>NNCF01129373.1:335738-375996 GCA_002313205.1 Laupala kohalensis
GCTACACCTGGTATGGAAATCTACACATTTTCATGGATGAATCTGTGTTAAAATTAGTGAAATTGTTTGAAGCCGTCGTGATGAATCAGAAATTTCAATTTTAGAGGTTTTAATTTTACCCATCGATTGCGTCCCCCGAAATTTCCATATTTTGCGGAAGTTGGAAGTGGATATTGTTTATTTATTTAAGAAGCTTGACTTTTTCATCGTTCAATGCAATACATTTCTTATATCAATCATTCATTATTAGTTTATCTAGACCTCTTTGTCTACACCTGCGTTATTACAAGGATAATAATAGTTCGCTCTGGGAGGTGGGTTGTAGCTGTGGAAATATTTATTCATTCAACTTCGTGTAGATGAGTGAATTAAACTATGTTAATTTTATTCGCAATTTTTAATCGTGTTTTTATTTAAATATATGATATAATATCGATAATGTTTCAATTCTATCCAAAATTTGCTGATAGGGGTGATAATAATGTAAAAGTCATGTATTATGTAAAACTCTACCCTGAGCTTCAGTTGTTGTTTTTTCAGTGTATGTGGACTCATTTTCATCTCATTCTTGTCGTTCTTCGTAAAACTGCTCGCAATTACTTAAAAATGTGTTCAGTTATTTGACAAGATATCGTATATATTTATATAACTATGTATAAATATTTGTAATTAGCCGTTCCTGTCCAGCTTTGCACCCAAGTTTTTGTTGTTGAGATACAGTTTGTCATACGTTATCATTTATTGTAAACAAATTTAACACATACACAAACAGAAACCGTGATATATACAAATCACAACAAAACCCAAACCAAAAAACTTAATTAGTTCGTAGTATTTGGAGATATTCAGAAAAACAATTTCACTATAATTAATCCCTTCAGAATAATAATATAAAAATGCTTTCTTGGTGAATTTCTACAATAAATTTTGTAATATGTTTCAGTCTTTGGTATTTTTCTCTCTAATTTTATGAATGTGTCACATTCAGGACAATAAAACAAATATTTTCATTCCTTTTCATCCCTTTAAATATTAAATATCAAAAATGGAAATTATATTATTCATATTGTTCAAAAATGTATATCCCCATAAATTGCAGTAAAAATATTCTACAGAAGTAGATGCTTTCTGTCTAAGAAGATATATAGTAATATTTATAAAAATCCAAAATAAAGGAAACTACATCACATTTTCGCGCTAGGAAAAAAATTATTTCACATTCTCCACGGAAATAATAATTACTTCCTACTATTTGTTTGATCAGTAAAGTAAAAGTACGAGCCAACAACATTTCTCTCATGTAAAGAGTTTAAGTGTAGTGGGGTGTTACATGAACAGAGACAAAGTTGGTAACGTTTAACGGGAAGACGATAAATCCACTGAGGCGATTGTGGTGAGGATACGGACCACAGATCCGAACGAAGGTAGTGACCGGTTCACTGAGCGACCATGTTCTCTCTCTGTGTCTCTATCTCGCTCTCTAACCTAAGCACAGTGGAATGATATAAGTCTTCTATTCCTTACCCTTTTCCCTGTAATCCTCTTTATATATTATGTGTCTCCACCGTGCATGTATATCCATGAGTTGACTCCCAGGTTGTGCTGCGTATGCAGCCATAAGATTCATTGTTTAATACTCATAGTACAAATTTTTAGTTTCGTAATTTATTGTTGAAGTCGTCATGATGAACCTGGTAATACATTGGTACTCTTTGTACCGTACAGAACAATGTACTCATAACGTACAATGTATTAATTTCGTTTTAACTCTTCGTGTTCGCCATCTCACGAAAGATGGATCAGGCAAATACTTTTTGCTGCAGATGTTATGAGACAATTGTTGGATTCTTATGATTAAAATTCATCTATGCATAAAAATCTTCTATCATCATATTTAGCGATATCAAGATTTACATAAATAAACCATTTTAGAACAAGATAGTAATGAGGTACATTTAAACACCCTTAATATTTTTAAACTTAATAACTGTATTATATTGGTTGGGTGGAGGGCCCATGTGCCACTAAGAAAGCCCTTGATTGCGAGGGCTGTGCATACTATACCCTGGAATTTACTCGTAACGTATTTCTAATTGCACTTAAGTGTAAATCAAGTCTAAATGATAATTGGATAAATAATGCATAAATACGTAAGCGATATTTTGAAAAACAATGAGAGAGAAAATATGCCTTTTGGCGGTTATACTGAAAGATGGCGCAGCGAAATGTATTACGTTGGTAAGTAGAAGAACATTCGTTAAGCACCGTTGGGAATCATGGAAAATCAATGGTCAGCGCAATACTAACGAGCAAATTTCCCTTCCCTTCAGGTTTTCTCTATTCCCTCCCTCAGAGTGATGTGGAGCTCCGATGTGGTATCTTGGCGATTTTGACTTCGTGACCACTCCATTGTTTTCCTGGAAAAGAAAGTAAATATCCACCAGAAAGAATTATTTTCACACACATTATATTGACAAATAAATGATAATACTTCCTCAATAAAATATGACACTAAAATGAATATAATTCTCACATTAACCAGTTATAATGAAGACAAGTCGTTCATTCTGAATGAACGAGTCGCTAGTTATCGCGGCGGGTTTACACGTGTTCAGAGTGGAATGGCACAGCAATAGTAGAGATGGGAGAGGAAACTATTTTGAATCACGAAAAGGATACTGAAACTCAAAGAACGCAATATTTGACACACATTCATAACCTAAGAATTAAAATTTCTAACACAAATAAAAAACGTGTTTTTTTACATGAAATACTATGAAAACAATACATAACGATCATATTATACTTTAATTCAATTATCTCGAAAAATTAATTTTTTTAATAACCGTATCAAATTGTTCTTAATTTTTGATAAAGGTGAGTTTTATGAAATGTCTTATATGAAATACACCTCGGTTTTGAAACTTTATAAATAAACAAATGTTACTCTTCGTTTTTCTTTCTCGTTTGTCTTTTTACGTGAGTCCAAGTCAAAGATCGTCCCCAATACTGTTCGGCAAATGTGTTCCTTTCAGTTTCTTGAATCAGTTGATGTATTTTAGGAGGCAGTGGGTGATTGATCCCTGTCACGTCCTACTTTTACGTCGTAGGTTTGTCTTCGTATATACGTGCACTAATATTTGAAATTCAATTTCTAATGACAGCATCTGCCAAAACATACTCATGCTTTATAAATAAAACAATATTTATTTATAAATAGTTATCCAACAATTATCTCCTATGTTACCACTATTACCCTGACTTTGCAAGTTATTATTCAATTCACGTCCGTCTCTCAGCGTGTTTACGACTAACAATGTCCTCCTCCTCTCATCAATACTCCCTAGTAATCTTCCCTCCTCGACAACAATCTCCCACTCGTCACATTTTTTATCTGCCAATAACATACCACGCATTAATAATACCCTCACTCATTTGTCTCTAGTTATTCATTGCTTCACTACGTTACAGTCTTCTGTTAACTGACTGCTCCAATGAGTCTGCCAATGACCTGCTATTACCAGGCTGGACTGGAACGCTTGGCAACTCCGGTCTCGTAGACCGGCTGGCCAAAGGAAAAGTATCTTAGCTAACACGTTCATATATGACAATTAGCAATACGATTACTTTTAATGAAAAAAGTTAATACTTACCAGGGGGAGGATGGGGATACAATAAAAAACAGGTTGGAATGCATCTAAACATTGTTTATTAGTATTATCAAATTTAGTATTTTAACACCTTTGTTGGAAATACGATATTGTCTTAAAATTAAATAGAATATGGTTCACTAATAATCGCTGAGTTATTTTCAACAATCAACATTTTAAATCATTGCCAAATATAAAAAAGTAGGCCGATCTACCATAATATTAAATCGATTCCAAACATGCATTAATTATAGATTACGATTAAATAACACTTAATTCATATATTAAATAACACTTAATTCAAAACTTTTCGCGTGACACCATCCATTTGATACAGGGAAATGAATGATCTCAATAACACACTATTTTACAATCTGTAAGCAATCCACTAGTCATGAACTAGAAATGAAGTCAACGCACATTTAACCAAGCCGGCCAACGGTGCACTGCTCCCACACAAAGATGATTCAGCGTGGTAATTATAGGAAGCCGCGGTCTGCCACTCTGGATAAAGAGTACCCGTACCTCTCTCGAAGATTTCTTGTGGGAGTATCGTATAGGCATTTCCTCCCGACGACATCGTTGGTTGATATTGTTACCCCGCCAATTCTCGGTCGCCATTGTCTCATTTGTGATTACCGTGGATAGGCGAGGTTGCCTCTTCATGAGAGAAGCTTTAGATTTCGCTTCATCGCCCCTTATACTAGCAATCAATATCTTTCTTGGGATGTGGCGTATTTCTGAAAACAGAAAAAAATGCTAGTAGTGACGGGTGTTGTTATAATTCAACTGTTTTGGTAAATACAAGCTAGGTCGAATAAGAAGAATTGGGATATTATGTATGAAGAAACTTTAAACAAGAAAGACAAGTATCCGAACATAAAAATCCGCCAAAAAATTCCTACAATACTGATAAAGAATGAGACCAGAGATATTTAAATTATATACACATTTGTTCAAAATCGTATTACTTAAATGAGAAATATTCTCAGTCACAGCTTAATATATTGTTATTTATTGATACAACACTAAATACATAAGTCTATTTTAATAGTAATAATAATAATATATTGACCAAACAAGTAAAACCACATTTCCCATAGACATTTGCAGTGCCAAACACAAACGACATACAAAATATCTGAGAAAAATTCGAAATACATTTGAAAAATTTATTACAATTTATTGGGAAAATAAAACAAGCCCATATAGTGCCAGTAGTAATATTCACAACAGGAGTAATTCCAAATAATCTGCATTCAAATCTGGAACCATTAAACGTACCCGAATTCACATATCCACAAATTGTATTATAGTTCCGAGGGGAAAAGAAATCGCACAACATTGTGGAACGAAACATCGGGAGGGGCAATGGGGGAATAAGAGACGAAGGGAAGAAGAAAGAGAGAAAAGAAATGGTTGTCTGAAGAAAAGCCTAGAAGTGGGGATACCGACTTCGCGAGTAGCTGTACCCTCGACGGGAAATAAAACTCTAATCCTGACGGTTATTGAGCCATAAAGAAGAAGAGAGTTCCTTAAGAGCAATTGAAGAGAGGGGCTGGCAACTCTCACGGGCTCTGAGGACAGAAGCAGAGGGGATGTGAGAAGAAAAAAGGAGAGTATCATCATTTCAATTCACGTGGAATGTTTTTATTCATTTCTTTATTTGTACTTAAATTCGACTTATCTTCGTTTAGCTGAAATTTCTGTAACAATGCATTGGATAAATCCCATCGCATGTCCAATCATTCCGCGCGATTGTGATTATGAGGTTCAAACACACGAAATTTGACGAAAATGAATAATAATAATAATAATAATAATAATAATAATAATAATGCCTTTATTTGATGGCGAAGTTAAGGCATACGTCTTCTCTTACATTTAACCACATAAGTACACACATTATTCATTAAAATACAAACGATGGGAATACTAACACATACAGAAAAATAATAAAATAAGAATTAAGACAGAGAGAAAGTTTTGAAATTTAAAAAAATAGAGAAGAAATATTAAAATGAGAAAAGAGCATATCATTATGGAACATAAGAGGCTACGTGAGGGAGGCTACGTGAGAACATAGTCAAATGAAGCGAAAAAATTGAAAACATAGAACAAATCATTCATCCACATTCGCTCTTGAGTCATTAGGAATCTTCAAGTAGTACGAAGAATCTAATGTATTTTATGATATCTTTTTTTGCCAAATATACAGCGAGTTTGTTCCCCAAGTTTGTTTACTAAAAAGTACTATTATAAATTGGATAAATACTGAACAAGTGAGGGGAAGAGGAGCTATTCCCAACAATTTGAAAATTTAATAAGAAATATCACAATTTTTAACATTTTTCGAATAGATTTTAACTATGAAAAATCCGTCGTTCTATTTAAGATATATTTTTAGGAAGCTGCAGGGCAAAATAGGAATAAGCGGAGTTAGATGGATTCTTCTTGATTGATGTATTGTTTTTGGTATCAATTAAGTTTCATAGTATTGGTGGATGAGGGGAGATAATTCTTCTTATCGACTTTACATTCATAAATATAACATGACACACTACCCTTTGAATCACATGACTCATAAAAAATTTGATCTCCTCTCCCAGTCAGACACTTCATTCAATGTATTCTCTCTAAAAGAAAAGGTGCAAATAAATTTTTTTGTAAATATATTTTCTATAATTCTTAGATCTTATTCTGACAATTTCCTTTTGTGTTTATTTTTTTAATACATTCGCACTAACACAACGTTTTGAGTCCGTTTTGAGTCAACACCAGATATTGTCATAATATGTTTAGTATCTTAGCAATATGACCTACATGAAAAAATACAAGTACATATATTCATATGTTATCTGAAACATTGGTGCTACTAAATTGTATGGTTCCCTAAATAAACGCAATTGTGGTAAATCTTATTATAAAAAGTTATAAATATAAAATAATATAAAGATAATATGATGAAAAAATAATATATACAGTCCGCATTCGATAAATGATTATGCGGACATGATAAATGATTATGCGGCAAGACTGAAAAAAAAATCGTGTAACTCGAAGTCGAGTAACTTGACCTAAAATAATGCAAAATGCCTGCCAACTTCTACGAATTTCAGTAATATCCAAATAAATATTAATGGTAGTCACAAAGCAACTAATTACTGTAAAGAAATACAAGTTAATAATACAACAACTTAGACGCATGGTAATATTCGTTGCACACGGTCGTTGCAGAAAGAAAACAATAGCGCCACAAGAGCAAGTGAATTGAATTGGTGGCCGAGGTTGGTAATAGATTTAAGTTTAAAGAAATTCGAATGCCCTACCAACATAACGCGAGGTACAATTATCACTACTTTTATGGACGATGGCGAAGTAAAAACGGTGGCTACATCGAGTCGGTTGGACTGACAATAAATAAATGAATACTTTATGATCAAGAGAGCAGTTACAAACTTCCTATGACCTCGCTTGTGATCATGTTCTATAAGATGAATTTTGTTCACCCTTAGTCCAGAAATAATCTAGTAACATGATTCCTTATCTTCTCTTTTGTGGACGCCACGAATTCAATGTATAGGAAAATGTCTCGCGAGGTTTTTTCTTGCGGATGAACCATTATAATTCTCTCTTTCAAAAGAGACCGAAAGTGACTTCATAGGCTGAAATGTTGTAGCGAAGAGCTGACCATAAATAGGGATCTCTTCTACCTAGAAAATTGACTATTTCCGAGTTTTATTATAAACTATCCATTCTGTTGTGAAATATTATATTTCGTTAAATTTTCATTTCAATAATAGACGAACTCAAGTAAACCATTATGTTGAAAATGTTTAAGGGAATGAATCGAAACGAATTTCGAAATAACAAAGATTCTTAATATAATTAATATCAAGTGACAAGCATTAATTTTACAATTTATAATTTCACTTGCTTTTCAAACCTCCCCATCTCGCCCTTCCATTTCTTCGCTCCCCTCCGCAAATTTTACCCCCCGACGACATTGCCGCTACGCCGCTAAACGAACTGGAAGATATCTCGTTTGCGACTAATTTGGAGCGAGGGACAAACTCGATTGTTGGAACAAATGCTTGCGTCTCATTTAACCTTCATCTTGTGGAGAGCAGATCTGCGACTCTCGAATCCCAAGACGCGTTCGTCACCTGTCAGCATCGGAAAAGAAAACTACAAGAGGAAAAGAATTAGTCTGAATCATTGGATAAGAAACGAAACGGGTATTTTAGAGCTTTTTTTTAATTATACTTTGGAAGATCCATCACTGAAAATAAAAAAGGAAAAATGTTAATTTTGTGATAAGTGTACTTTATTATTGTTATGATACTTTATTTTGTCGTTCTTAGTAATAGTGTACATTTAATTTTTTATAATCAATATTTAATTACATTTTTAATTTAATTTAATTTTTACTCGTTAAAAATAATAATATTTAACAAATGTCAACAAAGAGTTAGACGACCTATTACAGTTGGACTCAATTACAGATAGAACTATTTTCAAGCTCTAATATAGAAACGAATTTTCGTATTGAGTTAAAAACTAAACAGAAGATAGTACAAGAATAACGCTATGTATGAATTGTGAGATTTAAAGTTCTACAAACCTAATTAGAAATTTGACAACACATCTTTTAAACTTTTTCAAACTTATTATGAACTGCTTATCATGAGAGTTCTCAAACTTCATATTGAAGCGAAAATAGTTCACAGAAAAAATGGATTGCGCGAGTCAGTTGAAATTGTTTTTCTCACACTGTCTCATTTATTTCAGAAAATCTAAATGAAAAAATATGCAGCGTACTGCTTTTGTGCTCGATCAGATCGTACTACTCGTGTTACAAAAATATTTTATAATTTATTTACATTTTTAATATATTTAGAAATAAATGTATTTTTACTGTTAAATGAGCAATTGAAAATAATATTTAAGGTATATTTTTTTTATATTTCTCACCTGACGCATATAAATTTTCTCCATTGCCAACAGGTTTCTGAGCGTCGCACTCTATCCCAATCATATCTCCCAGTTAATGAAATCCTGAACTTAATCAAACTGCCCTCTGTTGAGGAGAATTGATTACTTGAAAACGTTGTCTGGAACTTCAGTAGACTACTTGATCTTCTCATTCTCTATCTCTGTCTTTCGTCTTCGCAAATATCTTTTTCCTCCTTTTGCAACGGAATGGAAAAAAATCTAATTCTCTTAAAATCAGTTTTAGAATCTAGTAAATCACTTAACACACACTTCTCCACAGGAGTTATTGTGTCAGTTGTTTCTGGGAGGGCACGATTCTATATGCCGTGTGACATACAGAATGGGTTCTTGCATGACTGCGCTGTGCATTGTATGACTGCGCTGAGGATGGGTTGGGAGTAGTCTGGGTTCAAAACGCGTTGCGCAGAAAAAACGTGGGAAACGTGTCAATAGGATCGTCATAGACTGATAGTGAGCTGAATTAAACATGTGCAGGACCAAAGAATTCAAGCCTTTACTCTGAATACTGTAGCATGTTTCGCTTGCGTAGGTCCTTAAAGGCTTAGAAAGAAAACTGCAAAACATTTACTGCATCACTTTTACTAATATTCAAGTTCTATACATAAGAATCATAAATATCAATGTTGTATATTACCACAAATTTATTGCTTTATTTTAATTAATGCATTCTTTTGAGGGGGCTAGTTTAGATAACACAGACTGCTCTTAAATCTAACTACATTTTCGGATGAACATTTTTTGGAAGAAGAGATGAGTTGCTGGAGAATCTGATGGTACAAATCAGATATTTCTCTAGATTAGATCGTGAAAATCCTGAGCAGAAACCTCACACAGTTCGGCCGAGTGGGAATCGAACCTACGTCCTCCCACTCATTCCTTCACATATGGTGGGAACAAAACAAGGTAATTTCAAAAAATAACTGTTCGTTTACTTAACTAGTTTTAAGTATCTGGATAATTTGTATAAATCAGATTTAAACCGAAAAATCGTAATATTGTCATCAAAAGTTAATTCTGTCCTTAAGTAGGTTTAGGATCATGATTTTTTGTGTTATATTAATACAACTTATTTGTAAATATCTCTTTTTCTCTCGTCGCACATTTTCTATTAACCGTCTGCCACAAATGAAGAGTCATGACAAAGATAATTTTCGGACAAGGACGAGAAAGTAGTTTTATATTTTAAAAAGGTAACATTTCTTTTATAATTTTATTTAAAATGAAAATTGATTGAAGTAGAGACTAGTTCATTACATGCGAGGCAGGTGACGCTACTCATGGTTAATTTTATTTAAGTAGCGTATGTCTGCGTGCATAGTAATAAAACGCGTAACTTGTATGAATAAACAAGTAAATGAATAAACACATAAACACACACATTCAAATGCAGTGGGTCTAGGTGGCATATGACAGATTGCATCCTACAATCTAATGCCCAGGCTTGATGAACTTTGATGACGTCCACATGTATGATTAAATTTATTACGATTATGATTAAGTATATTGCGTTAATTTACCTTATGAACGAGATACCGGATAACCGTTGTATACGTCATTTACTGCTATCACGGAACAGAGGTCCCACTGATTGGTACTTTCAGGTTAGCACGATTATAAAATCTTCGAACGGATTTGTGTTATTTTATATTCTTAAATACAATGGTTTGGAATTTCTTGAAAGAAGATAATAGAAGAAATTAATAATATTATGCCAGAAAAGGAACGGATGATAATTTCAGAAAGGTGGAAACGACAAAAGAGGGGGAAAGGTTTTCTACATAGAAAGTACGTAGAATCAATGGAAACAAACAATGACTTTTCTGCAGAATAACAAGCAGAGATCTCATCACTACAAAGCAAGAACCCGAGAGCAGAAGGTTCAACGGCTCCAAACCAAACCCTCACCTCTACGCTCTCCGACCCCTGTCTCTNGAAGCACGGTCCTTGATTCGATTTCCTCCATTCTATGTGATTACTTAACGAGAAATTCAATTACTTATTCATTCTGGAAATCAGTTTAACTAATCGTTTAATTTGGCGTAGGGGAGACGTAATCCGTTTATGTAATGAATTGTCGTTTCTTGGGTAAACAACCTCTTTCCCGAATGCAAAACGGCTTAAGTCAACAAAGCCATGTTGTGAAGAGGCGCGAGGTGAACCAACGAGGTGGCTTCATACATCGCAACCCGCCAATGGGAGAGGTTGTCCTCCGTCGCTTAGGATATGTCTCGTTAATCTCTTAATGTGACACGAAAGGCAATTAGATTACAGAGTGACGTCACGTGACCAGCGCCAGCTTTTCATTAACGATTGGTCAGATTAGCGACTGTATTTGCCTTCAAGTTTGTAGCGACCGTAACATGTCGCGTTCTAACGCAATTTTAAGCTACGGGAAAGATAGGCCAAACCATTGAGATTTGATTAGAGCTAATTGAGTCGAGAGAGTACGCTTGACCGAGAAGCAAAAGCTCTGCAGGATTAGACGGATAGAGAGAGGTCGGTGAAGTAAGACCAACGGCGACTCGGCAAAACACAGACGCAGTTAATCAACACACCAAAGTTTTATTTGTCTCGTATTAATTCTTAGGATTGTTTCATTTCGAGGATATATCAGGGTGGCCGTTAAAAATTTGTGCTCCTCGCAATTAGATCACTTCGCTACACTAGAAAATGTGGAGTGTGCCTCACTAAATTTTCCATTTATAATTCAAAACAAAAAGATCATAGCACTAAACACCCTAAATTGCAATAATAACGTAAGAAAACAGAAAAGTTCTTCCAGAAATGAAATCATAATATATATTTAAATTATCAAACGCGAAGACATATTTAAAAGATTGATCAGTTTAAATATATTTATCCTCACAACCTTACATAGTACACTCCCGAACATCATTCAACTACAGATTGCGTGAATTATCTTCCATCTTAAACTCTTTACAATTGCTCCAAAGGCTAATCTACGAAATATAGATAACACATAATTGTGGAAAAAATTTCCGCAGTATCTCAAAAACGGTGCGACGTATAGAAATGCGGTCTAACAATCTTATACGGCGTAATTAACTGAAGAGTGAAAATGTTCATATACGTAGTATATTCATATTTTCAATATTTTGAATTTCAAGAAACCGAAAGTGGAACACGGTATCTAAATGAAGTCGGTATGAGCTTCTATTCCAAAAATAGGCCTCATTTCCAATACATTCAAAGTCAAATCTGAAGTTTAGTTTCGATGCATCAATTTGTTGGTGAATTATCGGGGGAACAAAATTCTTAACATACGTGCATTCACACACACACACATACAAACATACGACAGTGGACATCACCAAAGTTTGAAAATACTCTCCTGGAGCCAATTCGTAAAGATCCGAAGAGATCTCAAAATTATTTTTTCGGTCGATTCCAACACTTTCCTTGTACATTCTGTATAATGGGAAAGCAAAAACGTTAGCAGTGCAGCTCTCATTATTTCCTTCGAAAAAAGTTCGGCGTCTCCAAAAAGAATGGATATTTTCAAATCAAAACTTTGTAAAATAAGAATTTTCCTTTCAAACGTCTCTAGCACAATTCCGCATGATAATTCCCGTTTAAATTTCAACTTCTCGCTGGTAGGATTCATTATTAGCAAAATTGTTCGAAATTTTGCGCAGATGACTCTTTTAGCGTTCCAAAGCGATCAAAGGGGAGGATGCAGGAAAATGTTTACTCTCGCTTTTTTAAGGCCACCCTAATGTAACCTCGAAATAGACATCCAGATAGTATTGTATTACTTCGCTAAATAAAGCTCAAGCTGTATTGTGTAAAAATTGACACACAAATACTGAGAAGAAAAACAACGACAGTAAAAATTATTAAAATGTAGAAAATATGTTATAACTCGACGCCACTATTAGATGTGCCATAGTTGTTGCCAATATTATCTGAAAGGGTGGGCTTGAAGTTGGCAAATTTTTTATACGAATACGAAATCTTTGACCGTATTTGTTTGGAATGAAGCAATTGTTCGGAAATTTTCCTCAACAGAAGGCTTTGGTTGACACCAAAGCACACATCAAACACAACCTCTACGTCGTTCAGTATTATAAATCAAAATTCTGGGTGAAATTTCAAGTAAGTGAACGAAAATCGAAATGAATAATAGTAATAAATGACTTAGAAACTTATTAAATGTATGTTATACTCAAAAGCTCTGTAGAATATCCGGAATGGTATTTGAGGCAGACTACCTCGAAAATATTTACCTGTATGTAATGTGTTTATCCTTATTCATTACTTGTTTTAATCTATTTGATATTTCACTGTATCCTAACAAATTTATTTATAAGCAACACTTGTACCATTTCCTCTTAGTTTTGTACTCAGGTGATTGTATGTTTATGCGATGTGTATTACGTATTTATCACTATACACATAATCGTTACAGCTGCAGGTATTTTCAACAAACATTAGAGTTCATAATAAATACAAACTATTCATCTATACTCATGAAAGGAAACGTCATGATTTATTGGCGATAAACGTCCATCAAAAACTATCAGATATTGAAACTTGAAATTTTTGAGGGAGTTGTAATTGTATTGTAGAGGCTCACGAAGAAAGGAATTTTCATTATTCCCTTGATAAAGAGCTAAATTCGGGTAAAATGTGACTTTTCGAATTTTCACTCGAACTAATCGAGAGATCGTCTTGATCTTTGTGTCTTAATATTGTTAATTTAAATATCTAGAAACAGGTTTTCGGATTTCTTGATAGTTCACTTTTTATTTGTTGCAAAGGGGTGGAAACGTTTTCATGTTTTAGTCGTTCGCGCCAATGGCATGGTACTGAAGATTAGATTCAAACAAACTAATCGATTTTTAGAAATAATTATAGTTGGATCAAGTAAACATACCACTTCCTAGAAATTTCGACACTTTTTAATGATGAAGGGGGGGGTACAATGTGTGGTGCGTTTACCTGACTGACTAATTCAAAAATGTAAACAAAAATATTCGAGGTACGAACTTGAAATACTCACAGCATGCTGCATTTTTATAGAATTGACAGAAAAAAATAATTTTTCAAAATTATGATTTCAAAGGAGTTAAATTGGATGAAATGTAATTATATAAAAATACGTCGTTCTCACTGTATCTCACGGACTAGATCAGATATCTAACATAGGATAAGTTTAGATTATATAAAAATAAAGAGTTGGGTATGAAATTATAATACTTAAGCACCTAGAAATGAGGAGTGTGGAAGAATAGGGAGTTCACATTTTTAAAATTTCCATGAACCATATTTAGATTTCATATCTACGTAAATCCATAAGCGTTAAACCCAGATTTCGATGGTATAATCTGTATTTCATCGAAATATTTCACCTCAGCTACTTGTCCCCTACTTTACTTGTAGGACAAAAAAAATAAGAAAAAGAATGAGTCAATTAGTAGATTTGCCTGATATATTAATGTCTCTGTCGATATTAAGAAGCGTAGGTCAGTTCTCTCTCTCGGCCATGGCACCTCATGAACTTAGTGTAGTGCTATAAAGATGTTACATTTGTCGAAAAGCAATGAGAAATTCCTTACCTATTACATGGGCAAAATCTTCCAGAATAATGCTGCATGATATTGGACATGTCTAGCTATGCGCAACTACGAATACTTTTGTCAAGATTTATAAAAGAAACCCCCCTAACGATTTAGAAACTGTTGACGCTCTTTCAGTGCTCGGCACCTAAGAGCAACTACCATTTATTTTTCTTCAATTATTTTGAAAATATTGTTAACATTAATTTTAAACTTTTATGTTTTTAAGGGAATTTTCTGTTCGCTTGGCATATCCATCAGTTTGTACAATGAATTAAAACTTGTACTCCTACAAAGCTTGCTACTTGCTCATCTAAACTAGTGGTGCAAAACCATTGCACATACTTTCTCATATACGCTTCTCCGTCTGCAGCATAGAGTGAGAAAAAATTATATAGTGAAAGGGTCATTGCTGGCGTGTTCCTCTATATTTTGGTCGTCTTCCAGTGCTCTATTCGTGCTCGAAGTCGCTAGATGAACTTATAAGCCTTTTATTTGAAATTAGAAGGAAAAATAAATATTCAGAATATTATTTCAAAACCTAGTGACATATCAGTCATAAATATCGTAAAAGTGTTATGTAAATGTGATTTCGTTGTAGACAGAAATTGATGTATTTTCGTATCTGCAATGCGTTTGCTGTCCTCCTATGTATTTTATCATTATCATATCTTTCATTTCAGTTTACGAAAACTGTATTCTACTTCTGCTTGGTCCATTTACACTGCTAAATATTATTCAAGCTTCTTGAAACAGTAACCTAATGTGTAAGTGTAGCAGACAGAAATTATTTTACTGCGTCTATACCAAACTTTCAAGCGAAATACCACCAATGCGGATGCATACTTATTGTACTTTACGTTCAGAAAATTTAAGTAAAATCGTTGGAGCTGTTATTGAGAAACATTCAAGAAAGTACATTTTCCTCGGGTGAAGTACCCTTTGTTTTAAAGTAAAAAAAAAATAGAACACGTGCATCGACTATTAAATTCTACCGTAAATACGAAATGCGAATTAAATTGATTCACCCATTTACTTAGAATTGCTGCGCACAGAAGGAGAGACTGACGGACGGACAGACGTTATGTCAAAAACAACTTTTTTCAGAGTCAGGGATCGCCAAAACGTATATTTCCGTCGAAATCTCGCTTTCAAATTTTTTCACGGTTACAATACTTTTTATATACTACGTATATGAGAAAATAAAAAAAACACGAAAACTATTTTGACACTAAACATAAAGATAATTTATTTTGTACCAATGGGTAAAGCACTATAAAACAGTCACACAGGTGTCCTAACGATGAAACACGGGATAAGACGAGGTACCGGTGACAAAGAAGATACTCTTTATCATGGATCACGCACAGCAAACATGACACTCGGGTCAGAACAATGAATCATCGGTGCAAAATATCATCATTTAGCCGTTCTATAAAACATCGTTTCATTGAATAATATTGATCAAAAGAGTGATCACTGTTGTAACAACTCGATTAACGAGAAAATTATGTGTCTTCCTATTTTTATGACACGCACAATGTGATCTCTCATCCCTGAACCACGGTCACGTCTACTTCTTCAGCAATGTTATTAAATCAAAATGGGTCTGAGGAATGCCCTGAAAACGTTACGATACTGCCCCTTATGCAATTCAGGGGAACCGATTTGGATGCCATGACCCAGAGATGGAAATGAACGAACAGATAAACTGGTGAAGAAATGATCTGAAAATCCTTTTATAATACCTGAGCCCAGGCGGGGTGTCCTTTGATGAAGGGGCAGTTTGTGACTGGATCAGGAAAAAGAAGAACAAATCTCGTATACCCATTCAGGATATAAATCCTTCATCAGAGAGGTAATAAAAAACAATGTAAAGAACCTCTCAACTCACTCCATTGGACAGTAGGACTAATAACTGGGCACTGCCTGCTAATGCAACAACACCTTTATGAAATGGGCAGAATGAATAATTCTTTGTGTAGATGATAGTAAGTAAATGAAACAGCGAAGCACTTACAAAACAACTCCAAACATGAATTCATGGAACCACATGAATTCCAGGTTGTGTCAGGCAAAAACCTTGCAAGAGGAATAGATCAACACTAGTTACAGGGCAATGAGTGAATATTGTCCTCCCTTAACAGTGTATTGTTTTGTTAGTAAGGATGACAATAATTTCAAAAAAAATAAACTTATGAAATTAATATTATTATATGCTACTTCAGAATCAGTGCATTGTTTGATTGCAATTCTTCATGAAGAAATACTTATACTAAAACATTAAGAGGAGATATAAATTAACTATTCACTGGTCTTCATCAATTGAAAGAGAAGTGATTAGAATATTAAAATAATTATTTATTTATTTATATTTCTTAATTTTCTTCAAATATTTATCATTACTTCAATTAATAAAAAAGTCCAAAACACATATTTAAGACTTTTCCTTATTCAATAGATTTTACATGTTTTAAAAAGGAAAAGGCATTGCCCTGAAGATGTAGCTGAAGATAGCAGAATTCTAATATTTGAAATGAATAATGAAAATATAAAATTTTTTGATTTAACCCTTAAGTATATTTGTGGGGTTTATTTGTAGCCCACCTGTCACTTTTTAGTTTATAACTGTTTTTAGGACCATGTTGCCACTCTGCTTCATGTAACGTTAGTAGTGGCTGTTTCCACAGTGTGAGGACATGCATCAGGCATTACATATCCAATAGGGTATTATAAGTATTATAAGCATTATTATAAGCATTGTAAACAAAATTATAAGCATTATTTTTTTCATTTGTCAATATAAACTGTTTTCATTAATTTCAGACAATATAGAACATTGTTTTAAAAAAAGTCAAATTTATGAGGTATTGCTAGGTAAGTAGGTGATAATTCCAAATAAGTACCATCATACAGGAATAGATAATTATGTTCTTTTAGTTGTCTCAATGGTATGTTAGTCTATAAGCCAAAATCAAGTATCAATATCAGGCATGAGCCAAAATACATCTTGTTATTATTTTTCTAGAAAATTATTGTTAATTTTTTTCTTTAAAATTTTCTTAATTTTCTTTACTTGATCTCAAAATATGTTTTTTATAATTATATAAGATTTTCTTTGTTTTTGTAACAAACTCTGTGAAGTAGTTTCTAAAGACAAAGAATTATACTGTTAATATAAGCACCTTAGTTGTTGGACAGATATTTATTTAATTTTAAAGTGAATATGATATCCCAAAAATAAAAATGGTACCTTTAGTAACTATTCAAAAATAACAATAAAAGTATTTAGTTTTTTGATGGTGATTGTTTTTGGGGTTGATAACTACCCCACCAAATCACTAACATTAGTCTCAATAGCAAATGTAGTTAAGATAAGAACCCGGGACTGGAAATGTATATGGAATAAAAGAAATTCTGAAGTACACGAGTTAAGTTGTTTAATATGGTATTCAAGGTAGTCAAGGTCAAACTACTGGCATAACTACTATATAATTGATGTTACTGAGGCCCATAGAAACAATGCCAAACTATATTTAATTGTAATATATATTGTATGTTTTAAACTACTCATTATCAAATTTATGTGGAAATAAAGAGTAAACAGGGAGTTCACAGTTTAGAAAGGGCTCTCAATAACTTGAAGAATATAATAAAATGAGAAAATTGTATCTCCTAGACTCCAACACTTATTGCAACTCCAATTCAATAATCCACTATTTTCCATTCATTAGTATTTGGTAACTAATTTTTAAAGGTTCTTTTTGTGGGGAGGGGGGATGAACATTTTGACTATGAAAGTCAGATCTGGGATTTCATTTGTAGGAAGGGGTTCAAATTTTCTGGAAATTTTTGTAAGTTTGTAAAATAACACAATTAATACTAGTTATGATTCATTAAAATAGATTTTTAAATTATTCATTGCAAATATATACCTATATACCAAACATAATTTATTTCTTTGCAAAATATAATAAAATTTTAATTTTTTCCTCATATTTCCTTTTACACCTGGGTGAGGATTTGAGCTCAAAAGCATCCCCACCCAAATCCACCACTGTTGGCTGGTCCAGTACTCCATAAATTATTTGATCAAATCCATATGTAAATGTATAAAAAAACTAAAATGGGCTAAGAAGAAGCTATTTATAAGAGTAAGAAGCTATTCCTAATAATGGTTACATTAAAAATGATTTTAAAATTATAAATAAATCACTAGAGGTAAAGTTTTATCTTTGTCCAGAATTTAAAAAAGCTATTTACATGAGAAGTAGCCATTATGTTGCTCTAAAATCTTTTAATTTGATAACTGGTAATAAACTGAAAACCCTTGATAAAGCCAAAATACAGCCCCTATCAAATAATGAATCTTGATGGTACTATGATCACTAAAAGAATTATAAGATAATGAAATTGCTCATTTTACTGTTGATGCATTGATTTGTATAAATACCTAAAAATTACATCTATTCTCTTTGTTAACTTAATAGATCTATTAAGAAGGTTGTCTGGTTTAATTGCTCCTTTGCTCTCTTGCTGCCACTATATTTAAGTGAATTTAGTATATACTTTCATCTTTTTTTTACTCTACTGTTTTGGCTTATGGCTCTTCAGTACCATTTTTGAGGAGATCAACTTTGTGATATTTCTAGTATATTTTATATTTTTATTTTTTAAATTCTATTTTAAATATTATATAACTTTGAATATTATATTATTTTATTGACTTATTATTATTATAATATTTTTAGATTCACCAGTACAGATAGCTTGGACTATGACCAGAGACTACTATGTGCAAAATTTGAATACCTGTTATAGTACAGCCAAATTGGGTATAAATAAATAAAATGAAATTATGAGCAGACAATTTTTGCTCATGGTGAAATTAAACTACTTTTAACTCTTTACTTGAAAATTGTGTTGTAATATCATAAAACAAAAATTTGAAAAACAAACTAATATGTATTGCTTTTTCTTTCCTTTCTATTTTTTGTTTCAGAAACAAAAGATGAAGCCACCTTTACTTCTTCCTGGAAGAATAAGTCCATTTTTACAAAATCATCAAACTCCAGTTATTAAACAAATAAGTTATCCAAAAAATATTTCATTTTTCTTTAAAAAGAAATTTAAACCAGAAGAAAAAATCGAAAAATCATTCAAGAAACCAAAATCTAACTCTGAGAAAGATTCATGGCTAAAAATGTTAACTAAAGGTACTTACGAAAACGTTTTACAACATATAAAATATACACCTTCATTAAAAGAGGGAAATAAAAATATTGTGCATACTGCACAAATAAAACCCAGAATTTTCCATTTAACAACCAACACCAGTGAACCAAAGCCTAGTGTGCCATTGGAACCAGATATTCCTCCACAGCTGAATCTAATTCCTCCAAAAGCTGTAGAAACACGAATGATGGAGTTGAATGAGCAACACAAAATGGGGTTGAGAAATACACAAAATGTGGATGTGTCAAAGTACACTTCTAAACCACCTTATTCTGAACTTGTTCCCCCAAAACACTCTGAAAATGAAGTTGAAAAGTTTTACCTAAATGACTCTGACCATTTTGAACAAACGATGTTGTTCACTAAAAAATATAGACATGAAGATGCATCAAAGTCTAGTAGTAAAAGGCCCTATAACTCACCTTCAGACATAACTGAATCAGACACACAATTTAAACTTCCAATTCATTCATTATCAAATAGACAAAATATTACAAATATTAGACTTAACCAACCGCTCATGGAATCTGGAAGAAAAAATTTACAGTATTTTACCACAAAAATCAATAATTTTGCTAAAGACTCACAACCATTGATAACACAAACCAGAACAAAATCTTCTGAAGTCAAAGAGATTAAGTCTGTATTATCTTCCCTAAGAAGTCCTAAAATAATGAAAAGAAGTGTCCAGAGAAACACCAAGTTGAAAAAAGTGAAGAAGGTTGACATGATAAAAAGAAACATTAGAAATCCTCTAAGGCTAACGTCAAAAGTTTCAAATCCATTAGAAAACATAAAATCTCCAAAAATAAGCTTATTTCACATCAAATCAAACAAACAAAATATGTCAAAGTTAATTAAAACTGTCAGTCACAAAAAGATGCCTCATCATGCTTCACATACATCCTTCACAGCAATATCCTTCAAACATCAGGATAAGAACAAAAGCAAAGAGTCTTCAGAGTGGAAAGTAAGAAAGTGGCTAAAGAATATAGACAATCAAAACAAGATAGAAAAGAATAATGTTACTCGTGGTAAAAGCATAGACAAGGATATTAAGATCAATAAAAACCTGAATAATGCAGAAAAGATAACTAATGAACTGAATAATAGTAATCCAAAATTATCTATGGGAAAAAATAATAAAGTTTCTGCTATTTCAGAAATATCATATGAAGTTAATGCATTACAGCGTTTATCACCATTTTTTAATTTGGAGAGTTACATGCCCCAGAAGCAAGTGAAACTTACAGCTCGTGAAATATTGGAAAAATATTCCTTGGATAGGATCCATAATGAAGCTCCAACAAATATTTCTTTTCAAAAGAATGTGCCACATAAAAATAATGATTCAAGTATTGTTGAAAAGGCTAAGAGAGAATTTCTTTCCATTAAAGGCTATAAATCCATTCAAGCATCCATCTTGGAAAAAATTCAACAAAGAATGAAACCTTCAGAAAATAAAGTAACACATTCCCTTGACAGTAGTAGCATTGTAAGTGGAGAGAAGCTTGAACTAACTAAAAATGTTATTATACAAAGTTCAAATAATCCAGGTAACATGAACAATAAAAGAGAAGAAAGTAATAATAATGCTAAATATTGTATTGAAGGAAGAGGTCATTTTAAAGGTGGAGAAATATTTTTGAATGAAAGTGGGGTTAAAAAGCAAGGGTACTTAAGAAATATTTTCAATCTTAATAGACAGACAAAGAATGTAAACAAACTTGCACTTGAATTAGGAGATCAAAAGATGTCTCGAAGAACCAAGGAAGATATGGAGGATATGACAAGAAGCTTACAACTAAATTTAGAGGATAAACCTTTCTCAGAATCCTTATCAAATCCTTCAGTATCAAATTATACAAGAGGTGCTAATAGAATAAATCCTTCATCTTTTATGGTTTTAATTGGGCAATATGAGAAAAATGAGAAAGAAGACCATAAGAGAAGAAACGAAAATGTAAGTATCATGATCAAAGGACTGATCTCCACTGATCCAACACTTAAGGTTCCAACAAAATATAGATTGAAGGAACTGAAAGATCAATTAAATACGTGCCCAAGTATAGTACCCTTCAATTTTTACAAAAATATGAACAATAATATTGTAGCAAATAACACAAGAGAAGGGAATAATGGACTCTATGTAGATATTTACTCTGCTCTGCAGTCAAAATCACAATCACAAAGGGATTTAATCATTTCTGGCATATTCCCCAATATCTGTATAAACAATGTGTACAGGGGTTTTTTAGATGAAAATTCACTGTATTTTCATCTTCCTGCTCACCTTTATAAGTATATTGACTTAAAACCAGAATTGCTTTACATCAATTGTTTGAAATATTTTCCTCGGTCTATTGCCTCAAAGGGATGGAATGAGAATCAAATGCAAGACATATTTCACAGCTTATTGCAAAACAGAATGCTTCCTAATCTCTCTATATGCCCTTTAAATCAAACATTCCAATCCGAAGNTTAATAAAAATCAAACATTCCAATCCGAAGACAACAAAAAACAATACAACATGTCTTTGCCTGTAATTCACAGAGAAAATATGTCTTCACTTTTAACTCATCCACCGATGCAAAGTATTACAAAGAGAAGCTTCAGTACCTCCTACCAAATCCTCGGAGATAAAAAACTGCGAAGTGGAAGAACACATCATTTACTGGAAAAAAGACATCCATGTAAAAAGAAACGCATAATACCATGCAAAAAAATACGGTTACCTGGTTGTCGGAAAGCAAAAATCAAATGCACAGGAATATTAGAGTATCTTCCTTGCATGCGAAGGGAACCACCAGAACCATCTTTCTCAGAATGTATAAAGTTTCCATTGCACAAACCAGATTTTACAGAATGTGATTGTCATAAGAAGAAAAAAATTAGTAAATGTGTCTCAAAGACCAAGGAGGCTAAACATTATGATGGGTGTATCAAACGAAAGAAAAAGAAGAGATATAAGAAGGTAGAAGAAGCAGAAGAGTGTGAATAAATAAGATCCACAGCAAATATATAAAGTCTGATGAGGAAAAGCCAAGAGTTCATTAAGCCCACTTTTTGAAAGAACTATATGTATATCTGTTTTCTACATTCTAGAAAGTTTTTTGATTTACAGATAAATCATAGTATAGTATCATAGCTGAACATATGGCATTAATAAGATTCATTATTTATAACAAAGGTAATGAATACTTGTAACAATACATTTAATAAAAATTATCAATAACATTTAAAAACTCAATTTCATTTTTTGGTTCATACTCTTTTGGAGTCATAATGATTTCTCCACATAGTCTTTAGCAGTGAAAGAGTGATAGTTATAAATTAACTCAGTGATTTATTTACTAAAGAGGTTTTCTTTTCAACATAAAATATAATAATTTTGATTTATTTGGGTGCTCATTAATACAATTCTGTCACACCTTTTGTAAAAGGTACAGTGTTTTACTTGTTGAGAAATAAAGAGATAAATGACTTGTGCATGAGATGTGAAGGCAATTTGTGGAGGTTGCCAGATTTTTCTCCACGTTTGGACTGTAGTCAGTAATGTGACAAAATGCTGGGTGTTGATGGTGATATATTCACATTCTTCAGTTTCAATTAGACCTTATAAATTAATAATATTTATGTTCAATTTGCAAGTGAGTTTGTTGATTAACACTCAAAATTTGAATGGCTTTCCTTTTAATTCCTTTTTTTTAATTTCTTTTTTGGTTTTTAGAATGAGTATTTACATCATTTCTCCAAAAGTTACATGTACCCAGCAGTGGCTCCAGGTAGGGGCTATGGGAAGAAAAAAGGAAATTATTTTCTCCCCATGGTATTGGACTCAGATTTGTTCATACATGAACATATTTTTAAAATATCTTATCATTACAGTAATATTATTGATTTAAAAAAAACTGAACTATGAGTGAAAACAAAAAAGAAGATGTAATTCATAGAGGAGTCACTGAAATACATTATTGTACTAATTTGTCAGCCACACACTCCACTTACAATTTTAAACACGGTATACTTTCGGAAGCTGTTGCTTCCATCCTCAGCTTCTGCCAACTGCTAATCAAACCATCCTCTGGTGGCGAGTGCAGTGGATGAATTTTGAAATCAAATTATTTTCAAACGGAACTTCAAAAATTAACAATCTATTCTTGAATAGCGGAATGAATAGGAGTTCCCAAACCAACAGTTTAAAATTCTCACCAACCTGCTTAATCAATCTTACATTTACATCAATTTCAGGTTTTTGTCCCAAAAATATGCTGTTACTATTGACTTTTCAATTTGTCCAAATTTGATGTGATTTGATTAAAAATATATATATTCTTTTCTTTTTAGAATTAAAAACTCATTTAAACATATCAAGAAACTAGAAGATAAGGAACTTAATGGGGATGACATTGTGGTTTCTTTGAATGTGGTCCCCTATTTACCAACATACCTAAAGACAAATTATTTTAAAAATTTGAAAAGTAGTTACTATCCTTGAACATGGAAATTGACAAAATTAATGAAGTTTTGGAGCTAGCAAAATTGCGTATCAACCAAAATTTCTTAATATTTGATGGGAAATTTTATCTTTAAACATTTGGATAAGCAATGGGAAATCCACTTTTCCCTTTTTCTGGCAAATTTATTTATGAGCAATTTTTAAACTCATACCACCATGGCTTTTCCATGGGTGTTTAGGATTTGGTACAGAAATGTAGATAATATTATCTGTGTCATAGAAAAAGACATGTTGAAGATGCTCTCAAATTACTGAATATTCAAGATAAAACAATAAAATTTAATTTGGAAATTGAAAGTAAAAACTTTTTACCCTTTTTGAATTAAAATTTTTTTCATTGTGGCAAAAGATTTAAATTTGGAATGTTTAGAAAAGAGAGCTGCTCTGATAATTACATAAAAGAAATTGGTTTTAAACTGGTGCTGCACAAACATACCCTAATAAATAGCCACTATATATAACTTTAAAATAGGCAAAAAAGGAAACAGATTGACATAATTCACTTATTACCTTGGCTTGCGTCAGAAGATCCAAAAAATTTTCAAAGAAGTAAATATCACTTTTGCTCCACAAAATAAATTTATCGTTAATTCTCTAATTAAAGCTAAGTATAAGGATAAAGTACCTTTTTTTCTTAAAAGATCAGGAATTACAAAATTAATTGCAAGGATTGTGATGAAAGTCTACATTGGAAAAACAAAAAAGAAATTTAGAAATTAGAAAAAAGGAACATTTTCAGCACATCAAATTTTAACAAACTGAAAAGTCAGCAGTAGCAGCACACTTGTGGAATGAAAGCCCAGAATTGATGAAAATGTAAGATTGATTATGCAGGTTGGTGAGATGTTTGAACTGTTGGTTTGGGAACTCCTATTCATTCAGTTATTCAAGAGCAGATTGTTTAATTTCAAAGTTCCATTTGAAAAAATTTGATTTCAAAATTCATCCACCCATTTGCCACCAGAGAACTGTTTGATTAGCAGTTGGCAGAAGCTGAGGATGGAAGCAACAGCTTCTGAAACTAGTTCATATTTTAAAAAATGAGTATGAGGTGATAAATTATTACAATAATTTATATAATGAACAAGAGAGTACTCCAAATAATATTTCTGCTGTATACATAAGTGGATGAAGAAGAGTCAAAATATTTTTCAATAAGCTATTTTCTATTTCTTTTAACAGTCCAGAAAGAGGCAGAAATTTTCAAAATGCACAGTAGGTTGTGACTTTTTTTCATTTAGCACTATTTCATTCTTAATTCATTGAAGTATATTTATATTTTTTTCTTAGTATGAATCATAAACATACAAGAGATATTAAATCAATGAGAAAGTATCATTATTTTTTATATGACTCATGCAACACATATTATGTAATCAAATGCCATTTTGGAATAGTCCTGCCATGAAATTTTGTCCTGGAACCACCAGTGCATATACTCTTCCTAAGATCTATCAAATTAACTGTTCAAGCTGAAGATTCTGCCAAATTACGTTGATTTCATTTTATGTATTGTACTTTTAATATTATCGGGCCATATATTTTTATATTACAATTTTATGTTTTTACTAACTGAGGCCAGGGTAGAGCCAAAGAGAAAATGAACATACCAAACCTAAGATTATGTTTGGATAAAAATAGACTATTATTTTTAAAAAAGTAATCAAAACATGCATTTTAAAAAAATTGTATTTTAATCTACTATTATTTAAAGATCTACTATTATGTAAGAATGATTTGATAAGGTTTTATACCTTATTATAAGAAATTTACATTATTTAATACTTTCTAATATTTTTTTTGTAGGGGAATGTTAAAACTCAATTTTTTAATATAACAAAAGCAATGTAGCAGAAGGAAGCTTTGTACTATGGATTTGAGGTTCAGTTGAATGAAATCTTTTGAACCTTTGGAAATAAAAGTATTCAAAAGTATTCCTGAATGATATTGTCCTTTCTGTCAAAGAGCAGTTGATATCCTGGGATGAAGATCATTGCTGTCCTTATCACAAGTGTTATGTTAATGAACAAGAATGTTGTTTTCAAGAAAAAGTCATTTAGTCTTTACAAACACAATTGTTTCAAAAATATAAATACAAGAAAGGGTTAGGATATTTCATGAATTGGGAAGATGAGATTAAAAGGGATTAATTCACAGTTGTGGTTTATATTGCATACGCAAGGAAAATAATAATAGAAGACTATTGCTGCAAGAATAAGAACTTATGGAAGAAAAGACAGGGTTATCTAAATACATCAGTGTTGATGTAACATTGCCAATAGTAAATTATATGTAATGATATTTGATAATGAAGTGATTTTCTATAAAATATGTAATCACTTCATTTTCATGATTACTACATATGGAGATATTACCTTATTAATAAAATATTACCCACTTTCTCAACATCCTGAGAAAATTGTATGATTGTTGATTCCAGAATGTTGATGAATATTACTTTTATAAATTCTTGTGAAAATTCTTTCTTTACCAATATTGTTGCAAAATAACCTCTTATTTTCATTAATTGAAACATAAACAATTTGTGACAATACCATTTTATTACATATGTTCTGCTCTATTGGATACATTTTTTGTATAAATATTTACATTTATATCATACTCAGCAGTTATATCACTAAATTTAATACTTTGACGTCACAATTTGTAGCACCTGAAGGACACCCAAAACAATGGTTGAAACATAGTGTTTTAATGAAACTTTCACTCTAAATAGTGTGAACAATCCATCTTAAAGATTTTATAATTCTAAATTGAAAACAAATGTAAATAGTACAATTTAAGAGGGAAACACATCTACTCTAGTTGGAGAATTATAAAATGTGAAAAATAGGCATTTAATATTTAATTGTTCATGCTGAGGAGGATGGTTATTCACCCCTCCTGCAGATTCACTATAGAGTTAACAGTAAAAGGTTTTATGTCAAACAAACAAAATTCACATTTGTTTCACAACAAAAAAGCAAAAATAGGATGTCACCCTTAAATAAGTGCAATTTTTTAAATTGTAGTATTTGTAAATGGGAAATGTAGAATGCTATTGAAGCTTATCTACATAGGGCGAAGGGATGTATGAGGTGAGTGGTATGACTTTTGTTAGTAGGTGGGCCGCTTAGCTGGGTTTACCAGCAACTTGGTCCACATTGGTTAAACAAGTTGAAATTTCTCATGTCAAAAATCAGTGTATTCCAGCATTGCCTCAGAAACTAAACCTCTGCCTGGGACTTCCAGAGTTCAAGATTCACTCCACCCTGCAATTTAGGGGCTGCGACCTTCCAGGCTAAAGCCGCCTCCTCCCTCCAAATATGTGAAAAATATGGTCATATAAACTTTTTTCACTAATAATGAATTAAATTTGATACATGGACCTATTATTTGCATTGGGTAGTAAATAAATAAATAAATTTATTGTCAAAAAACAGTACAAACTGCGTATGACCACGAGGAGGACAATAAACTAATTTACTCTCTGGAAGCAAGGGACCATCCCATCAATTCCGATCAAGGGCCCTAAGGCAGAGGCAGATTCAAAAAATTTCAGCAAAAATTTCTAGATAAGATAAATAGTTAGCTACGTGTTATAATACTAATAGAATGTCATTATGTTTGTAATTTAACACAAAATATTTTTTTTACGTGTACAAATTATTATCAAACTATAGATTATTCTGAGTATAGTGTTGAAAATTCATAAGAATTAAAATAACACTAAATTCACTATTTATTGTTACAATAAACACGCCCCTAGACAAAGCCTAGAGAACCTGTATAAGAAATCCACCTCTACCCGAAGGAAAATTGGAAAACACCTCAATCCGGGACAACCTTAAGTTGCAGCATCACATTATTGTTGTTGTTGTTATTATTATTATTAATATTATGTAACATCACATGATCAATATTATTTAGATAACAATAGCTAATAATTTCAGAGTGGAAAATCAGGAGATTTTTTGTTTTTTCTATGATCTATCAGTAGATCAGTAGGTAAGTTGAAAAATCAGTAGTTCTACAAAAAAAAAGTAGGGTTGACAACGCTGATCGTAAGATTAGGCAAACACATACGAGTGCTTCGGGTATTTCCCTTGCATAGACTCGATGTCTACCTGCTGCTGTCGATTCGCAAGTGGCCGGAGAATGGATGAAGTGAGCTGACCTCCAGCTGATCTTCGCTTCATAACATAAGAAAATAACATGAATAGCAGAGATGTCTGTCTCAGGATTTATTCAGGGCGCTCGCCTACGGGTCATATTTGTAGCCCACGAAAATTAAGCAAAAAATACCTTACCCTGATAAAAATAACCTAAAGCTGGAATCTTTTTTAATCGATAGTAAAAACATTCTAGAACAAGACACTAAAATTCTCGCACTTTCCTCCGCGAGCTTCCCCCTTTTTGGAGGGGTGGAGTATTTAGGACCTCGGAGTTACAAGGTTATACTTGTACGACCCTACCGACAAAACTGGACCAATTCTCGTGAATGAGGACTCAAATGAAAGAAGACATTCTATAGATTGCAATGAATAGTTTATTTTGGGGCTCTAATGACCTCGATGTTGACGAGCCCTAAAGCCCCAACAATAAAAAAAGAAAAGTTTTACATAGCACTTCCGGCAACAGTGTCACGGAATGCGAACTGAGACACGCAAAATTCGAGAACACACACGTCGTTTAATATTGATGAGCTAAATGAAAACCCAGCGCCACAGCTCCTATTTGTTCCCGACCTCGACCAATGAGGATAGACCACACCCTCCGCTCAGGGCCATAAGAGCCCGGAGCATGGTTCCTAAGAATTATACTTATCTGACTGTTATTATTTCTTTATATAGGTTTTTTATTTCACTGTTATTGTCATTCCGAAATTGGTGTTCTATCCGTGTATTGTGATGAGAATGATACAATGTATTCAAAAGCCATTGTACTCATTCGATAATAATTCCAAAACCGCTCGTCATCCTCTCTCCTACATAGCCATACAAATTACGAAACTCTCACAAGTACTTTTTTTATTAAGGACATTTTGTTGCGTATTTGAAAACAGAGCCTCTGTGTTCACGGTACCCGCGATGCGATGCGTAGCGATGGAGGGTTCCGAGTTTCAAATGCGGAGCGAAGCGATGAAATGTTCACATTACTGACGATGTGATGCCCGTGATTTCATACAAGCAGGTGGTTGATTTCTGGGATTCGTGACAGAACGTCATTCATTTTGAACTCTTTTTTAATAGAAAATTGTAGACCGAAAACTTGTAGGCGCTAGGTTCGTGAAATCAATGAAGAACCTAGTGAGACTCGTAATTTATTTGTTTATACATGTTAGGATTGGAATGAGTACAATGACTTTTAACTTCCTTGTATCCACTTCATCAGAACGCAAGGATATAACACGAATTTAGGAACGACAATTACAGTGGAAGAGAAATTTATGATCACAGATGATAATGGACGCTTGTAGTATTTAGGGACACATGCCACAGTAACAAAAGGAAAATAATGCAATATATAAACAAAATTTGTTCTGAAATATTCAATTCACAATCATAAGGTTTCGCGCGGTGTGAACATCCCCGCGATGTTGCCATTTAACATAATACTCTCTTTTTCTCTTCGCGATTATTGGTGAGACCATTTTTCCTCACTCCCCGTCGCATCGCATCGCGGACAGTGTGAACAATAAGCTCAGCCATGGCCTCCTACAATTGCCAAGCCGGAGTCCAACGCTTGACAACACCGGTCTCATAGGTCGGTCGGCTATAGAGAAGTATCTTGGTTAACACATTCATATAAATAAATAAATAAATAAATTGTCAAAAAACAGAACAAACTGCGTATGACCACGTGGAGGAAATAAAACTAATTTACTCTACGGAAGCAAGCAAGGGACCATCTCATCAATTCCGATCAAGGGCCCTAAGGCAGAGGCGGATTCAAAAAAAATTCAGCAAAAATTCCTAGATAAGATAAAAAGTTAGCTGCGAGTTATAATACTAATAGAATGTCAATATGTTTGTAATTTAACGCAAAAAATTTACATGTACAAATTATTATCGAACTATATATTATTCTGAGTACAGAGTTTAAAAATCATAAGAGTTGAAAAAGCACTAAATTCACGATTTATTGTTAAAATAAACACGCCCCTAGACAAAGCCTAGAGAACCTGTATGATAAATCCGCCTCTACCCGAAGGAAAACCGGAGAAAAACCCGGGCCAGGATGGGGCTACAGAATTTATGTACACAAACGTGCCAATGTTGAGTACACATAAAACTAAATTAATATGAGCCATAAGACAACACAATCATGCAAGAAAATAGTTTTTGAAATTGTTATAAGTTGTTTAAAAAGTACTACAGCAATGGCGTGATAAAGCACAAGACGAATTTAACTTTTGTTAAAATCAATAAATTCTTTTACAGTGTAGAAGCACTGGTGCAGGAGGTAGTTTTTAACCGCGGATTTGAAGATATTCAATTTCATAATATCTTTTATATTCTTGGGCAGGGAATTATATAGAACGATTCCCGAATGGTATGGTCCCTTTTGGCAAAGAGTGGTTGACACTCTAGGGCGATGAATATTACTACTATTGCGTGTATAGTGTTCGTGAACGAGACTGTTTCGTATAAAGCAAGGGTGGCACTTCAGTAATTCGGACTTAACAAACACGACTGTTTCATAAATATAAATGCAGGGAAGTGTTAATATATTTAATTCCTTGAATAAAGGTTTACAAGAGTTTCGGGGGTGAGATTTACAAATTATCCGAACTATCCTCTTCTGAATTCTGAAAGTTTGAATACTCTGACCGGAATTACCCCAGAAGGTAATGCCGTAACGTAAATGGGAGTAAACGTTTGCAAAATATACGCAACGGGAAATACGTGGACTAACTGCGTTAACTAAGATTCGGAATGCGTAACACAATTTGCTTAATTGGGAATTAAGATTGTCAATGTGACAATTCCATTTGAGGTTGTCTTGAATATGGAGACCTAAGAATTTTGTATTTGTAACAGTTTTTAATTGTGTTCCGTTTAAAGAAAGAGAAACCTGGGGTAAAGATTTTGTGATACTATTGTGAAATGACATAGACACTGTTTTGTCAGTGTTTACAATGATACGATTTGCATGGAACCAAGTCGAAAGGTTAGACAAAACTTTTTGAGCTTTGGCGTGTTTACATAGTAAATTAGTGTCATCAGCAAAAAGAACCATTTTGCAATCTGATGTGGATGATGACATGTCGTTCACATACAATAAAAAGAGTATAGGGCCGAGAATTGATCCTTGGGGTACTCCGCAAGTAAGTGGCTTTGTTTCTGAAAGACAACGCTCAAGTATTTTATTTTTAGTATAGGATATTTCGACCTGTTGATATCTATCCTTTAAATAAGAAGTTAGCCATTGATGTGGAAGTCCACGAATGCCTAAAGAATGCAATTTTGAAAGGAGAATTCCGTGATCGATGACATCGAAAGCTTTGGATAAGTCAAGAAAAACACCCTGAGGATTTTCTCCACGGTCAAGAGATGTGGTAACTTCGTTTAAGAAAGAAAATATGGCGCTTGTAGTGGAAAAGGATTTCCTAAAACCGTGTTGATCATCAGAGAGAATGTATTAGTCGTATATTTAGTCGTCAATGTCATAGAAGCTAAAAAATATAGCGTGACCACAATAAATAAATAAATAATTACTTTTAGTTCAGATTTATTTGACACTAAAAATGCGAATGCGTAAGCAATCCATTCGCGGAAATAAAGTTAATGCATTTAACCTAGCCGGCCAACGGTAAACCGTTGCCACATAATGCATGTTCCAGTCTGGTAATTGTAGGAAGCCATGGTCCAGCGCTGTGTGAAAAAATACAGAATCAAGAGAGAACCGTCACAGGAGAAAATATGCGAAATTCCTCATATTCCTGAAAAATACTATGCGCCGTTTCTCATGGAGTTTTCAGTTAGATGTATCTGATCACATGATTGAGTAGTGTGTCTCTTTCTCACTAATCCACCAATAAGGCTTGAGCATCGAGTGACAGTTGTCGCAAAAGGGGTTACGCACAGACTATTTAGTCTGTGAGACTTTGAGCGTAGGAAATATGTATGTTATGAGCTCTAAAGTTGTGTACAAGACTATCGGTTATCTCTTGATTGTGGTTTCGTGGCGGAAATACCCGACATCAGCCGAATGTGTTTGCCTCCTCAATTCGCCCCAGATGCGAAATTTCGTTCACCAGAAGGAACGAGCCGTTCACCGTTCACTCTCTCTCCAGAATCGTTCACTCAATGTCGTTCCATCATTCACATGTTTTCCCGCTCTTGTCAACGGTAACTAATTGCCTGTGGGGAGATATAACGAATTTTACATTCTCGCGCCGTATAATATTTTCATGCCAGAATATGAGACATATAATTTAGAAATAGTCAATAAAGGTTATTACAAATCAGAACTATGGAAAGAGAGAGAAAATGGAGATTTTACATATCCCATATTCTTGCCATATCCATATAAGAATAAAACAAAATGTTTTTAGTTAACATTAATTTTATAGTGATTTTTTAAATTTTTTGTATTCCTTAGGCGTGGTAATTAAACGATTTGTGTCAAAGGTGCCACTTTGCGTTCTGGACCATTGTAAGAACTTCCTTACCACTCAAGCACTCAAATTTGTTGGCACTAGCAACACAGCACAGTGACACGAAGGAACGATTGTACTCGTGAACGGCGTTCGGAGTAGGAACAATGGTCAGACTCGTGATTGTGTCGATATTGATTGGAAGATTGTGTGGATAATGATTGCGCAAAGAACAATATTGTTGGATTATCTATTTGAGGATATTAAATAATTTTTACTGATCATTTTCTAAAAAATAATGAAAAAAATCATAGAATTCAAAAACAGTGTTTCTGGAAACCTTTTGATTGATTTATTAAATTCAGTATTGTTGAATATATCATATGACCTTTAGAACACAATATTTGTTGTGACAGATTTTCAGTAGCCAGCGTAGAAGTGTTTAGGTTTTTTATATTTCAATATGTTTACGTAATTTCATATTTTATTACGTCGCTGAGTTTACTATTTGTTTATTCTGATGTAATCTATAAAAGAGGCTTGTCTATTATTAAACAGATATATTTTCTACGATATCACTCAATTTTCTGGAATAACTGAAGGTAGCGAAAAGTTTTAATATTTAGATGAACGAAGAACGACGGTTCACCAAAAGGAACGATTGGAGTAACGATTCACTTAAAGAACTCGTTCCATTGGAATCGTCACATCTTGGTCACATCTCTACCACAGTTCGCTGGGCGCTTGAAGGAGCTTCAAAGAAAAATGTTGAAAAAATGTAGGAAAATGACTGAGATGGAAATGTTTGAAGGTTGGAGACTATATGATGAAAAGTGGTATTTCCCCGCCGAGATCAGGGTATGAATAATTTAATGTAGATCATATGATGGGTATCTTACTAATCATATAATATAGGATCCCACGTGGTTGTGTGATGTGGGATTCCGGTCACGTGGATGAATTTTCTTCCCAATTAGATTTTCGTTTTTATACTTATATAAGTTATCCTTTAATATTTGATATTTCACCAATTTAGTTTTAAATAATTAGTTACAATAATCATGAATTCGAATTATCATTTATGATATTTATGATCATTATTTAGGTTAGTCCGATGTATATATGACTATTCATAACCATTTCTGATTCTTAAGTATTTCACTCTGTCTTACTATGTTTTTGACATTTAAGTTAATTTGTAGGTCTTGTTTCAGATGTGTAATTCTTAGGATTTTTTCCTTTACCAGTGAAAATGAAGCAGAAGGTAAGTACCTTTACTACCATTAAAAAGGAGATGGGGTACTTCGGTATTTTGTTGAACTTGTTTTGATAGTTTCTACTCAGTTAACTGTAAACAGCTGTCTATGGCATAATAAGATTTGAACGAAAGCCAAAAGAATGGTTGAGAGAATTGTATTTTATGAAATAAAGTACCACAGTAATATGAAAATTGATCGGTATTTGCCTGTTCAAATTATATGGTTGACTGATTGAAATAGTTGGAAGTATTTCAGATAGTGGTATCTGCTGAAGACTCCTACTTCTCAATTTTCTTTTATCTTTCGGGATTACAACTCCTATCATGGTACTCAGACTTCACGTTTTGTGGAAACAATTGTCAGGATCTATAAAACTAACTTGGCTGACAGCAGACATCCTATATATTGAACTCATTTTTGTCTGCTATAATGAAACTAGTATAATCTTACCTATTTCATCCAACTACGTTACAATTTTGTAATGTCTGTAACTTTATTATTTCTTTCATTGATAACCAGTGAAAATGTTGTGCATTAATAGTGGAGCTTTGATAGTATTGGTGTGAGTTAATCCCTCATTTTCCCTGATGTAACTGAGAAAAAGGTTTAAAAGAAACACCAATTTCCCATTTCACCCCCTTCGGAGCGAATTTTCATAAAATCCTTTCTTACCTGACATTTTCGATAATTTTTCCAGTTGTGCTCTTCCCAACACTCACCTTTAGAGGTGTCATGCATAATGTAACATAATATCATTGGAAAAATTATTATTCATCTCAGAATACACAAAAGCCATGGACTCGACCCTAATATCGGTCTTTTTACATTTTATATGTCTCGTTCTCTTACCCCAGTTCTAAGAATACTGTGCCACGATGTGATCTCAATTTAAACTTCATGGCAATGGTAGTTTAAAAATCTCATCAACCCTAACCCTCTGGATCTGATGCAATTTTCATATTTTTATATTTCAAAATTAGTTTTCAATTCTTTTTATCCATAAACCCATTTCCACCCCCGGTGTGCTAGTAGTGCGTTTGTTTCATGAGGGCTGAGTTCAAACATACATGATAATGTTATTTCACTACCACCTCAGTGATGCCAAAAATTATTATTTCATCTCTGGTTTGTCATGTTCGGTATTTTTTACATGGCATCCCCTTCCCTAGAGGAGCTGGAGTTTATGCGGGCTGATAGTGAACTTGAATGTCTTCGAGAATGTCTATATTATTTTCAGCGGTCCTGAAAACTACAACCTCAACAATAATATCGGCCACTTTCGATTATTTTTATATTGCACTCATCCTCCCCCCATCACAAAGGGTGTTTATTTCATAGAGGGGGTGATTGTGTTCTTATCTGGCTATGAGGGTGTCACTGCACTTCAGCGGTCCCAAAAATGATTTTTTCAACACCAATGTTTTTTTAAAATGTTTATCTGTTATTTCCCACCCTTGCCCTAGGGATGCTAGGGGTATGTTATTTGCAACGTGAAGTGATTGTTAACTTACAAAGCACCAGGGACACTTTTATCCATCTCTACAGCACCGAAAAACTTCACTGCATGTCTCAACATGAATTAGTTATGAAAATTAGTCTTGATGTTCAAGTTATTTTCAATGTATGATTATTTCATGGTCTGTGTTTATGATATGTTAATGACGGCAAATGACCATTTCTGATTATCCTGTTTTACAGTGCTTTGTTGTTCTGAAATAGACTTGTGAGTTAAGGTAAGCATTGTTGCAGAATGAAGTTCCATTGGAAGGATTGTCCCCTAAATAACCAATAAGCGGAAGAAAAGTAATCTCTACTTGTGCTAAAATGGGGAGATGATTTGCAAGTTCATGGAAATCCTAGTGGAAATTGAAATGAAATGTTCGTAAGTTACTAATTTTATTGTGAGATTCAGAACTTAGCTCTACATGATGTTAAATCCGTGTTTCAACTGATTGTCCATTGATTAAATTTTTTTATTCTGATCTGTTCCAAAATATTAAGTGTGGTTCTTCTATTTTGGTATCGACTTCAATCAGATTTTGTTGCAGATGTTGACACTTGAAAAATGTTATGATGATATTTTACTACTACAGATGAACACAAAGAAGATTAGTTCTTTGGTGACCAAATGAAGTAGTTCAGGTAATTTATCTCTGTTGGTTAATTATTCATGTGGAATATCAATTCTACTTTTCTGCTTATCTCTAAATGTCTCTACATGTAATGGTTTTGTAAATTAGTCTTTTTTGTTCAATGTATGATGAATTCATGGTCCGTGTTTCTGATATGTTAATGACGACATCATTAACCATTTCTGATTATGTAGCTTTACAGAGTTTTGACATTCTTAAATTGTCTTGCGAGTTAAATGGTAGGTATTGTTTCAGAGTAAAGTTTAGTTGGAAGGATTGTCTCCCTATTGACCAATAAGGAGAAGAAAAGTAACCTGTACTTGTGCTAATATGGGGAGATGGTTTGCAAGTTGTATGAAGTTCATGGAAATTGAAATGAAATGTTTGTAAGTTTTTAATTATATTGTAAGATTCTGAACTTTGCTCTAAATGATATTATATCCGTGTTTCAACTGATTGTCAATTGATTAAATTTTTTTATTCTGATCTGTTCCAAAGTATTAAGTGTGGTTCTTATTTTGGTATCGACTTCAATCAGATTTTGTTGCAGATGTTGACACTTGAAAAATGTTATGATGATATTTTACTACTACAGATGAACACAAAGAAGATTAGTTCTTTGGTGACCAAATGAAGTAGTTCAGGTAATTTATCTCTGTTGGTTAATTATTCATGTGGAATATCAATTCTACTTTTCTGCTTATCTCTAAATGTCTCTACATGTAATGGTTTTGTAAATTAGTCTTTTTTGTTCAATGTATGATGAATTCATGGTCCGTGTTTCTGATATGTTAATGACGACATCATTAACCATTTCTGATTATGTAGCTTTACAGAGTTTTGACATTCTTAAATTGTCTTGCGAGTTAAATGGTAGGAATTGTTTCAGATGAAGTTCAGTTGGAAAACACTTGTCCCCAACCACCCTTAAAGAGAGGAACATTTTTTTTTTTTTTTTTTTTTTTACATTAACGAGGATTTGCTTGTTGCACGATGATCTTGAAAAGTTGCAGTGGACAATTATATCAAATGTAGGTAAGTTTATAATTTTCTTATGATTCTGAACTTGACTGTACATGATGTTCTTCCGTGTTTCAACTGATTGTCCATTGATTACATACTAAATGTATTCTGATGTAATGAATGAACACATGCATGTTGTTAAACTTTTGGTTGGAATTAAAGAAGTGTTTTGTTCCAGAATGTTGTCCCAAACCTAGATCAGTCTTTCGAGTGGAAGAGTTCTTGAGTGTCCTCAAGAATAATAATAAAAGGCTTTACTTGTGAAACATGAAAGACATTCATGAGAAAAAAATAAATTTGTTATTCTACTCTTTTACTCCGTGCTAGGGGTAGTTGAAGAGGTAAACATTTATTTCTTGTTTAAACTTCCTGAGTGAAACTTGAATCTTATATAGACATACCTATTTTTCTTCTTTTAAAACTAACATATTTTGGTTTTCAATGTGTAAGCTTATTTTTAAATTTTGTTGCAGTTGAATGAATGGAAATGAAGACTGCCCATAACATTTTGGAAAATACTTTGAAGGCCTGTGACTTTCAAGATTTTAAAGAAACTTTGTGTGTGTGAATAAATTTCTACTAATTATCAATATAAATGATTTTGTTTTTCACGTAATGATTCTTATGTAGTTGTGTTGAAAAGATAATTGTTTTCAATTATAAATAAATTGAAGTTCATAGGATTGATAATTATTAGTCACTATTCTGTTTCAGTAAGGAGTTTTATATAGCTATCGGTACTTGCACTGAAAGTTATGTATATATCCTTTTGCTAATGCAATTTAATAAAAAATAAATTCCTCTAATCCATTAATATCACAGATGAGCTTCAAATTTCTATTTATTATGATTACCAAGTTATCTTGTGGTTCTCTTTCACACTAGGTGTACTGGTTATATTTCTTTAAATATTTTGAATAAATATGAGCCTTTGTGTAACATTATTTTATTATACAACAGACACTTCTCTTTAGCAAAGTCCTGTTTGAAGAAAACTGCAATGTTCTAGAAGAGTTTGGTTGCAAAAATGAGTTGTCTGCTTATGTTGAGGTAGTGATGAAGACTAGACCTATGACAGCACAAGATGACCTAGTATCCAAAGTAGGAGGTAACAATTAAATATAGAATGCCAATGTTGAGGCTGTCTTAGACATAGAATTATCTCTTCCTCAACTAGTAGGTATTCAATAGAATTTTGTGCAATGCAAATGATACTATCCATGCTTTAGCCAAATTTTGTTAAGTGAATTAAGATGTTTACCTAATAGCATGCCCTATAAAGTTTGATGTGTTGAGAAATGTGCAATGGAACTGAAAGTAAAATATGGAGAGTGAATCACCTGCCTAAATATTTTACTCTTGTAGTGACTGGTATGTGAGAAAATAAAGCAAGTACAACTTCTCTGCTTAAGTGTGGTCAATTTCATTTCTGTGCATACACCCCTTTAGTGGTAGTGTAAAGCTGATACTTGGTAGAAATGAAGTATGTGCTCTGAATCATGTTGATGAAAAGTAACCACTGCAGGTAATGCTTCAAATTTTGCTGCATCGAGTTTTTGTCTTCATACATGTTTAGCTTTTTGTATAAAAGTTGTGTTGCTAACCTAATTAAAGAGCGCGAATAAGTGGCTCTCCTGCACTTGCTTTGAGTGCATAGACTTAATATGAAATGGACCCAGCGATCTGTACCGTGGATTGTTCGTAATAACATGGAGAATATTCTGTTGGGTATCTCCCTCTCTCTCGCGCACATCCGTGTGAAGGTAAGGTATTTGTGGGCTACAATCGAGTTGTCACGAAGAGACATCCCGAACTTCCGTTTTCCCCTTGCATATTTAACTATGCCAAGTTTGGGTACTGTCAAATACATAACATAACTGAATAATGAGTAAACAAAATGCATACATTTAAATACTTTCACATTTTATTAAATTATTATTTTAAGTATGGAGTGATAAAAGTTGATGAATGTACATTACCCTACTAAAACAATATAGAAAATATAATTCAATTTTAAATGCTTATAAACTTCTTTTAGTACAATCAATTGTATAACACTATAAAAGTAAAAACAAATTTAAAAACATTTTTCCATTTATATCTTTTGTATCAACTGGAAGGGGAAGGTGCTTTGATAAATATACATCCTCCTCCATTCATTGTGAATGAGTTCATAAACTAAATATAGAATTTAGAACACTTCTTCAGAAAAAAAAAATCTATAATTAGGAAAAATATCTAATCCACTTCATGTTTTGAGAATACTGGATATGTTACCACATGTAGTGATTTAAAAGGTAACAAATATTAAATTATTCAAATTTTCCTTAGAAAGATTGACAATTGTTACAAAATAAACCTAATTTATGCATTGATGATTGGCTTAAAAGTATGATACTCATAAGAGATTAAGTGAGAACAAATATATTAAAAAAAGTAGATATTGTCCACATTCCCTCCGCCAAGGGCAGGAGATGGATATAGTAAAATGTTGACATGCTGCTTTCATTTTGCATTGTTCACAAAAATAATTTTATAATATTCATTTCTAATTATTTTTTATTCAGTCACAAGACAATGGTTACATAACCCTGCTTGGAAATAGAACACTGCCAGTTTATTACAATAACATGTAAAAAGTAATATATACTTAGAAAATGTGTATATATTTATGAATAATTAATTACTGGGACACTGCAGTAAAATATTCTTGATTATTTAGGTTCATGTCATTCTGCTCAATATTTAGTTTTATATCTCCCACCTTCATTATAGTTTTTATTTTCCATTTCTTTCCAGATATTTTTTTCTTGTTCTTCTATTAACAGCTTGATATCCTTAGATTATAGTCTGTGAATATGAATTGTTAATTTTTTATTAAATTGATAATTTCCAATAATCTTTTCAAAATTATGAGTTATTTTCTGTATTATAGTTAAGTTATATCATGAAGTTTACATGAATGTGTATACAAATGCAATGATTACATTAATCATTCAAAAAACCCTGTTTCCATCTAATTCTTTGTATCGTATTCCTTTCAAAAAGATTCAAATTTTACTCCTCCACCAGTAGAATACTTTCAATATTAATCTGTATGAGCTATTAGTTCTAATTTTGTCAGAGTTGTTGATGTTGTCTGCAAATTTGTCCCGATTGCTATTTAAGATCTTATGTTTTCATTTATGTCATTTCACAATAGTATCACAAAATCTTTACCCCAGGTTTCTCTTTCTTTAAAC
>NNCF01129376.1:0-12687 GCA_002313205.1 Laupala kohalensis
CTTTCGGTGTTTTTATTATTGTTGTATTTGTAAATGGGAAATGTAGCAAGCTATTGTAGAAAAATTTTCCCTGGGTTTAATATGAAGTCCTTCGTTCACACCAATCACCGAACCCAGGATGGCGATAATCTTGATAATTTTACGTATTAATTCGAACATCGTGACACAAGACCATTACATACGATTTTGGTATGACGCAGTGCGGAGAAATATTTTTTATAAATTTTGAATCGTTGTTTCTTCATGACCACAATACTATGTTTATGAGTAAGAAAAATATTTATTATAACATAGATAGTACAGATTTTCTTTCCTAAAGAATTTACACACAGTAAGGCTAAGAAACGTTCTAGTAATATTTGCAATTTGTATAAAAACAACAACATGAATCTAGTCAAATATCATGCGACCAAATAAAATAACATTCTTTCACTTAGAACTGACTGAGTATATACAATCGTTGAATGAAGGAAATGAATACAAGTTTCACTTTAATAGTTTTCTTAGTAAGAAGAAATAAAGAAGCATAATTGTTTCAATTGGAGCATACGAGAGAGTTTTAGAAATTTTGTTTACTTCTGTTTTATTCGTGATTGTTCGAGGATGTCAACAACCAAGAACAACAATAGCGTGCAGAGCTCATTGTTTGGGATAACAGCGTCCCATAGGCGTAGCCCAGGAAACAGTTCACAACCTGCCTCTCTGGGCAGAAGTTCACGATGTGAAGATGGGCATATAAGTGGGTATTGTTAAGACCGAATTACTGAAGTGCCACCATTTCTTTATACGAAACAGTCTCGTTCACGAACACTATACACGCAATAGTAATAATATTCATCGCCCTAGAGGGTCAATAACTCTTTGCCACAAAGGACCTTATCATTCGGGAATCGTTCTATATAATTCCCTGCCCAAGAATATAAAAGACATTATGAAATTGAATCTGTTCAAATCAGCGGTTAAAAACTACCTCCTGCACCAGTGCTTCTACAATGTAAAAGAATTTATTGATTTTAATAAAAGTTAAATTCGTCTTGTACTTTATCACGCCATTGCTGTAGTACTTTTTAAACAACTTATAACAATTTCAAAAACTATTTTCTTGCATGATTGTGTTGTCTTATGACTCATATTAATTTAGTTTTATGTGTACTCAACTTTGGCACGGTAGTGTACATAAATTCTGTAGCCCCATTCTGGCCCGGGTTTTTCTCCGTTTTTCCTTCTGGTAGAGGCGGATGTTTCATACAGGTTCTCTAGGCTTTGTCTAGGGGCGTGTTTATTGTAACAATTGATCGTGAATTTAGTGTTATTTCTATTCTTATGGTTTTTAAACACTATACTCAGAATAATCTATAGTTCGATAATAACTTGTACATGTAATTTTTTGCTTAAAATTACATACATATTTACATTCTTTTAGTATTATAACTCGCAGCCAACGTTTTATCTTATCTAGGAACTATTGCTGAAATTTCTGAATCCGCCTCTGCCTTAGGGCCCTTGATCGGAATTGATGGGATGGTCCCTAGCTTGCTTCCGGAGAGTAAATTAGTTTTTTTCCCTCCACGTGGTCATACGAAGATTGTACTGCTTTTTGACAATAAATTTATTTATAAAATTTATTTAAGTTTAAAGATGCCAGGACAAAATATCTTTATAAAATGGATTATTACTTCTAAGCTAATAACAAACGATGATCCGCAATAAAACTGGACTTTTATCATAATAACTGAACTGCCAGAGTAACTAACAAAAAACAAACATAAGGATGTTCAACTTCAAAATATTTGTCAGCACGATGGCGTCCATCTGCACAATAATCCAACTCTTAGACCCCACATTAATCTGTCGCCAGTATATTGATCAAGGGAACATTGGTAAAACATCATCACTGCCGTTTGCCATTGGCCTTCTCTCAGCGAGCCTCTGGTTCTGGTATGGCGTTTTGCTGCGACAACGTCCATGATGGTCGTAAACGGAATAACAATTATTCTCCAGATTGCGTACCTGGAAATATTCTTTATCCCGACAGCAATTTTCAAGTTATTCCGTCACGGAAAGGTGAACACATAAGTTGGAAATTCTATATTGTGTACTCTGCATTATTTTTTAAAATTCAAATTGATCTTATTCGATTTGTCGTGTTAAATTCTCTTTTTCTGAATTAAATGCACTCCAAAACTCTATGTATATCCGATGATCTTCTTTTTTCTAAAAAATAGGATTAACAAACATTGAAGACGCATAACTTCGTTTAGATGTGTTCTTAAGAAAATTCTATTCTCCGGTGTTCACTATACTTTACCTTAATAGACATTTTTGAATCATTCTCTCACAAATTAGTGAACATCCTTGCTAAAAATCCAAGATTGTGGCTTTCCCAATTTTAGTTTTTCATTCTTACTTATCTCATTTTGTACATCTTGCTAAATTATTTTTTACTAAATTAACTCCGCTTTAAAATTTGTTTAAAAAAAGTTGGTTTAAAATTCATCGACGGGCATAACTTCTTACAGATTTGTTCTTAAGAAATGTCCTTTTATAGTAGTTCATTACGAACATTACTTTAGCTTCAAAAATTTTTCAAGTTATTCAGTTACAAAGTAGTGAACACCCTTGTTGAAAATTCTTTGTTGTGTCCTTCTCAATTATTGTTTCTTAGCTTGCTATAGTTGACTAGGTAGGCTTAGGATGGAAAAATCAGATTTCTGTAATTTGTAAAATAACTCAATATGATATACCATAATGTAAATTTCTATTTGCTGGCAATTTGTATAAAGAAAAACAAAATAAAGGCAAGTATGAGATGAAAAATTGTTATTCATTTATGAACTATTAGACATATTTGGAGAACAGTCAATGATGAAATTAACTATAGCAGTGTTCTTTCAAACACCACGCATTAACAGCGTTGGAATGGTATTTGAATCATGAGGCCTTGATGATTGTTAGAGAATCTCCGTTCACTTCATCATGTAAACAAGGACAATGCTAATTTCCTTCTTGTAATGAATCTCTACTCCGGCATGGTTGGATCTCCAACTTCCGTCTGCAAGAATGAGCAAATTGACGGTATGAATTTCTTGCGATATTATTGCATTATGTGGTCATTCGATAATAAGTAGTATGATTAATTAGGTCGTGGTGAAACCAAACTGGTGTGCTATGTAAACAAATATATTCTGTGTTTTTTCTTTCAGTGTAAATCAAGTGATGTATTTCTCCGGCTCAAACAACATTTTCAATATTAAAATGGAAACATATCTTCCTGGAATCTAGAAGGCAGCTACTTCCGGTGATGAGTGGGTGAAGTTGGTGAGAAAATATACATACGTAACTATTTGCTAGAATATTTGGTTGACTTGTAATTGCGAAGAGAAAGCTAAACATTGTCGCTTTTTCTGCGTTGACAGATCAATATGCGTACTTTGACAATTGCTTTCGTCATTTGTGGATATTCTATGGCTGATCCTGTCACATGCCAACCGGAAACAATTTCCTTGTTTTTTTCGAATAGACCGCATGAAGCTAATCCAGTTTAAATTATCAGTGAACACATCATACGAATGACCTAGCTTTTGTATTTTCCTATGCGAGGTATTTATTTTTGAGCATATCATGGACCTAGTTACGTGTTTAATTCAACAGATACGCCATCCACCATGACTCGTATAATCGATTATATTAGTCGGATATCGACTTGTAAAATTTTCTTAATATTTTCTTATTTTTAAGAGAAATGTAGTAAATGGTAGAATGATGTGTTAATTGGAGTGATAAATTGACTACTCCAGATGAGTTTTTGTGTTTCTTTCGATAAAAACAATTTTTTTCTCTTTCACAGGAAATGTTCGGGCTATGTGTGACTCCACACCCAATAGACTTCTTAACGCTGGACTGAAGACTTGAGTCCACACACGGAAAACGAGCAGCCTCAGTACTCACAGAAAAAAAAATTATGCAAGTTTTGTTGTAATCCCAAGTCTTCATGTACATGTATTAATCCATTAAATCTATGCTGAGCATTGAACACAACTCTACTCCCTTATAACCGTTTATATCATTGAATCTACTAGAAATTTTGGATTTATGTAAATTTTTCTATAAAGTGTTAAACAAGAGGAATTGAGAGAGACCAACTTGAATGAAAAAGAAATAATTTGTAGAAAAAGAAACAATCAAGGATTTTCAAAAAGAGTGTTCACAATTTTGTCACAGAATAACTTAAAATTGGTGTCAGGCTAAAATAGAATCTAACCTAAATCCCTAATTAAGGAATTTTCTTAAATACAATTCAGAAATAAGTTATGTCTCCCGACGCAATGCGAACATAACTCTACCCCTTTACAATCGTGTATTTCTTTGAATCTTACAGAAATTTTGGATTGCAGTAAATTTTGCAATGAATAATTAATCAAGAGAAATCGATTGAGTTCAACGTTAATAAAAAACAATAATTGGGAAGGACACAAAATAGGATTATTTATAAGGGTGTTCACTATTTTGTCACGGAATAACTTGAAAAGTGGTGTCCGGTTAAATTAGAGTCTACAATTAACATCTGTGGAAGGACTGGACTTAAATACAAATCTGGACGAAGCTACACGAAGATGAATCTGAACCCCACTTTTATAAACATGAATATCATCGGATATATTAGGAATTTTGGAGCGCAGTAAATTTAGCAAAAAAAGATTTGGCAAGAAGAATAGAATGAGAACGATTTGATTTAAACACATTCACTGGAAAGATCACAATCTAGAATTTTCAAAATGAGTGTTTACTATTAACGGTACTAGTTAAAACTAAATTCAACTTGAGACAAAGTTAGAAAAATTAAATTAATATTAACAGAAAAAATAGTATTTGATTACTTAAACAACCTATTCCTCAAATATATTGTAACTTACTTAAATTATGAATAATAACCCCAGCACACATAGATAATAAAACTTTAAATAAATCATGAGAATTGTTGTAGTGTTAATAGAGCAATAATGTTTTTAAAATAAAATTCAAAATTAGCTCCCACTCCAGCCATAAATATTATTCTACATCCAATTAATTAAAAAATCCATTTAAATTTAACCTATCAATTCGAAAAAAACTCTATAACGAATAAATAAAAAAGAACCCAGCAGCAACTACGGTGGATGAAGGAACTAAAGCTGAAATAGGTGTTGGAGCAGCTATACCTGCTGGAAGTCGTGAAGAAAAAGGAGTTTGTGCTCTTCTTGTTACTGCTGTCATAGAAATTAAAATAGAAAGGAGGGAGTAAGAGAGACTTGATCCAGTGTTATAATTCTAGTTTTGATGATGAATTAAAATCGCTTATAGAATCAATAACTGTTTAATACATTAATACTTGGAGACCTTAACTGAAATCCTCAGGTGACAAATAACATTGTGAATGATTATGAGCTCATCCTACACAGTAAGGGTTTAGTAAATGCAATTAAGGATGCGACTAGAGAAGATGTGAGAGATGGCGAAATGAGTAGATCCTTAATCCAACATCTCTATAATACATCTCATGCTAGAACAATAAAATCTGCTACCATTTACCACAAATTGTCTGATCATGATCCCACAGAAGTCTTATTTGATGCCTTTAATACCACTAAGTTATTTTACAACTTTATTAAATCTCTCAGGTATTTTGTCAAACATTACTTACAAATTGATCAGATCATCGAAGCAAATAAATGGGAAAACCCTGTGGATGTTGTTGTCAATAGATAGCAAATGTTAATGACTGTTTCAATACAATTTATCTTAATCATAAAGTAGTAATAACATTTAATCAACACAAAAATGACCTGTGTTAAAGATTGAAAAAAGTGAATAATCCCTAATTCTTACAAATCGAATAAGATCAATTTGAATTTTTAAAAATAATGCAGAGGACACAATATAGAATTTCCAACTTATGTGTTCACCTTTTCGTGACGGAATAACTTGAAAATTGCTGTCGGCATATAGTAGAGTCTGAAATGTACTCACTAAACGGAATTTTAAAAAAATATTATAAAAGAAGAATAGATTTCTTATCCTTATTAACCCCACTCCGTATGAACGTGATTATCATCGGATTTATTAGAAAATTTCTAATGCAAAATGTTTAACAAAAATGATTTAAGCAAGAGGAATTTAGTAAAATTAATTTGAATTCAAAATTGGATAGGGACCAGACTAAGATTTTAAAATGGAATAAGTTGAGACTTGGCGATAGGATAAAGTATGGTCTGAAATCAATCCTTTTAATAGTAATTACTCTTGAAAAAATCTGAAAAAAATACTCGCTTTTATTAAGCGTGAATATCATCATAATAGGCAACAGATTCACGCTAGATAAAAAAATCGTAAAACCAATTTTACTAAAAAGACAAAATTGGGAAGAAAACAATCAGGGATTGCCAACACAGGTATTCACCATTTGGTACCGGAATAACATGAAAATAGGTGTCAGGCTAAAGTAGAGTCTGACATTAAGCACTTCAATAGTAATTACACAAGACCCAAATCTGAAAGATGATACGTACTTTTTATAAGCGTGAATAACAAATCGGTAAATTTTGTGTACAGTAAATTTGGACAAACAGATTTAAACTACATGATACGAGTGAAATGAATTTCAATGGAATATTGGGAATAGATTGGGAAGAACACAATCAGGAATTTTTTACAAGTGCGTTTCCCTAGTTTGTGGCGTAATAACATTTAAATTGGTGACTGTCTGAAGTAGAGCATACAAATTAATCCCTTTAACAAACCCGAGAAGGAAACTGAAAGAATGTTCGCACTTTCTATAGGCGTGAATATGATAATAGGAATCTTTGTGTGTTGTAAATTTGGTAAAACAAATGAAGGTTATATGAAACGAGTAAGACAAATTTTAATAGAAAATTAAACTTTTTAAGAACACAATCTGGGATTCTCAACAAAGGTGTTCATTTTTTGCGGCGGAATCATTGGAAAATACGTGACAGGTTATTTTTTATCTTACTTAAAGAATATTCTATCTTTTTTAATTTTTTCCTCAGCCCTGCTCAAACTGATCGAATCAATTATTTATCATAATATTAGTTTGCTGGAGAGATGAACTTAATTTGAGCATCCAATAACGCTTAACGTAAGGTAGTACTTCACGTAAGATCTTGTGAAAAGTTAATGAAGTTCATGAACGAATATTATAATTAGATAGTCATATATTAAAATAAGTTTAAAAATATCTTGAATAGCGTGACATTATTTTACTTTTTATCGAATTTTTCATTTTTGATCTCGTAACAAATGATCGTCTTTGGGTTTTTATACTTTTGAAACACCTATATATTGTTTTTTAAAATTCCGTTTAGTGAGTACATTTCAGACTCTACTATATCCCGACAGCAATTTTCAAGTTATTCCGTCACGAAAAGGTGAACACATAAGTTGGAAATTCTATATTGTGTCCTCTGCATTTTTTTTAAAAATTCAAATTGATCTTATTCGATTTGTCGTGTTAAATTCTTATTTTCTAATTAAATGCACTCCAAAACTCTAAGTATATCCGATGATCTTCTTGTTTATAAAAAATAGGATTAACAAACATTGAAGACGCATAACTTCGTTTAGATGTGTTCTTAAGAAAATTCTATTCACAGGTGTTCACTATACTTTAGCTTAATAGAAATTTTTGAATCATTCTGTCACAAATTAGTGAACATCCTTGTTAAAAATCCAAGATTGTGGCTTTCCCAATATTAGTTTTTCTTTCTTATTTATTTCATTTTGTACATCTTGCTAAATAATGTTTTGCTATTTTAACTCCGCTTTAAAATTTGTTTAAAAAAAGTTGGTTAAACATTCATCGACGGGCATAACTTCTTACAGATTTGTTCGTAAGAAATGTCCTTTCATAGTAGTTCATTACGAACATTACATAAGCTTAATAATTTTTCAGGTTATTCAGTTACAAAGTAGTGAACACCCTTGTTGAAAATTCTTTGTTGTGTCCTTCTCAATTATTGTTCCTTAGCTTGCTATAGTTGACTAGGTAGGCTTAGGATGGAAAAATCAGATTTCTGTAATTTGTAAAATAACTCAATATGATATACCATAATGTAAAAATCTATTTGCTGGCAATTTCTATAACGAAAAACAAAATAAAGGCAAGTATGAGATGAAAAATTGTTATTCATTTATGAACTATTAGACATATTTGGAGAACAGTCAATGATGAAATTAACTATAGCAGTGTTCTTTCAAACACCACGCATTAACAGCGTTGGAATGGTATTTCAATCAAGAGGCCTTGATGACTGTTAGAGAATCTCCGTTCATTTCATCATGTAAACAAGGACAATGCTAATTTCCTTCTTGTTATGAATCTCTACTCCGGCATGGTTGGATCTCCATCTTCCGTCTGCGAGAATGTGAAAATTGAGGGTATGAATTTCTTGCGACATTATTGCATTATGTAGTCATTCGATAATAAGTAGTATGATTAATTAGGTCGTGGTGAAACCAAACTGGTGTGCTATGTAAACAAATATATTCTGTGTTTTTTCTTTCAGTGTAAATCAAGTGATGTATTTCTCCGGCTCAAACAACATTTTCAATATTAAAATGGAAACATATCTTCCTGGAATCTAGAAGGCAGCTACTTCCGGTGATGAGTGGGTGAAGTTGGTGAGAAAATATACATACGTAACTATTTGCTAGAATATTTGGTTGACTTGTAATTGCGAAGAGAAAGCTTAACATTGTCTAACATTGTCGCTTTTTCTGCGTTGACAGATCAATATGACTACTTTGACAATTGCTTTCGTAATTAGTGGATATTCTATGGCTGATCCTGTCACATGCCAACCTGAAACAATTTCCTTGTTTTTTTCGAATAGACCGCATGAAGCTAATCCAGTTCAAATTATAATTGAACACATCATACTAATGACCTAGCTTTTGTATTTTCCTATGCGAGGTATTTATTTTTGAGCATATCATGGACCTAGTTGCGTGTTTAATTCAACATACGCCATCCACCATGACTCGTATATTCGAATATATTAGTCGGATATCGACTTGTAAAATTTTCTTAATATTTTCTTATTTTTAAGAGAAATTTAGTAAATGGTAGAATGATGTGTTAATTGGAGTGATAAATTGACTACTCCAGATGAGTTTTTGTATTTCTTTCGATAAAAACAATTTTTTTCTCTTTCACAGGAAATGTTCGGGCTACGTGTGACTCCACACCCAATAGACTTCTTAACGCTGGACTGAAGAGTTGAGTCCACACACGGAAAAGGAGCAGCCTCAGTACTCACAGAAAAAAAAATTATGCAAGTTTTGTTGTAATTCCAAGTCTTCATGTACATGTATTAATCCATTAAATCTATGCTGAGCATTGAACACAACTCTACTCCCTTATAACCGTTTATATCATTGAATCTACTAGAAATTTTGAATTTATGTAAATTTTTCTATAAAGTGTTAAACAAGAGGAATTGAGAGAGACCAACTTGAATGAAAAAGAAATAATTTGTAGAAAAAGAAACAATCAAGGATTTTCAAAAAGAGTGTTCACAATTTTGTCACAGAATAACTTAAAATTGGTGTCAGGCTAAAATAGAATCTAACCTAAATCCCTAATTAAGGAATTTTCTTAAATACAATTCAGAAATAAGTTGTCTCCCGACGCAATGGGAACATAACTCTACCCCTTTACAATCGTGTATTTCTTTGAATCTTCCAGAAATTTTGGATTGCTGTAAATTTTGCAATGAAGAATTAAGCAAGTGAAATCGATTGAGTTCAACGTTAATAAGAAACAATAATTGGGAAGGACACAAAATAGGATTATTTATAAGGGTGTTCACTATTTTGTCACGGAATAACTTGAAAAGTGGTGTCCGGTTAAATTAGAGTCTACAATTAACATTTGTGGAAGGACTGGACTTAAATACAAATCTGGACGAAGCTACACGAAGATGAATCTGAACCCCACTTTTATAAACATGAATATTATCGGATATATTAGGAATTTTGGAGCGCAGTAAATTTAGCAAAAAAAGATTTGGCAAGAAGAATCGAATGAGAATGGTTTGATTTAAACACATTAACTGGAAATGTCACAATCTAGAATTGACAAAATGAGTGTTTACTATTAACGATACTAGTTAAAACTAAATTCCACTTGAGGTAAAGTTAGAAAAATTAAAACAATATTAACAGAAAAAATAGTATTTGATTACCTAAACAACCTATTCCTCAAATATATTGTAACTTACTTAAATTATGAATAATAACCCCAGCACACATAGATAATAAAACTTTAAATAAATCATGAGAATTGTTGTAGTGTTAATAGAGCAATAATGTTTTTAAAATAAAATTCAAAATTAGCTCCCACTCCAGCCATAAATATTATTCTACATCCAATTAATTAAAAAATCCATTTAAATTTAACCTATCAATTCGAAAAAAACTCTATAACGAATAAATAAAAAAGAACCCAGCAGCAACTACGGTGGATGAAGGAACTAAAGCTGAAATAGGTGTTGGAGCAGCTATACCTGCTGGAAGTCGTGAAGAAAAAGGAGTTTGTTCTCTTCTTGTTACTGCTGTCATAGAAATTAAAATAGAAAGGAGGTAGTAAGAGAGACTTGATCCAGTGTTATAATTCAAGTTTTGATTATGAATTAAAATCGCTTATAGAATCAATAACTGTTTAATACATTTATACTTGGAGACCTTAACTGAAATCTTCAGGTGACAAATAACATTGTGAATGATTATGAGCTCATCCTACACAGTAAGGGTTTAGTAAATGCAATTAAGGATGCGACTAGAGAAGATGTGAGAGATGGCGAAATGAGTAGATCCTTAATCCAACATCTCTATAATACATCTCATGCTAGAACAATAAAATCTGCTACCATTTACCACAAATTGTCTGATCATGATCCCACAGAAGTCTTATTTGATGCCTTTAATACCACTAAGTTATTTTACAACTTTATTAAATCTCTCAGGTATTTTGTCAAACATTACTTACAAATTGATCAGATCATCGAAGCAAATAAATGGGAAAACCGTGTGGATGTTGTTGTCAATTGGTAGCAAATGTTAATGACTGTTTCAATACAATTTATCTTAATCATAAAGTAGTAATAACATTTAATCAACACAAAAATGACCTGTGTTAAAGATTGAATAAGGTGAATAATCCCTAATTCTTATAATAAATTTTAAAAAAAAGAAAATTATTCAAAAAATGAAAAAACTAACCCAAATAATGGAGTTTTAAACCACAATTCTAACTGTTTAATAATGAAATAATGAAATTAAAACAGCAAAAAAGAAATACTACTAAATGATATTTAAAAATAAAGAGAAAGATAGCAAGAGTGTTTGGAACAAGATTAACAACATTATGATTAGGAAACATGACAGATATTGATGATAAAATAATAAAAGCTTTCAGAGAGCAAATTTGAGTACCATAGCAAACTTAATTGCTGATAATTTCACTTAACAAGTAAATGAATTAATTTTAAAGAGTCAAGCTAGCAATAATTGTCCAATAATTGCAATATACATTGTTTTTTTAATGAGGAATTTTATACAAACTGTAGTTTTACATACCCTGTGCCAAAATACAATCATTAGTAAACTAATAAAAAAAGAGTTAATGTTAATAAATTACCTGGTACTTATGTAGTTGGTACTGGTACTATTGATACAGTAAAAAATATTAATGTAAATATATAAATAAATTTATTGTGTAAAAAGCAGTACAAATTGCGCATGACCACAATGTGTTAGCAGAAATGATATATAAACTAATTAAGATTTTTATTATGCAAGGAACACTTCCTGAGGGTCTGAAACCATCCATTATTAGGCCTGTCTTTAAGAAACATGAAACATGTCCTGAATAACTATCACCCAATATCAATACTACCTGTTTTGGAAAAAGTCTTCAAACAATACATTGTGAGAAAACTCAATTTGTACCTACATGAAAATCTCATCATAATGGAGAACCAGTATGGGATCCAGATAGGTAAAAACACTGAGGAAGTGTAAATTCTAGTTGCTGACTACATAAATAATAACCTTGACAAAGGAAGAACAGTACTAGCACTATTTATTTACTTTACCAGTGCTTTTGTAAATGTGATGCTGGAAATAAAATTATTCTTAGTATTAGTATTTTGACACAGTGAACCACACTGTTCTGATAAATAAACTAAGAATGATAAGAATAAAAGACAGATTCGGAAATAACAGATATGAATGCTATCTGAAGAATAGAAAGTTTGTAGTCAAAGTACCGAGTAGCTTAAACAAAATCCATGTGTTGAGCATTCCATGTTGTTTGGGGCCTATAATGGTCAATTCTAGAAGCGGATACGTTTAAATAGAATTCTGCCCAATCTCTCCTTCCATAATGGGAACGTTAGTGCATCTGCCACTTAGGAGAGATGGAGCATTGTTCCCATTAATTTGAAGGAGAGACTACGCACTGAAGGAAAGAAATCTTAGGGCAACGATGTTGGAATTAATTGTAAATGAAACGTGTTATCAAGTAACTATGTTACTTTGTCATCTTACCAGTTCTGATACTTTCAGTTTCTTCTTTAATTAAAATTGTTTAATTCTTTATAAAATTCCTTCATTTTACAGATACTTTGT
>NNCF01129377.1:0-77138 GCA_002313205.1 Laupala kohalensis
GTGTATTCTACCTCGTGTACACGAAGTTGGTGGACCGGGCAGAGGCGACTGTTTGCACCGGCATCAAGCATTCTACTCATGCGCAAGGAGGCTACAAGGTTCTTCAACTTCGCGGCTGCTGGGCTGCTTGTCTTACTCCAAAAATGGAGAATCTCGAAAGGAAGAATATTTTTGTTGTTATTGAGTTGGATTTAATATCTTTTGTTTTTGAATAATAAATAATTTGAATGTTGCCACGTGTTTCTGTCTCAGAGACTAACCGACTCCCTCCTCCCGTATGGCCGTATGGCTCTCGGTCCCGCAATAATCAGTGACATTTCTGTTTGGGCAGTGGTTTCCAAAGAGAGACAAATTGTCAAGTCACAATATGTTTTAAGGAATGAACGGATCCAATATTTAGACTTTGTGACTTCGATGGATTTAAACTTAATCCATTACACTCTGACCAATCTACTAGAAAATCGAGGTAAATGTTTGTCTTATTTACAAGGTCATCATTTTCCCTCACATTACCTGAAACATAAATCTGTAGATCATCCGCGTACATGTGATGCGAGCTGGAAGAAAGCACGTTAGAAGTATCATTTGCGTAAATTATAAACAATAGTGGACAAGTATAGAACCTTGGGGAACTCCACGGAAAATACATTTTGAATTGGAAATGTTACTTCCAATTTTTACAACTTGTTTCCTTTCAGATAAATAGCTAGAATTCCAAGTAAGTGTATNCGAGAAATTATGTTCGTATGTTCGGAAAGACCAATATTTCTATATTTTGCTACCAGAATATCGTGATCAACCGAGTCAAAGGTTTTGCTGAAGTCCAATAAAGTTAGAATTGTTACGTTTCTATCATCTAATGCTTTTCTTATGTCTTCATTTACTTTGAGAAGTGCTGTTTGAGAGCTACGGCCCTGGCGGAAACCTGACTGAAAATTGCTGAGAAGTTTATTCTTAGATATAAATTCAGAGATTTGCTTATTGACTATTTTTTTCAAGTATTTTAGACAGAGCGGGTAGAATGCATATCGGTCGAAAATCACTAAGGGAAGTAGCATTTTCAGATTTGGGAAGAGATTGGACGCGTGCTAGTTTCAAAGCTTGTGGGAACGTTGCTGTTAATGATGTGTGTGGTAGTGGGAAGAGTTACTTCGAATACAAGTTTCAAGTGACGAGCATTTATATCATTTGCGCCATAGTCATTCGATTTAAGGTTGCGAATAATTTTGAAAATTTCAACAGAATCTACATTCTTGAAGAAAAATTATAATCCCAAAACTTGTTTTCACAATTTTTAGAAATTTTAAGTTTTTATCCTTGAGTTCAGGAGTAATTCGAGGTGCAATATCAATAATTTAACTATTTAAATCATATGGGGAGACTAAAATTTCTTTGAAACACAGCCCTGCCGACTCCTAAATTTCTTAAACTACGCCAAATTTCCTTGGAATCTGTGGTGGAACGGAAGAACCTCTGGTAATACCTAATTTTTGCATTTCTAATAGTTTGATTTACGTTATTCCGTAGTTTCTTGTATTCCACTTCATAAAAGACAGTTTTACTTTTCTTGAAACAGCGATATGCTGAGTCAGTTTTTCATAAGAGCGCGAATATCATCACCTAGTCAAGGGGCGGCTGGTTTCGAGAACTTAGTGATTTTAACCGGAGCATGCTTATTAAATATACAAGTAATAATTCCATTTCGAGTTTCTAATTTTTCATCTATTGAGTTTAGCGAACATACTAATGGCCAAGGGGCGCGTAGAGTCAAGAGAAAAAGCGTCAACATCAATATTATTATAATCTCTATAAAGTATGGATTTCGGTTTATATTTGGGAGATTTCAGTGAATATGATAGAAAAATCAAATCATGCTTTGATATTCCGGGTACGGGAAATTGACCCTTTTCGAGAACTTTTTGTGAATTTGAGACGATAATATGATATATCCATGTTTCTGAGTTATTTGAGTGATGAGTAGCGTCTACCTTTAAAATCTCCAAATTTAAAGATTGAAAACTATTCAAGAAATTCTGCGCCGATGATTCATATATATTATTAAGGTTACAATTAAAATCACCCATTAATATTATATTTTGATATTTAGTGGCATGATACGCGAGTGGGATTTCAATTTCTGATAAACTACCACAATGAGGAGGCCAGTACACAACACCAAGTAAGCATTTCTTCCTAATAATGAAAATTTCAACAAATAAATACTCATCTTTAAATGGTTCTGTTACAGAGGTTTCAATATCATATCTTAAGTACATAGCGACTACACCACCAACTCTATTCAAGCGGTCATACCTGATTAATTTGTAGTTAGGAAGAGCAACAAATTGAGATGGGACAGAGGGTTTAAGCCACGATTCACTAATCATCAGGACATGCGGATTGACTTCGGGGAAAATGTTAATAATTTCGTCCTGATGACTCAGAAGGAACTGACCATTAATATGAGCTAAAGATAAGGAGTGAGGGTTGCGCGACAAGGAAGCTTTTAACGATTGGGACACTGCGCCGTCGGCAGGTAATCGTCTTAAGGAAGGTGGCAGACGGCTGGTGGTATAATTGTGTTTGTGACAAGCTATAAGTCATGCAGGTATTTCGCGGTCGTCCAGGCAAGATAGTCAAGACACACAAGTAAACTCTACGTGAAACACAATGAAAAAAAAATACAAACCAAACTTTATATAAAATTAACAATTAACTCTATGGTCCACGGTTACCGGATAGAATCAAAATCTTTCATTCTGTTTACTCTATACCTTCCTTTCCCTTTTTAATCATCCCACGTCCACACATTCTTCAATGAGAAACGCTGAACGGCGGCATCCAAATCTCACGACGTACGCGTGTTAGGTACTCTCGGATCGTGAAGCGGTTTTCCTTTAGCGTTTGGCGGCAAACACTTCATGGCGTTTCCTATAATTAACAAATTTGACAATAATAGGCCTGATCTTATCCTGAGTATAACTCTTCTTCTTTTTTCTCTTCTTCTTCGCCAATGGGCCACTTTGGACCACACGTAATCAACACTTGTTTGCCTTCTTTTTTTTTGCCCAGTAATCCCTCGAAGGCAGGGTATTTTTGCTCCCACGATTTATGTTGTTTGGCTTTCTTTTTTTTCCTCAAAACCCCGTAGTTTTGTGAATTTTCTTATTGCTTCAATGTTCTCTTTGTTTCTTATTCCTAATTGTCCCGTTTTATTATAATATTGTCCTATAAATTGTCCTGTTATTATTAATAAATAAATAATAAACTAATGAAAAATAAGTAAATCAGTGCTAATCATAATTGTTTAAAAGTTAATTTGTTAAAGAAATAATTTCAGTGATTGTCTCAAAAGTCAAAAATTTAACTTTGGAAACTGAATCTGAATTAACGTCAGAATCTGAACATGCTTTGAAACCAACTCACATTCACAATAAAGTTGCGTAAAAACGGAGCCATTGCGATTACATTATGACGTCAAACATTGTTCCCTCCATCGAGCAGTCGTAAATATACTCACTGGTTTTTCATTCTTCAGTAGGATGTAAAATTATGATTCCATGAGAGAATACTTCATTTTCTCTGTGGCTTCTCATAGTTATCAATGTAACGGAGTACATTTCAAATTAAAAACAAAAACTAACTTCATTTGTTCGAATTTTCATTTTCCCAAGTTTCTATATCCGAATGTAATAGCAGCAAGGAGTTTAAGTAAGTTTTACCTTCTCAATTCATAAATTGACAAGTTCAGTTGCCTTGACTTCGTTGAGTAGGTTTATGTATATTCTCACGGGTATTAACACAACAAAAGGATTTCCCACGATGATATTAAGTGATGAGTGTGTGCGAACAATGTTACCGCACAGATAACAATGAATTCGTTTGAAAATGAAATTTAGGAGGCACATAGAGGTAATTTCTGATTTTGTTATGACATCTGGTATTTATAACAGAACTATTTACGTGTATCATGTATTGTCTTGTTAAGTTATAAAATTTAATAAACAAAAACTATATTATAGAACACAACGTTTAAGTCTTCATACTACATAATTTTTGTCAACAGTTTGATGAAGGTCGAATCCTGGCTGAAACGTTGTGTAGTAAAATGAACTAATTACCTATTACTAATTACCTAAAAGTCGAGAAACTTAATAATTACTAATTACCTAAAAGTCGAGAAACTTAATAACTTAATCTTGCAATTATGCAGTATACGGCAATAAAGAATAATTCAATTATTGTAATACTTTTTTAGTTCGTTCATTTTACTTTTTAAAATTTTACACATTTTAATAAAAAAAGAAACTGTGAAATTGGAACTTTTTATCATGCGATCAAAGCACCCGGAACTTTAATCATAGTATTGTACAATTTGGAACTCAACAGCAATCAACAAAAAAAGAAATGTACACTAACTCAAAATGATGGAGGTCGACTGTGGTATATGTCCTTTTTAACATTTAAAATAATGGTAAATCATGCCAAAATCGGAGAATTCTTCGTTATTTTTAATTTTTTTAACGTGACGTCAAATCCCTTGTAATTCATTTGTCTCATTAAGTGAGAAAAACATGGCCACGGTAGATACCGAGACAGGAGGTCATAAACTAAACCGAATTTTTTTAAAACATTGAATTGTATTTTTCTGGTATTTTATGCCAATATTTTAAACACCTTCCCAGAATTTATAAGCATTAGATGTACGTGTGTCTTGTAATTTTTGTTTCATTTGGTCTAGAGAACATATAAGGAAACCAATTGAAATAATTAAGCTCTTATCTTAAAGTGTCCTGATAATATTTTTATCGCCTTTTCTTTGAGACATAATGATGTCAAAGGCGAAGACAATCCAAACTAAGCTTATTGTGGAATAGGAAAACTACATGTTTCCTATACTTCACATTCTCACCTGTAAGTGTTACACCTTCTTGTAGTTTCTTCTTGTAGTTCCATTATATTGTTTCTCAGTCCTGTTTTTCTGAAATATCCTCTACTCAACTCTACTTCTAATGAACGAGACTCGCATCTAAGATGTTATTCGAGTATGTGACCCGAAGTGCAAGGTCTCTATTATGGAAGTTTACTGCTCCAATACTCTCCATTGAATAACTTATGAACTATACTTACTGTGGCCTATTATCCTCCATTATGCGTAAACCTTAGTCTTAACTTCTCTTTAGCGTGTAGCTTCAGTAGAGTTGGGAACAATAATTTGTTTGAAGAAACATTTCTTAAAACCTAATTTATAAATACGTTCTTATTTATTAAAATCATGGCAATAGTTACAATTATTTACTCAATGAGACACTTTTATCGTACTGAATTGATGGATTTTTTTTTGGCGTGGGATGCCATATATTATGGTTCCCTATCATAATTAGTGTACGAGCACTGACAGTAGTACGGTACGCTCAGGAATCCTATAGCCGGAATCCCTCGCTATTTCAGCAGGACAATACTCGTCGTGCTCATGCCACTGGCACTTCCCGAGTGAGCCATGAAGCCGTGGAGTCTGCCATGGCCAGTCGCATTTCTTGGCCTCTTTCCTATTGAGAGAGCGGGGATTGCAATGGAGCGTACGATTCGGACCCCATCCGTACCACCTGTTCTGAAGAGTCTGCGTCCTCAAGCGCAAGCTGCATGAAGTGGGCTGACGCAGGACACCATTAGGAATCTCATAGATTCCATTCCGCGACATCTCAAAGTAATTTACCAGCATAACGGCACGACGCCATTACCAAATTAAACATGTCTGGTTCTATATATCTGTGGGGATTATTATTCACTGAATAGAAGCATATTGTTTAATGTTATTCTCAATATAACATTTACAATAAAAATTATCGGCCTGAACTGACATGCCAAATGTGTGGATCTTTACCAACAATTAACCCACTACTGCTTGCTCGCTGCCCACGACTTGCCAGCTGTAACTTGCGGTCACACACAGCTCTATATATCCATCCTCTCCACCGAAAAACGAACCCTTAAGAAGGATCTCTAAGCACTCACNCAGGCATTCCTGTTTCCTAAGACGATTCATTATCATAAAATTCATAAATTAATCTACGCGCACTTTCCCACTTTCCTCCTTCCGCAGCCAGGCGATAACCCAAACAACCGTACGGCACTGCACCGTCGGCAGCTGTCAAAAGTAAATATCCCACATATTACTCTATGTTACTCCTAGAAAAGTTAAATCATTTCGAGTGTGGTACCCTCTTCCTGCCTTCCAAAAATGAATGCAATTCACCTCGTCTTTCTAGTGCAGCGTTTTTTCTTACGATGTGTATAAATAAATACTTTACCAATCCTTATCCTTCATATGTTAAAAAAAATTCTCTTCTCAGTGTGGGACGCTGGCGCCAAGCTGCCATCGGGACTGCTGCGAGGCAACGCCAACCAGCTGGGAGACTTCGACGAATGTCTGAGTGTGGACTCTGGTCCGTTGCTCGCATGGGGAGGCGAACGGGTGCGTGGCAAGTATTGCCTCGTGGAAGTGGATGTGAGTCTCGCTCTCGATGCTTTAAGCCCAACACCGCAACCGCCGCTGCGTCGAGAAGCTGCAGATGCTGTGAGAGCGGCCATCGAGATGGCTCTAGCTTACAGGTTCATCCGCAGCGAACTACAAGACGTAAGTGAAGATATCCTAAGGGCACTGATGAGAAATAAACTGCATTCCGAAGTAAAGAATAATAATATTACCTTTATTTGGTGGCCAAGTTAAGGTAATATTATTATTCTCTTCTCAGTGTGCCTCTTCCTACACTTTACCACATAAGTACATACACACGATGTTGGATACACACGATGTTAACACTAAAATATACAAAAGAAAATTAATTAACTGCGCATTGGGACAGAAATTTTAGAAAATAGAGAGAAAGTATAAAAAAAGAAGAAAAGAGCAAACCATAAGAGGAACAACATAAGAGGCTAAGTGAGGGTATTAAACATTGTCAATTGGAGCCTTTGTATGAGGAATCTTCAAGTATTACGAAGGATCTCATGTATTTTGTGATATATTTTTTGCCAAAAATACTTGTTCCCCAAGTTTATTCCACAACTTGTCAACTCCTAGTGCGAAGGAACGGGAATATTTATTCATCCGGTGTTCAGGTATGTGTAACCTAAGATTGGAGGAAAAGGGGTATTTAAATTGTGGGTGTCCTATAAAGATTGAGAGAGTGAACGGAGATGGTGTGGTGATGGAATGATAGCCGTGTTCTGTTGTTTTATTTCCCGAGCTTCGTCGTGACACATTGTATATTTTCAGTGTGTGTGTTACTCTCCGATGCAAATAAGGCTTATAACACCGGAGAGTACGCTTGATGAAAACCACATGACCCGAAATGAACTCACCATTAATGTTCTTATGCTAACCTACTTCCTATCGCAGCGTTAAATCCTTTGAATAATACCCATTACCGTGAAGTATGTTTATGCACACTACATGGCGACATCGTCTTCTGTGTGGGTCTCATCTTGTCAAGATATCACTTGACTAGACTTTTTACATAGTGAAAGACTACTTATGAACGAATAAGTTAAATCTTATTAAAATTATCTAATTTCTGATTGTCTACTTTGTAATTATGTAATTAGGTTATAATTTATAGACAATCAATTCACTAAACATCACTTTATTAACATTCACGTAAATTGCCAACGTTTCGACGCCGATCAGCATCTTCATCAGGGCAGTTATAAATTAATGTATAAGTTCAAGTTACATTAATACATAAATAATTAGTAAATACTACTAATAATTCCTCCTTTCACAATTTTTTTCAATATAACTACAGTACAAGAAGAGTTCATTAAAAATCATCACGTACCTGTATTATTACTTCCATACAAAATTCAATCTTAAATTTCTTAAAAATGTATAATATACATGAAGTCAACTTATGTAAAACATATCGGTGACAGTTTGTTCACCTTGCTCAAACAACCTCTACAGCGGTAGAACTACACGTGACATCACACAAGTTCGTTACAACAACTGATAAGAATCCACTCATGTCAACTTTGATTAATTAAATACCCTACCTAATACATTATTTTAATATTGATTATTATTTTGGAATAGATTTTGGGACACCTTGTACCTACAGAACAACAAATTTGTATTTGAAAACACAAAAAGGTAGTTTACTAGTACGTAGTACTATCGAACAATATATTAATCGAAATTTATTGTTTAAAATTGTAAATATTAAAATAACTATAAGTTGGAGATTAATTATTACAATAGATCACCGCCCCCAGAGCGAACCTAAGAGAACCTCCATATAAAATCCGCTTCTATCCGAAGGAAAACCGGAGAAAACCCCCAGCCACGATGAAATAAATCAGATAATTTATTTTATTAAAATGGAATGATTTAGTATTCCTGTTTAATTGTTCGTCCGCAGCCTGGTCATTTCGTGCCTAAGTTCACGAGTATCAATTGGGCCGTGTGTGTGCCAGCGGCGTGTGCAGAGGAAGATGCTGCTGCGGGTTCAGGGGACGCGCTGCGTCGTCTGGGGGCTGGCGCCGGATTGCGTCTCATTGCAGCCGTTGAGCCTGGATTATGCTACGAGCAATCACGCCCAGACCAGCCCTTTCCACCCACTGCGGTTGTTGCTATGTGAGTTCTTGTATACGACTAAGAAGTGTCAATTATTTTCATCGGGGTTGAATGTGCTTTCACGTACATAACGTGAATTTTCTCTCAACGCATCGTGTGATGGACGTCTCAGCAAAATTTCAAAAAAGAAAAGAAAAAAGAAAGCATTAAATAATGATCCAACACTGCCATTTTCCTTTCACAGCTGAAAATATAAAACTGGGGTATCTTAATCATTTTTATATTAGTTAGAAATAAACTATTATAAATAAAACTGATTAAAAACAAGATGCATAAACAAAAGAAATTTAATCTGTATCAAGTGTACTACAACAATGGCATGATAAAGTATTAATATAAGATGGGCTAACATTACTTACATTATCCGAAGTCATCTTATATCTTCACTTACCTCTTCCGTATGATACTTGTATGTAATGGAATGAAAGGTCTAACTGCATGAATCCACTTATGAAACCATTACATAACTAAAATATGTTAAAATAATGTATATATCTTGTTTCTTGCAGAGCTTCGTATATGTTTTTTGCGGTGATAGCTGTGAGAGCTACACTACGAGATCACGATGGGAAGCCTCTTTCTAAAACAGCAGGTAAGTTGCTTCGGACAGACGTTTTAAGAATAGTGAGAGGGTTTTGTGTTGATAAGAGAAAGCTTTTATGAGAAACACATAAAGGACGACATTAACAGTAGCGTTGTTTCATATAGCGCGCACCATGAGAAAGTGGTTAGAATAAATTCAATATGGCTGCCCAGGGAAGTAAAAAAACATAATAGCAACTTCCACGATACAAACCTCAAAAACATACTTACCTATGTTTATTTGATTATTGACTAATAACAAAGACAATCGAATATGAACGAAATGAGTATTTTAGAAACAGTAGAGAAATAGTGTATTGTTATCTAAAATATTATCACTCTCAATACCAAACTATAATGACATACTGTTCCGTCTAAGTTGACTATAAATTAAAGTAAAAATTCGTTAGAAATGGTTGGAAACATAATGCAAGTTACATAGTGAATAGCGTATTTGTGTGATTACTGCAACGCAAAAATTTCCTGTAGGTATGATTGGAGCGTTGAGTAAGACTTGACTAGTTTATGGGTACCGCTATGAATCCAGCAGGTGATAAAAAAAATCTTCTCACTTTTATATGAATCGTAGTATAAAACCAATAAACGATATCTTGATGGAAGTGGTAAAGCGGAAGTATTTCATCTCTGAGTATTAAGTATCATATCAAACAGGTATTTTTGATGCAAATTTCTTGAGTCATTTACTATACGCAGTTTCCAATTGTCGTTTGACAAATTAAGATTATCATGCTGAACGAGATATCACTAATCTGACAAAGTTAGGAAGACCAAACAGGATGTATTCATTTCTGATTTCCCTTTGCCATTACAGAAAGGCAATGAAGAGAACACATAGCCAAAATTGGTAAACCCCTTAAACTACATTTAATTTTCTGGTTTTAAATAGTTTCAAGAATTGAAAAAGAATTCTAAACTGAAGAATTCTCAATGTAAAGAACAATAATATCTACGTGATTTTAGTGAATTGCACCAGCTAACCGACTTCGAGGTCAAGAAAAATGATAATTCACAAATTACTGGGATATACGTATTAGACGATAATGCTTATCTGAATAACCTGCAACCGTTCATGATGAATATTCAATAAATTTCGAAACCCTTTTTTCTTGCAAAAACATTGCTATAAAGATAATATTTGTGAATAAGTAATTTGTAAATATATGGATGTTTTCTAGACAGTTAAGTAAAACTGTGTAATTTTTGCCACAGTATTTGGCGACGCTGCGTAATTGTAATGCCTTGTTCGTAGTAATTCAAACAATAACTAATGCAAGAATTTAATATTGATTTACTTATTATCGGTGGCAAAACATACCCGAGGTACAATTTTATTATTAAATATTTGAAAACTTGATACATCTTAGCAATATACTTTTCACGGTAAAAATTCTACAACCTAGAAATCATTAAAACGGATGTACTGGAAAATATCCATAAAACGTCTGTCCAATATGTTTGGTATTTTTCTCTCAATTCTTGCTGTTACATGACAAATTCACTTTTAATACATTTTTTACTAATAAAACAGTAAGAAGAAGAAAACAATAAACTATAAACATATTTTTATGAGCTTACTTCACTTACTTTCCTAAGAGGTTGATTTTTCCGTTCCAACTGGCAAATTTATTGAATAACTTTGCTGAGTTTGTCGTATAATTCACCATAGATGCGTGGTTCGAAAGATGAGTAAACGTTAGCACTTGTCGTTTAGTCTGCCATTTCTAGGTCAACTATTTTTGTTTTTTTACATTTACCTTTACTTTTTTCGAGCATATAACGCTTCTTATACGTACTGGAAATATTATTTATTAGTGAACTCACAAGTGTTAAAATTGTTCATTAGCGATGGTAGTTTTCTGGAGTGGGGGTTCTATATCCTTCCTAAGATTAAAAAATATTACTAAAACATATGATTTGCGAAACAATGAACTAACCAACATATGTTCGGTCGAGGAAGATATATCGTTTACCACTATTATCTGGAATTTTTAAGGGACAAAATGTTCGGTGCTGTTATTCCGATGGATAGGAAATAAAACACCGATATAGTCTACGTATTTTTTATGAATACGGTAGAGTTTGAACATTTTGGTGTTCGAAACGTTCTCTATTTGGGTTTAATGCTCTAAAATAGTTGGGGTCAAAATGTCGAAGACCTATCGTCAACTATAGAATTTTTTCAAACTAATACTTTTTTAAAATAAAGGAGCCCAAATTCATGTTATTTATTTCTATCAACTCAGCATATTTAATAGAGCACAATTTTATAGAAATCCATCACTTTAGAAATGATATTTTGCTTTTACCACAAAATATATGGTATTTGTCCATCATTAGGTCGTAAGTCTTAAATTATTTATTTATTTTGCTTTTAAGTCTTGTAACAAGGTGACTTTTTAATTCTGAAAAGATGAGCAAAGTTTCATACCCTAATCAGGACTCCAACCTTCAAGTATATCCATAAGTTTTCCAGACACAGCCCTTTCAATCCTCGCCCCACGAAACCTAAACCAGAGACTCGAAAAATTAAATGGAAATTTAAAAAGAGTTATTTACAGTGTACAAGTCACTAAATTCACACTCGGGTATAGTTAATATCTGATTATACAATTTATTCATTCTATAATAAATCAATAATCACTTACGACCATTATGAACGAACAATAATTGTTTATGGTTTTTACTGGAACACAATGTTTCGACTCTTGATTTGAGTTGTCGAATGTAAGTGATAATTTATTTATTTATTTATTTATCACTTACACCTGACGACCACTCAAATCAAGAATCGTAACGTTGTGTTCCATTAGAAACACAATAAAAATACGAGTATATTGTTCGTTCAAAAATGGTCGTAAGTGATTACTTATTTATAGGACGAATGCATTGTATAATCAGATATTGACTATACCCGAGTGTGAATATAGGGACTTTTGTATATTGTTTATAACCCATTTTATATCTTCATTTACATTTAATTTTCTAAGTCTCTGATTTAGGTTTCGTGGGGCGAGGATTGAAAGGGCTGTGTCTGGAAAACTTATGGATATACTTGAAGGCTGGAGTCCTGATTAGGGTATGAAACTTTGCTCATCTTTTCAGTATTAAAAAGTCACCTTGTGACAAGACTTAAAAGCAAAATAAATAAATAATTTAAGACTTACGACCTAATGATGGAGAAATACCATTAATAATTTATGCCCCCAAAAAGGTCATAAGTAATAATTTATTTATCTTCACTATATAATGGACGTAAATAGTAGAATTAGTTTTCATCTTCTGTTAATGTAAATGTAACAAATAAAGAAATAAGAATCACTTATCAAATGTAAACGTTATATACAAATATTTTTTAAGCAACGTATTAGAAATATTTGATATCTTATTGTTCGTAGGAAAGTTGGAACGAGCTGTGATGGCGTTTTCGCTGCGTAGAAATTGGGCGGCGTTGATGGCCGACTTGCCTGCAGACGGTGATATCCCTTGCATCCACGGTATACGTGCTCTCTTCTCTTTCAGCTTGTACGTGGCGCACAAAGTGATCACGTTGGCGCTCATCCCGTATGTCAACCGTGTCGAACTTACTAAGGTGTGTAACACCGCGAAAAACCCTGAATCCGAAGCGATTGCTCTCCTCCAAAAAAAATAATTAACTTTATGAACTAGCAACTACAACTTGATTTATAGACAGCGAAATAGTAACTGCTACCTCCATCAACGAACAATATAATTTGTTATTTAAAATATTATATTACACTATTAAAATTATTGACTTTTAGGGAAAACATCATAAAGGATATATGCAAATGTTGATTTGTTGGCCAAAGGAACAATGCTCAAATATCCAAGCCTTGGTTACGTGGATTCCTTATACTGTGCTCTGCTTTTCCATTGTTGTACTCTTTAATATATTGTAATATATTTTCAAATTAATATTAAATAATTTTATGGCAATCAAATGAAGATCTTAAGAGGAAATAAAAGTCTTATTGATATTTTAATACAACAATAAATATTTATAATCGTGTTTGAGAATCGTATGAAGATCTATAATTTGCAACTAATGTAGTATTACATGGGTCGGTTCTGTGGTGGTCGGCTCGATAAACGATAAACGATGGTGACGATAAAACACCATTTTATTTTATTTATTTTTGATATGTAAATGTTTATCTTCATTATTACTGTATAAAACGCCTTATGGTTGAAAGAGTGGAAGTATAGTTCAGTAAATCACGTTTTTTTTTTTCGAGAACACAAGAGATAAATATAATTCAACCCTGAATGAATGTTATTCCCCCAGGCTGCCAATGAACCCTTAAGCTCCATGCTGCGTGCGTCTATCGTGTACACGGACTCCTTCCTCATGCTGAGTGGCATCCTCATCGCGTACAATCTCTCGAGGGAAATACAACGGAAGGGATCCATCACATGGTGCATGAGATACGTCGCCAGATATGTCAGGTAAGGAAGTGCTGCTGACACTGAGATTACGGTAACCTGCGACTGGAGTTTCAAGTAAACTTCGTTTTCTCTTCTTCTATCTCACCTTATTTCTTTCTATATTGACATCCATTGTATCACAAAGAAATTCGATTTTTTTTTGGTTTGGAGGGGGGGAGGAGCCAAAATATGAGTGTTAAGAGTATAATAGGAAATTGTAATATTTTTATTTTCAATATATTATAGCAAATTTTCAGCTTGCAAGAAGTATAACTTTGATTTATTTTTGAGTAATGACATGGTAAAAAATCATTACTGTAATTACCATTACATTATTCAATGATGAATGATTACCCTAAATTAGTTTAAATAATCATGACTAATCAATCACTAATTTCCTGTAATTGTTTGATTTTCTTCATTCTATTAAATTTAGTTATAATCTAAAGGTTACGTTAATAAATGCACATAATTTGTTTCTATATTTAAGTTAAAAGACGTTCACCTCATAGCGTGAAGATATGAAATGAGCCTTTTTTTAGGTTGACTCCTGCATTAGTGGCACTGGTTGTCTTCTACGCGTATGTGCTAGAACACACAGGCGAAGGTCCACAGTGGGGAAGAGTTGTGCAACAGAATGCAGATATCTGCAAACGCAACATGTGGCGCAATGTCCTCTATCTGCAGAATTTCTATCCATTCGAAGATATGGTAATAGAACATATATATTTATAATATTCCAGTTTCACTTACACACAGTTAAAATGAGTCTTTTTTTTCTTTTTTTCATGTGTAGTTTCGATGTTTCACGTGAGTTGATAAATGAAAGAAAAATATATTTATCATAAAGATATCTATAATGTTTGAAATTAGTTTTTTCTTACTTCTCGAACTTGAAGTAAATTCTTTCAATATGCGATAACTAATCATATCTCGTATCCTAATCGTCTTCTCTCTCTTCTACAATTTAAGTTTCCTTTATATTGAATATTCCGCAGTTCAGAGAATTTTAAGAAAGTGACTCCCGCGAATGATGAGGACTGTCACTTAAAAATATTCCTTTCAACTTTATTTTAATTAACATATACGTATAATACAACATTCTGCCCTTTCTGGTATGGAAAAAAGTGGTATCAATATGAAACCTAGCTCAGTAACTATCTCCAGCACGGAGGTACAGAATCGTGGAAGTTTTGTTTCAATTCGTTCAATACTTTACGAGCGAAACATTTTCAACCAAACTTTTTGCAAAAGTTGATGAGTCAATATGAGAGGACACGATATTTCCGCGAAAACATGAATTTTATTCTATTTGTAGTCGGAATATTAACCATTTTCTTCTTCAATTAATCAAACTCGCAGAATGTGTGAAAAGGCTGGGAAGAAATCAGACTCTTATTAAGTTCACGTAGAGTTATGATTTAAAATTCTCAATGGAACTCGTATCTGATTAACACACATATCCATATTTTTTCTATCGACCTAAATAATACTTTTTTTTTATTTCGCAGTGCGCCACCCATACTCACCAGTTGGCATTGGATATGCAACTTTCTCTCATAGCACCACCGATAATTACGTTATTGTTCAACTACCCACTAGTTGGAGCTGCTCTTCTGTTTATTATAAATGGGATATCAGCTACATTACGATACATCGCAACAATAGACAACGATCTATCTTTAGTTATTTACCATGGAATGCCGTGAGTAAAATAGTTGATGAGTTTGGCTTAATGCCCTACTCTGGTAGCTACTGTCATTGTTGCGAAACTTAAAGAGAGCTTTTGTTCCAGAATGGCACAATTATATAAAACTGCAAACTTGGCGTACGAGATATCCTTGTATAGAGCTACTCCGTATGTTATGGGTATTGGCTTAGGTTACATTATGAGTAAGACTGGAAAGAATGTTCACATTCCAAGGGTAAGATTTATTAATTTACTATTTCAGAAACAAAAATTTTAATTGTGTAGGAAATTAAGAATTTAAGTACTTATGAATACAAAATGGTCGCATCTTCTTTCATGTCGCTTAAAGTAAGTTAAAGTTTGTTTTGAGAAATTGCTATGAGTACCACTCAATAATGATTTGTTGGTGTATTGGGTCACGTCTAGTGTGCATTGTTTCGTTCAAATTGGTTATAGATCATTGCATTAAAATATAATAAATATTTCATAGTTGACCCTTGAAATAGCTTGTGGTTTTCACGAATAGTCGTGAAATTTACTCCAAAGCGACTAAAGAACTCTCTCATCACAAGTAATAATTTTATACCACAAATTATTAAAAAAATTATACTTTGTGAGTAAATAAGAACACTGTACTATTGACTCAATCTTGACCCGTGTTCATATGAAATAGAAATTTATAGTAACAGAAACATATATTAAAGAAGAATGACTAGACTGTGTTCTCGAGTACGAGTCAAAAGATGTTAATATCAAAATCTTTTAAATTAAATTTACATTGAAATAATTTATAATTCTATATTTTCCAAATGAGTAAAACATTCAAATTGAAATGTATATCCCTTGAAACGACGTCCATATAAGTCTTGGAGTAAAACGAAATGTTGCTGTAAATATTTGGAGTACATCAAGGGAGAGTACATCCAAACACTGTGTATAATGAGTATTGATTATGACAAAGTTTCCTTAATCTTCCGTTTTGAGGAAAGATAGTAGGTTATCAGAGAACGCAAAGAACTTGACTGATTTCTTTTTCCGCGTGGAATTTCTAATTTGGTGTTGTAATTTTATATTGTTATATAATTTTACATAAACCAATCTGTTTTTATACTAGTTCATGTATCGTACAAAAAAGCAAGTATTCATTTATTCATTATTTGTATTACTTCTATCGCATGACGCCAATCGAAGTACACTATTTCCCTACGACTAGAATTTAATGTGCGTCGAAAATTTCAAATGTTTGCACGATTGATCATCGCGACCTTCCGATCGTGTTTCTACTTACTCATGGGGTACCCCTCCCATTATTCATCAGCAGGAAGCGTCTGAATATCGGAAGCGTTCAAATGTCTCAATTATCCAATGAGTCTAGTAAAATGACCATTGAATAGCCATCTGTTAGCACCTAACGGCCATACATTTCAAGTGGCCACCAATGACCGTTTCGCGATAGCAGATGACCACCCAATGGCCATTTTTACTACAGCAAAATGTTTGTATCGGACACAGACAACAGCGATGTGCGGATGGGCAGCATCTGCTCTGCTCGCCTATTACTCTCTGCTCTCCCGCTGGGCAGAAGCGCGACTCGACTTCCGGTACAGTGCCTACGACGCCGCCATCTACGCTGGTTGGTCTCCCATCGCTTGGTCGCTTGCTCTCGGATGGCTTATCTTCGCTTGTTTCACAGGGCACGGAGGTTAGTTCAAAAGGAAGTTTACATTCTCTTCCCACTTCCCATTTCTCGTTCTTCCAAGGATTTCATGTCTTTCATGTCTCTCCGATCACGAACATGAAAATATAACTTAAGTGAATTATTATCATTCTAAGTATTTAGAGTTGTAACCCTAAAAGTATTTTATTGCTCACTGAAAAGTCAAAGATTTTATAACAAATCCACAAACTTGAAATGTTTCTCGTGTTAATTCTCCTAAATCTAAATATTAGGTGAACTTGCAATAAATACCACGCGTTTATAATGGAGCAATATGCTGCATACAATAATCGAGTATCTTTTATGAGATTGATAACATTTAAACTGACATGACAATCAAAATATTTTACTATTTTCAAATCGGATTTTTTTTTCTTTTTGTGTCCTTCGAGTTCAATAAGACTTCATGGCGAACATTTAACTAGTAAACAATATATTGACGTGCATAAAAGTTAGAAAATTTTACTTCTGCTTCAGGTTACTTGAATACTTTCCTCAGCATAAAACCATTGGTCGTATTCAGTCGAATATCATATGCTGTCTACTTAACTCAGTTCGCAGTTTTCTTTTATAATGTTGGTATCACCCGCACTTCTGAGCAATTTACAATTCTTAAAGGAGTAAGTATTATAAAGAAACATTCTAAAAATATTTTTTCATGTAATTTACTGTTTCTGTAGTGTTTTTTTTTGTTTCTTTTTTCATTATGTAGGTTGATCCAATCGAATTTTGTATTGTCATAGCAATATCTATAGTTATGACTCTCATATTTGATTTTCCTATGCAAGAGATCAAGAATATTCTCTTCTGCAGTAGTAAGTTTTCTTAACATATTATCTTAATTATTATAGAATTGAGTGATATACCGTATATACTCGCGTAATTTACGCTCCCCAATTTTTAGGACATTTTCTAGATTTTTTGAAGTTTCGCATAATTTACGCTGGTTAATCCCAGTGTACTAAAGTGTGCTGGCGAGTCTGCTCATTCGCCTTGTTCCTACGTTCTGTAGCGCGTCACGGCCTGGGACCGACCAATACAAAAGGTAGGACCCATAGCCTGTCGCTACGTCGCGTAGCCTGTTAACGAGTGACCAAGCAATACACGTAGATCTTTGATATCTGAGCATTTACCGGGCGGTAACAGACCTTCCAATACGACAGCGCGAGTACTTGCCAGAAATGTTGCTGGCAAGTTGCCAGCAAATTAATGCTTCATAATGAATGAAATATAAATTTTTTGGGTATAATTTACGCACCCCTATTTTAAGACAATATTTTCGTCCAAAGAAGAGCGCAAAATACGCGAGTTAATACGTTATCTAGTCACTGAGATAATTGCTAAAGAAGCACTAATAAATTTCTTCTTGTATTTTTATAGACACCAAGGTTAAATCTACAAAACCTGAAAAGGACTTCCTTAAAGACAAGAGGACGTAATATCGGATAAACTCATTTTATTCATAATACATATTGTACAGTATTTACATTTCAATGCAGTTATTTTATTATGTAATTATGTGTGACTTTTTTATAAAATTTGTTGTACATATTTATCAAATTAATACCCTATCTTAAGTAACATAAGATAGTTTTTTAAAGTCTGATTCCCCTAGTCGATTGATAAGACTGTTTTAACACGTATGAATTGAAATAATTTAAATTAAATAATAATATAAATTAAATAATAAAGATTTTTCGTGAAGTAATTATTGTCCCCACTATTTGAATTTGGCCAGATACAGCTAGTCAATGGAAGTTGTTCCCTATTACAGCAAAAATAAATAGTCAATAACATTCTATATCCCTGGGTCGATTTCCCTAGTTTTAATACTTTTGAAAATTAAGTAGTAGGAACTCCTTGTTTTTTAACGTAAATCAATATTATAAAATTATCTTACTTGTGAACTTATGACTGTGTTTATTTTTGAAATTATTCTTTCGAAGTACTTGAGATAATATATCCATGTGACGTTGCCCAAGATATTTTCAAGCCTTTGTAGCCCCCAATTCTTCCTTCTTTTTGCGTCCTGTAAATAAAAATGAAGTGAGGTTAAATCTCTTGGAGAGAGATTTAATTTCATAACATTTATTTAGAGAATTTTACCTCAGATTCATGTTACTATTAGTACATTCACTTCATATTTAAAGCTTCAATAACATATCAAAATTAGTATTGTTTCAGTGAATATATAACGTAATATTTTGCTAATAAATTACGCAAAACCAAAAACAGTCCAATAATTTAATTAATACTTAATATTCTGAATATATATTAAATTAGTGCAGTCGACTTAATTAATTACTTCATTACATTTGAAACAGTTTTATGTGTATCTTGAGTATACGTACGTACGAATCACGTTAGCAAAAGATTAGGATATTGTTTCATTGTAACTGTGAGAGTGTAGAGTAACTTAAAATATAACTTAATATCACCAAGCAAAGAATTGAAAACAGTTGTTAAAAAAATTAAAAGTGACATGAATTAAATGATTCTCTTGATATTGAACCGTTTTGTAAATTTTTTCGTTCTCTTAACTCACGTTTTTTCTATATTTAGTAAAGAGTTAATTATAAACAGTTTCAAACAAAATTGAGATTTCATTCCGTTTTATAAATTCCTAACACAATTTATTGAATATTTGTTTTATTACTCAAAGTTGTTACTATTTCCAATTTATTCGTAATATCCCATTATCGTTCATAAATACGTTGTTTAGTGTGTGTAGCACGAAAGCGTTTGCTCGTGATGGAAAGTGACCGTCGTCCAAAGAAATCTGAAGCAATTTGATTCAGTGAAATATATCTACTTTGTAATGAACAATATTCTGTTAAAAGAAGAAGCCTTGGAACACGGCATGGTTGAAAATGTCACCTTTTCCTGTGATGACGCCTTGAAGTGCTTGCATAGGAGAGTCTATCATCAGGCTCAAGAGTAGCGCACCAATGTACGTTAGGACGATGCTGCTCAAAACTTCTCTTCCCTGCAACATCGCGTCGAGGTAAAAACAATTCAAGTCAAAACATTTCGAAGCTTCACTGGCTCAAAGAAATTACAAAGTTAACTCTTCATTAAAGTACAATTTTTCTGTTGTGAAATGATGTAAGTAGTTCAGATCAAGGAGGAGGAAAGAAAAGCTCAAGATGATCAGAGACGGGATGGGAGGGAGTTTGCGCATGCGTATCACGTCTCTAGTTAACCGCGCTCTGTGATGTCCAAGGCTCGGATGTTGCATTTTTTGTATATTTTTCCCTGACTTTCTTTGAGGAATCGATCTTTAACATTTTAACCTCTTGGGACCATTTTTTATTTAATTTAATTGTGCATATAAATGCATATTTTGGATGATTTTTGTTTGAACTCAGTAATTTAACAAACTAGTGGTGCAAAACCATTGCACATACATTCTCATATACGTTTCTCCGTCTGTTTGGTCCATTTACTCTGCTAAATATTATTCAAGCTTCTTGAAAAAGTAAACTAATGTGTAAGTGTAGCAAACAGAAATTATTTTACTTCGTCTATACCAAACTTTCAAGCGAAATACCACCAATACGGATGTAATGCATACTAAATGTTCTTTACGCACAGAAAATTTAAGCAATATCGTTGGAACCGTTCATGAGAAAATTCAAAAAAAAAATACTTTGACCTTGATGTGAAGTACCCTTTGTTTTAAAGGAAAAAAAAATAGAGCACATGCATCGACAACAAGTAAATTCTTTTGTAAGGACGAAGTGTGAATTAAATTGATTCATTCATTTACTCGGAATCGCTGCACCCAGACGGAGAGACGTTATGCCAAAAATCATTTTTTTCAGAATCAGGGATGGCCACAAAGGATATTCCGGTCGAAATCTCGCTTTCGAATTTTTTCACGATTACAAAACTTTCTACATACTGCGTATATGAGAAAGTAAAAACGCCTTTATCACTACTAAACGATTTAGTTCCTCCAAAACCGTAACCACAAAACACTCTCGCCCGCTCCCTTGTAGCGTAAAAGTAAAACAACTGAAGACAGCAATGCTGTCGAAAACTGTTCTGGAGGAAATAAACCCTTTGGTTGCGACAACGCCGTCATTTACTTCTTTTTCGAAGTCAACCAACACTTCACCAATTTCAGAATTACAGAAATAAATTACTGTGCTCAGTTAAAATTTACTTGTTTATTATTGAAATATGAATGAACTGTATGAACGAGCTCAGTGGTATTATTTAACTAATCTAATTTACACTTGCACGTTATTTGTAGTAAGAAGATACCTGCATAAGTTGTTTTCACTGTGCATATTTTGAAATTTTTTAGTACCTTTAATTAGATTTTTAGAGTATATTTCGAAGGTTTTTTTAACTGATATTGTAAGTGCATATTTTGAACTCTTTTAGCACATATTTTCAGATGTTTGATTGCATGTCGATCCGAGCCCTGGTGATGTCATTTCATCACAGGAAAATCGTCCAGGAGTTATAATTTCTCAGTACCTGTTTCATATTGACTGGGCACAATTTGTGACATAGAACTATTATGAACGGTAAGGATCATAAATATAACAATATTTACATCAATTTTCGCAAACCATGCATCCGAATGCTCACCAGAGTATAGGCATCAACTTGCAGCGGTGTACGCTGTTCTCCCATACTGTGGAGCCCTATCAATCCATTGACGAGGTAAGCACAATATGACAACCGCCCTAGAGGTACTAATGGTGACCAGCTAAGCAGACGCAGCACAGCATCTACGAAGGGCAAAAATCTCTAGTATCAAGTTCACTGATTTCGCCTTTTCGATATGGCTCCCATTATAGTTCAGCCTAGAATAAACATTTTGACGTTCGAAGGACGTCCTCAGTCTGTGTGCACAAAATATTGAATTGTAATCCCATGATTCGCCTAAATACAATTGTTAGTCGATTGTTTAACACCCTGCTAATAAGCTACCACAATTTCTGAATTAATTTAAAAACTCCATACATCGTTTTCCCTTTTTTAAATCCTCCCCCTCGTCTCATAATCGAGAGAGGATATATCAAAAATGGGGTCGTACTTAATATCAGACACCTACTATCCATGATGATTTCAAAGGAGTATACAAAAACATGTATAGCATTAAACATTTTCTTAAAAAAAAGTAATAAATAACCACGGTACCGTAGTCACGTCAGTAGCATTAGCTCGACCAGATCCTGATGTAATAAATTGATGCAAGTACAGATTACACTACCCAGGTCATCAGATGTGTTCGACCATTTCAATTTTGGATCTGTTTCGTACATTTGTACAAGTTTTTTTCCGCCGTAAAACAAATTTTACCTCAATCCAAAAGAGTTTATTTTTTACATCAATTTTTGAGAGTCAAGTTTCGTAAAGTAATCTCAAAACCAATAGTAGGAAAATACGTGAGGGGCAATAGTACTAGTAATTAATTTGTATATAAAACAGATTTCAATAATAGATGTAAGTGAAGATTTTAATAAAGATGGATTATTTTTAAAAAGGAATATGCTCATTTTTAATGAAATCTTTTATACTTCGGCAAACCTACTTCTATCGCAGTTTTAACCTCAACATCTTCCTCCAATTGGGAGGGAAGATTAGCGAGAAGGATAAATTCGAAGATGGATTATCTCATACAACAACTTGTTTACGAAGTAAAAGGTTGGATTTGCAACTGAAATTCCATTAAATAATGACCCACCTGCATGTCGGGTGGCGCAGGCGAAGATGACCCACCCGACGCACACGCTCCACGCCAGGCGCACGAGGCCGGAGTACAATGCGCGATCCAGCGCTCCGGGAGCACGGAAGGGCCAGTAGAACACCAACACGGAGAAAACGGCGGCTGCTCCAGCGGCCATCGCCAACGCCCAGCACACCCACAGAGTGCGCTAGGTCGAAGAAATGCTCTTCACAAAAATGTTCAGGGTGTAATACAATAAGAGAAGTATGAGTATATATCTTCCAACTTAATACTGAATTAAAGTTTTGTGATGAAAATGTAAGATAATGTTACGTTAGAGAAGGAAATAAGACATAAGTCTAATGCTGTATTATTTATTTTAGTTTTTACACGTGTTTGCAAAAAAATTGTGAATAGTGGAGTATTTTTATGACAATTTTTTTTATTTATAGATATTTTTATTATGTTTAGTTGTTTTTTTTGTTCACTTATACTTAGAATAATATCAAAATTAAAACCTTAGCTGTACAAAAAATAGTTTATTATATTCATGTTGAAGGTATTACTCTCCTCTTTTATCAGGACAAAATCCTCGTGCTTCTCTGTATTCAAATAACTTAAGATCATTACTGTATCAAACTTTAAATTGTAATGGCAATTTATTGAGCTAGGAAAAAAGTGTATTAATCTAGAATTAAATTTAGCTCTGAATTGCAAATACAATGAAGTACATGAAATAATCGAAAGATGATCAATTTTCAGTTATTAATTATATACGCTTAGAAGCGATATCATTTGTTTTGTTATAATATTATTATTTGTGTGTGTAAGGTCCTTTAAAAATAGATTATTTAAAAACAAACAACGCTAAAATAGGATAAATGGGAATTAAATTTACCACTTGGAATTTTTTTTTCAAAGCTTGTTTGAAACCCCTTGAATTGGGATTATTAGGTTTACCAAATACAGCTTACATTAATATTTCAGTTATCAGTAAATTTGTAAATTTACATTCACATCGTCGAGTAACATACATCTTGCTTGAAACACAAGAGGTTACCTTTGAAATCTTAATTCCAGACTTTAAATACTGATGCGAGACATCTCCGAAGAGCAGACCACACAAGTACGTTGTCGCTCGCAGATGAGTCTTAATGTATGTGTGGGAAAATGTCGCAGCAGTTGGAAGGTCTTCCGCTTCTCTGAAATTAGAGAGTAAAAGTAAATGTAATGAAGTTACGAGCTGTCTGCAACTGTCTAGAAATACAAGCATCTTTACCATTAGTGAATTTAAGAATGAAGCAATTGGAGATGAAGTATAAAATTCACGGGAGACACGAACTCTCTTACAAACGAAGTTTTATTTCATACACCAAAAAGAAAATTTGAAACTATATACAATGAAACTTTATATCACTTTATACATCAACACAATCCAATGTCGCTGTATAAACTTTTAATTTAAATACCCAGCATTCAACTCGTGTTTATTCTCGAGAATACAATATAAATTAGTATATTTCCATTAGGGACGATTCCTTGTCTCTGTGGGGTCGAAAATTCATAACAAGGACAACGAAGATTTGCGTATTTCGTCGACAACTTAATTTCGTTGTTATCTACTGCAGAAAAAAACATTATACACAGTAAAATAAAATTAAAATGTATGAAATTAACATCAAAAATCTTAGTTGTATATTTTTACTAGTCTCGGAACTCATCGCAAATGTCCACAATTTACTCAAAAATTGCAGTTCTCGACAATATCAATTATATTTGTTATACGATATTTACATTCTCTATCCATTTGTGATACTTCAAATATGTCTTCATCCTTCTTCACAAACTTTTCTTTTCTAATATGCGTGTTGCAATAGTCTTCAAAATAATATCTTATTAGACTGTTGGCTTTGATAGTTTGAGCTATGACTAATTTTAGGGTTATACAATTTAGAAGCAAAAATATAGTCACCAATTTATTCTACAAACAATATTGAAAATACATACTCGTACATACATAGATGTGTAATGACATAAAGTGAACCTTCTAGGGTACAAATTCTTCTCTTACATATAAAGTTATTCAGAGTAATGAGCGGGTTATTTAAAAATTGAAGTATCTCATAATCGCCAGGAAAAATGTCATGTCTTTAATTTCGAAATATATTTCTACAAATCTTTAAAAAATAACAAAATATATTACATTCACATTCGCTCCGTTTTTCTTGTACCATAATGTTGCCAACTGATTTAACTTGTTTTAAATTCAAAGTAAGTATGTTATCGGCCATTGTAAAAATGCGACTCAAAATTCTTGCGGTTTGGTCAAATTCTTTATTTTCTCACTTTGCCAAATGTTGGGTAAAGATGGAGGTAACATTTGTTACTGAAGCGTTAGCAAGTGAAAACTTAAAGAATTTGGTCAAACCGCAAGAATTTTGTGTTGCTTTAAATTGTTCGTGTGAACGTATGTACGTCTTAAACTAACGCCACATGTTCTCCAACGCCACCAAGAGCTTCACCTGCAAAAAAATATGCAAATAACGCCACCAACAGCTTCACCAGCGTGGATCAACCGAAAAGTAGAGAACGTTTTTTTTTTTATTTGTAGAGATGTCAATAATAAATTTTGTTTACAATCTACACGAGTCTTCTGCTACTTTCTATGAATCTTGTGATTTTCGGTACCCTTTTGAAAGGAAAAGCTTAAGAAAGCAAACTGGTGACTCACAAGGGCCGCATAATGATGGTGGCGTCGTAGCGGCGCAGCAATGCGTCTGTGAGGCTAACGCCGCATGAGAGCACCAACAGCGTAACCAACGTCACGCGCCGCGCCATTCGTCGTCGCCCCAGCGCCATCAACAGCAGCAGAGATGCAGCGAACAACTGAGTGTCTACTGCCAGGTACCACGACTGGAACATACACTGTACAGCCCAGAGGCGAGTTTAGGCATAGGCAGTATAGGCAATTGCCTAGGGGTGCAAGATTTTGGGGGCGACAAAATAGACGAAAAAATAGCAATATTTCTAGTTTAATAATATTGTTATAAGTCTGTTCTATAATTTTAATTTAATAATAATTTTAAGTTTTTTTTTAAATCTGCTCTAAAAGAGTGTTATATTTAGTACCGCCTAGGGACGTCAAACCTTGTAAATCCACCTCTATTCCACACAACTTAGTGGACAAACATGCGTGCTCCAACTTCTCACCTATCCCGGAAAAATGCAGACAACTCTGATTATCCAGTAGCCATGTTCTTAAAGAATTTTCGGCATGGAAAGATTTGGTCTTCTTGTTAATATTTCGAGAAGGACAATTAGCCACATTACGAATTCGGTCATTTTCTTGTTACCTGATTGACCGACCATATAATTTTAATTTAGCCAATGTACCAAACAGTGTCCCCACACTTTCCAACAACAGAAACTTTTCCTCTCGTCGGGTAGAGGTGATTGTGTTACATAATTATGTTGCGGGGTGTAAGAGATATCGTTACAGGTGGGATGAGGTGTTTAAAGATAGGAAATTTTACTTTATTTATGGGTGTCAAAATACTTTTCCTTCTTCTCTGCTGTTTTTTTTCTTCATGAAATCACTGTTTTTGTTTGGAGAAATGGTTTGTTCCGTGTCAGTAACAAACGAATTTGAATTTTAGTCTCGTTGAGTTTTAAATTTTGTCATTTTTTTATTAATCGATTTTTTGTTGTTGTATATAAATGGAGATATTTACAAAAAGAATGTGTAAAAACAATTTTGTGAACCCAATGGTTATAAAATTCCATTTTACAAGGAATAGCAATTAATATTTCAATAGCAATTTTATACAATTTTGATGCATTTTCCCCCATTTTTCTTTTATATAAAGCATATTTGCATAAAAGCCTGATTACATATTCAATTAAACACTACGTTAGAAGTTTATGTAGTTAAAATAATGTGATCCAATGATATATTTTTTCCTTCCAAAACTTCTTCAGAAATCTAATATAGATGCAGTGAAGATAACATGTATGGGAAACACTCGTCGATCGGAGTGCAAAGGCATATTAAGGCAAATGGTGGAGAGATTGTCATTACCAACTGGTCAGTGTGTACGTAGTTGTTGATGTAAAGCGCATTGGCCCACCAAGAGGCCCTGCATCGCTGTCTCTCTCGACCAGGATGTACGCCCCAGAGCGGCCCCGAGCCCGCCCACTGCAGCACTGACGCGTGAATAGCCACCACCAGCAGATAGGCAGGAGTTAATCTACGACACACATTTGCAAAAAAAGATACATATATTTCTTAATATATTTTATTTACAATATATCACCAACATTGGTAGGGTTAGGAAGTCCATTAATATCTGCGAAAGGATGTGTTGACTACCATAGAAAATGAAGTAAAAAATAGTAGGTGAAGATTTCGCCGTCATACTAAAGGTACGTTTAGACTTGTATTCATGTATGAGCGACTTGTATAAGTTAACTTGAATCGTAACTTTTCGAAGTTTTGCGATTTGCATGAGCTCAGACACTCCTACCTTATACATGTAGGCCTATACGACTGCGTTTACGCAACGTGATTTGAATCAGGGAATTCTTGGTGTATTGCGAGGGAAGAACCCAACCTGATATACTAATCTTCTATAGAAACAATATAATCTAAACTTAACTAGTAAATATAATATGCACTACTCAACACTTAATTTTACAGGAGTCAATAGACTATGAGTAAAACGTATGACAATAATGATATAGCATACAAAGAACATACAATGATATAGCATACAATGACATAGCTAGATTACGAACAAATATGGCGGAGGGCGTACTGACCATGGGTTTCGCGCATGCGCATACGCGTTTGCGACTTGTATATCCTAAATCAAGCTCATCGGGATTTGTCTGAGGACTTGTCGCGCGACATGCCACAGAGTAACTAAATGGCACTAGCATACAAATTGACATGTATCTCATACAAGTCGCTCATACATGTATACAAGTGTGAACCTTAACATAGTACCAACTCGTAAACCCACTGTATAATGAAGGAACATACGAATCGGTGATTGCTAAAAGGGAGTCAAATTTTTCAATCATGGGGAAAATGAAAAAAAAAAAAAAGTATAATAATCCGCATATTTAACTAAAAATTTGAAAAGTATAAAACGATATTCTGTAAGACAATAAAAAATTATGCGTGTCTAAGGGTTCCAAAAACTAGTTTAACTCAAAAATTCAAATTTTGACTTAAGTTCCTTTTAGCACCGATTCACATTCATGTAGAAAATGGCATAAACAACAGTTTTCAAGTATGTCATATTTAAAGTAATAACTTAATAAAATTCATGAATAACTTTCTTTGGCACAACTAAATTTTTAATTCTGCGTACTTTTTCGATGTGATCTATTCGTGATTAGAATCGCATGAGACCTGTTATGAACCACATTCTTCACCAAACCATCGAAATGTAGAATCTCGCCAGAGTTTGAATCAATTTCTTATTTTAAATAAAACAGTACGGAAATAGAACGTAGTTAAAATGCGAGGTGACGAACCTTCGAAAGTCAAGAAAATAATCTTGGTAATGACACTCGTGCTCTATCGCTCGTGCAGTGCGGACCTGGTCACTGCTGGCTCTCAGCTCAGTATCGGCGGCGGCGCGTGTGTTGTACACTGGTTTTCACGTGTGTTATTTCTCATTATTAAATTGTTAAATAGATTTTAAAATGCCGGCGATCTGTAGTGTGCGTTACAAAGCATGTGAGAACGATAACGATGTTGTTAAGTGTTTTGGATGTTGTGGTTATGTGTGTCATGCTGACTGTGTTAAATCTGCATACCCTGACTCGTTCAGAACGCGTAATAGTAAAAAAGAGTGGTTCTGCGATACGATCAAGCCCGTGAAATCCTCATCAGTATCAAGTAATAGGTCGGTGGTTACTACTGTAACACTGACTAAAGGATTCTTATTGAACATTTTTGGTGCCTTCAAGGAGGTGGTTTTTCAGGAAATTAGAAACTCAGCTGCTGAATTCAACCAATTTAAGGATTCTCTGCAGTTCTTATCTGATGCAGTGGACAAGAGTAACATCTTATTACAGCAGATCAGTAAGGATAATAAAGAAATAAAGGAAGAAAACAGTCTTTTTAAAGCAGAAAATAGGGTGTTGCACGAAACTGTCAACAAGATGGAAGTCAGGTTTAGAAACCTCGAGAGATACTCAAGAATATTGAGATAAGCGGCGTCCCTGAAACACCGAAAGAGATCCTGAACCAGGTGCTGACAGACATGGACGTTCTATCGGCGTAGACTTCGTCAAGGACAGGGTGGTGGCAGCCCACAGGGTTCCGTCCTTCAACAACATCCTTCAATCAATCCTTCAATTTTACGTCACCTTTTATCGTCAAATTCTGCACGAGAGAGGAGAAAGATACTTGGATCACCAACTTCGAACAAAACCGGCCACTAACAGCTAATAAGATTCGCCCATCATTTGGTCACTTTATCAAGGTATTCATTAATGAACATTTGTCTCCTGAAACTAAGTTTTTACTCTCAAAAACCAAGGAAGCGGTCAAACAAAAAAATCTTAAAATACGTTTAAAGGAGGCAAAATTTTTGTAGGAAGGGAAGCAGGGCAGCCGTGTTGTAGAATTGATTGTCTTGACGACATCAAGAACCTGTAAATACGATACATATAAAAGACAAAATATGTTAAAGTTGTTGCATTCTTTTGAATATCATTTTTATAAATTAAATGAATGAATGTGTTACGTTCGACACGTTTGACCCAGCTTTTTCCAATTCGAATGTGAGGGTTATAGTGTTATTCATTTAAATATCAGAAGTTTAAGGAAACAATTTAATTTATTTTTAGGTTACTTACATAGTTTAAAATACAAAGTTGATGTAATAGTATTAACTGAAATATGGATATTTCACAATGAACTAACTTTTTATCAACTAGATGGCTATAATTCTTTTTCAAATTGCAATGAGTCTTACAGGGCGGGGGGATTGATTGTATATGTTAAAAAACGTATTAACGTATATGTAAAAAAATAGACAATAAAATGAAAACTGCAGATATACTGACTTTGGTATCTAGGCTTAATAATGTCATTTTTAACATATTTAGTGTATATAGACTTCATAGTTATACAGAATTAGAATGTATTTAGGAATTAGGACAATTGTATGGATTAAAGTCTAATGCTATTCTTTTAGGCGATATAAATATTGATTTGAAAGGGGAATTCATGGAGAAAGAATCCTATATATCTCTGTTGTACAACAATGGTTTTATATCTCTTATCGATAAACACACAAGAATTACTGAGGACACTCGCACTTCCATAGACCACATATTTGTTAGGCACAGAAACATCCAAGTTTTTAGAACAGCTTTTTACCACTTGGACACAACGATCATAGTCTAACTGCATTAGTATTTGATTGTAAAAAAATAAATTCGCGTGTAAACATTACTTATGAAAGAAAACACATTGACTTTGTGACTTTACAACATGACTTACTTAATACTGACTGGTCGCCGATTGATATATGTTCGAATGTGAATGAAGATATAGACGAGTTTCACAATACCCTGCAGAAATTTTTTAACAAAAATACTACTCACTCTACCATGACACATAAAATGAAAAAAGCTAAACTACGTTCTCCGTGGATAAACAATTACATACTTAAGAAACTAGAGCACCGCACTAAATTAACAAAAGTTGCTATAAGAAGACCTTACGGCCGATACAAACCTTTTTCAACAATTACGTTACCGCACTGAATACTGAAATAAATACATTCAAAACTACTTACTATCGTAACCTTATTGATAGCCATGAAGGGAATTTAACTGAACAATGGAAAATTATAAATAAGCTAACTGATACCATAGATAAGAAATAGTGACTAGTGTAAAATTCAATGGACTACTTATAGATGACCCTACTTCTATTGCTGAAATATTTAACGAATATTTTACAGATTAACCTATGAAACTGTTATCTAATACAACTTTTGACTCTAACCCTAACCTCTTCTGTAACTCACAATGTACAAAAACATTTTTTATTTTTCCTGTTACAAGCCATGAAATTGACAGTATAATACGGAACTTAAAAAATAAAAAATCAACAGGTATAGACCAACTATCTGTTGACATTATTAAAAATATTGGTGAAGCTATTTTTCCTGTGTTCTCACGAATAATTAACCTAAGTTTTGAAACTGGTGTCTTTCCCACTAAGTTTAAAATAATATAGTTGTACCAGTTTTCAAAAGGTGGGACAGGGAGCTGTTGGAGATCACAGACCGATTGCTTTACTTTCTGTCCTTTCTAAAGTGATTGAGAAAGCAATGAAAATCAGACTTTTAAGTTTTTTAAACAGTCAAAAAATTCTCAATTAAAGTCAATTTGGTTTCATAAAGGTAAAAATACTGAACTAGCAATATCCTTTTTTATGAAAAAATCTAACACAGTATTAATAATAATGAAAAAACAATGTATTTTTATATATTTTAGCAAAGCTTTTGACTTAGTGGATCATGATATTTTAATTATGAAAATGGAAGCTATAAGTTTTAAAGGAGTGTCACTGAACTGGTTCAGAAGCTATTTCAAAGAATGCACTCAGCAAGTAAAAATTCAAAACTATCTCAGCAAACAATCAGACATTAGAAAGGGTCCGTCTTATCAGCGACTTTATTTTTAATATTTATTGATGATCTTCTGTACCAACCTCAAAGTGGAGTTACGAGCGCGTTCGCACATAACGTTACGATTCGTTACCCGAGCCAAGATAGGAATACCATTTGATTAGGAATGTTAAGCGATCTGAAGGCGTTGCGTATTTGGTGCAGCAAAAATGGTATGATTATGAACGCTTGTAAGACTAATTACATTAATTTTGACTTAAAAGGATATTGTTTTGAAAAACCCTTTAACATTTTATATAATCCATTGTAGTGGAGATTTAAATTGCGGCTGTGCGAAAATTGACCAGGTAAATAGCATCAAATATCTAGGAATCCAAATTGATGACAAAATAAGTTGGAAAAACCATGTAACCGCTTTGCATACAGAATTAAGAAATAAGATTAGGAAATTTTACTTTTTAAGAAGTTTTTTAAATCCTGATTTCATACGAGTTTTGTATTTTGTCTTGATAAACTCAAGATTAGCTTATGGTACTGAATTATGGGGAGCAGCCACTAAAAACATACTCTCACCACTCTCCGTCACACGAAACTATTATATACGTTTAATACCAAGAAAACCGAAAAGAGACTCAACCTTTCCACTTTCCACTTAACTTCACATTTTGCCATTGAAATATTTGTTTGTTTACAAGGTCCTCAAACTGTTTTATTTAAGGAGCGAAACTAGACATAAGGAAAGACAATACAACAGAACCCGAGCAGCTATTCAAGGGCAACTAGTACGACCTAAGGTATATAAAACCATTTTCAGAACAAGTTTTGTATTCTTAGGGCAAAAATCCTACTACTGTTTATCATCTGACATAAAAAATAGTAAAAATATAAAACTCTTTGTCCCCCCCCACCATACTCAACCGAAAATGAGACCCCTGCGGGAGCAAAAAGTTTTTTTTTTTTCAATAGTTAAAATATAAAATGAGTATACTGAGTATTTGGCGAACCCACGGTCCCGAGCTGGGGACTGGTACTGCGCCACCAGTCCTCGGACACCGTAAGCTTTGGGCATGCTTCAGCGACCACCATTGGCGCGAAGGTGGAAAGTTGCGTGTTTCAAAGGACGGAGATCTTGCCTTCATTGGCCAGGTCGCGAGGAAGGATTAAACCTCTATAAAAAAACCCTCAATCTCAAGGTGTGTTATGTGCCGATGAGGTGAATGGGTGTTGAGGATAAACTCTCGCTAGCGGACAACCTCTGGGGCAACTGCCGCACCTCAGTTGAATAAGGCTTAATGGCATGATGCGGGGGCTCCACGTCACCAGACATATTTTCCTCAACTCGTGGGACAAAATGACATTCACGTTCTCAAGTGACTTCGAAACGGCCGAGGGTTCACAGCCCTGCCGCTTCAGAAGAAAATAAGTGTAGCAGCATCCTATACTCAGAATATATACTCAGAACACTGCTACATATTATCATGCTATACCCAGAACAGATCACTCCATATTATTTACTCAATTGCATACATGTTACATGTAAACACACGAAAGACATTCTGTGTTCACATCAAGACGCAAGAGCAAATGACAGATGTATACGCGTACCGCATGCAAGACATATGAAAGTTTGTTTACGTTTGACAAATGAACGTTTGTTTATGAACTCCACAAGGCAGGCAGAAGCTAATGAATTGTGCGCGTTCCTAAGTGGACACTTTAGACGAATCGCGAATGTTATGAAAGTTAACAATTGGAAGCTTCCTATCCACCAATTGGATAGGTTACCAGGGCAAAATAAATTTGTTGATCTTGACCAGAAATCATTCTGACTAGAGACTTCCTGCCGAGCAGATCTCTGCGAAAGTGCCGACTGCTGCGCCGAAAGCTCCAACGACGTCCAGTTTACGGATAAACCGAGAAGAAATTTCCCTCGACATCCAAGCTCGGATTCAGTTAAACGATTACGTGCTAGATTGAACTCTGTGAAGTGAAACTTCAAGAACTGCTACAACTCCAGATTCGTGAGTTTACTGCAAAAGACATTGTACTTTCACGAATTGCTGACTATTCTGACGTGTCCTGCCCTCGTTGGCACCAAGATAGTTTTCCACGTTTTATGTTACACGTTGTTATTTCTACGAGCATTCAGTTTTCTCTCCATTTTTCATAAGAATAAAACTCGTTCTTTTCCTGATCTTTTTTATTTTTCCCATATTATTTATTTTGTCGGGGGTGATTTTATTTCGTTACTTCACAGGTTCTGAACTGGTCCACAACGAAATTCCCCTTTCAAAATAAATGTTAAAAGATCAGGAAAAAACGAGTTTTTATTCGTATGAAATGCAAGCGTAAACTAACTGCTCGTAGAAATAACATGTAAAATAACTTGAAAAAATAGAGCGAAAACTGAACGCTCATAGAAGTAAAACATGTAACATAAAACGAAGAAAACTATTATGGTGCCAACATAAGGAACAGTTACAGAGTATTCCGTATGAAAATGCTTTTGTTTTAATGACCAGAATAAATGGAAGTTTCGGAAAGATTTCACCCTTTTACATCTTCAAAGGTTTAGAAGGTCTTATTGGCTCTCTAAAGAACGATTAAGAAACGGAGCGACGCTGCTTGAAACGAAAACAAGCAAGCAAGCAAGCAAGCAAGCTTAAAAGCTCCTTCAATGCACACTGCAGGGAGACTACCCCGTCAAGTGTGAGCCCCACGCTGCACTTAACCGTAATGTTTTATTAAATACAATAATTCTTGGTATTATGTTAATACTATAACACCTGTCGAACTATTTTTATCGTTAGGAGTATGTTGAAATGTTAAATCCACCTCTGCCTTAGGGTCCTTAATCGGAATTGAAGGGATGGTCCTTTGATTGCTTCCCGAAAATAAATTAGTTTATTATCCTCCACGTGATCATACGCAGTTTATAACTGGTTTTTTGACAATGTTTATTATTATTACTAAACAAAGATGGAGGAAAATCATTACTAGTCATTTCAATTTAACATGTAACTTTAATGACTAGATTGTACGTAACAATATCAAAATTTTGTGTAGAGCAAGCCGCCAGATCTCAAAACATTCTATCAAATGCTATAGCGGAAAACATTTCAGGTTAGCGAAATACAGTCGTCCACATCTCACAATTACGATCCATAATGAGAGAGGGAAAACATCTGAGTCATCAAGAAGGAAAACTTCAGCAGCATATTAGTACTTGAATGAAAAAATCTTTAGCGAAGTTGATGTCGAGATGATAATCTAATCAATATAGATATACTGGTAAAATTAAGTTTTTTTGGAATTTCATTTCCGTGTCTTTTTTATTTTATTTTTAGGCGAGAGCTCTTTCGGTCAAATATCTGAGACGGTATTTAAAAAGAACAAAAAGCGTAGTTATCCTGAATTTTTGTGCGCAACAAACAACATATTTTAATTTTGTTCACAACACGTTCATTTGTTTGAAATAAAATGTTTATTTAGTAAACCTTTTGAAATATCTTGAGAGAGACGAACGCTTCTAAAGTGCTAAGACGGAGCAGGAGATGTGACCAGTATTGCTCTCCGGTCAATTTGTACCCCGAGTGTCATTTTCAAACTGTCTTAGTAGATCTAGTTGTCATTTTGGACGTTGAGGCATGAATAAATGTTCCATGACCTCATCGAGATTTAACACGCAGCCGTCCAGTAAAAAATTCTAGTTTAAACTTCAATACGTAGTTACAAAAATTTCATCATTCGTTAAAAATATGCCCAATTATGAATTAACTAATTATGTTTTTTTTCTTTAAATATACAAAAGACAAGAATTGCAAATATATTGAAAAGATCAGGTTTTAAATGTATATCTCGTCAATGTGTGTCGTAAATCATAATTGAATTTAGGAAGAATATTATTTTTGCGCGCGATTTCATTCGACGAGACACAAATTCAATAAATTCAAGGTTCGGAATGTTATCCTGTCTTAATTACCTACCTTATATAACGTAGAAGCAATCCTTGAATAGGATTTACGGCAACATTGTTAGAAAATTGCTGAAGGACCTGATGTGACAGGAGAAAAGCGCCGACGAAGAAGAAGGTCTCGACGTATAATATGTTGCTAGTCAAAAAGGCCGTTATAGGTTGCTGAAGGATCTGGAAGGGAAAATGTATTTTACACAAGATTGAGATATTATGTCATGTAAACACGTGAGCTACTTAGCAACTTCTCTTGAATCTCTTGAATTTTTAGTGAAAAAATTAATTATCTAAAACTTGTCCATGATAATTAGGATCATACAGAGTCAACCTATATAAATAAAAATTAAATGCTGTTCGTTAGTAAGCACATCACTTGAGAACGGCTGGACCGATTTGGCTGATTTAAAAAAAAATATTCGTAATAGAATAAGGTATTTAGGGAAAGAAAAATTGGAAAATTTGTCCAGATAATTGGAAAATTTGGGAAGAACTGAAAGTGTTTTTTTCTATGGGATGTCACAGCAAACCAATCGAAACGAAGCATTTCTTTGTTTTTATTGTTTACTTGAATGTCGATCTTGGAATCGAAATATAAATTAAAAAACCTTGAAATTCATTGTGACTTCAAATTTAATGGAAGATAATAAATCATTTGGTTGACACAAAATTCTGACTCAATTCAATAGTGACTTAAATTTTGAAAAAAAACGAAAACAACCGCATGGTTAAGACAAAACTGTCTCACAAATGAAGTATCGAACTTTAAGAGTATTAAAAGAGGAGTTGAAGAATTCCACGTGTTTGGTATTTCATCTTTTCCTTTCCGAGATAACAGTACTTTAAAAAGTATGTCAAGAAAGGTAGCTCATTTATTTGAAAAGCATGTTACTACAATATTTGAGTCAAAACGAAAACTGTCGTAAGCTAGAAATTTCTTGTCCAACTAGAAACCATATTGCAAACATTATTCCAATATAACAGTATAATTAATAGTTCACAGTTTTTAATACACTATAATTCATCAATTACAGTCAAAATGACTATCCATACTAATATATAAATGCATAACGTGAAAAGTGTGTCTGTCTGTTTGCTACTTTATCATGATTAAACTATTAAACCGATAGTGATGAAATTTGGCAAGGAGATAGTTTAGATGTCCAGGATGAACATAGGCTAACTTTTTATTTTAAAATACGTGAGAAGAAAGATAGAAATGGTATTTGACGTTAAATGTCTGTAATATCGAAAAAAGAGAGTGATATTTTCTTACGCTGCCCAAACGGTTAGAGACAGATGACAATTTAAATGGCAAAATTGTTTGCCTCAGAGTTCTACAAAAAAGTCCGCGACCATATGTTTATCTACAAAATTTAACTTAATTTTTCGATAAAACGTTATTAACAATTGAAGTGTTAAAATACTTCAATTTAAGAGAGCAATCTAAAAAGAAAAAAATCAATCATCATCAAATTTAATGGATTAATTGTTTTGTGCATTTAACAAAGATAACAAAAACGTCATTAAATCGTAAATTTTCGTATAATAGTTTAGATTTTACAAGAATTTTAATGAAATGGTGCAGCCGCGTCATGCCTCCGAAGCGAAAATTCGATTGGCGCGGTTCCCGCGAGATGGTGTAGTGTATATAGTCAAGTTTTGTGTTAAATTTGTATTATAAAGAATTTGAAAAATTAGAATTATATTAATAAATTTATTGTCAAAAAAGCAGTACAAACTGCGTATGACCACGTGGAGGACAATAAACTAATTTACTCTCCGGAATCAAGCAAGGGACCATCCCATCAAATCCGATCAAGGGCCCAAAGGCAGAGGCGGATTCAAAAATTTCAGCAAAAAATTCTTAGATAAGATAAAATGTTAGCTACGAGTTATAATACTAATAGAATGTCAATATGTTTGTAATTTAACACAAAAAAATTATTTTACATGTACAAATTATCGAACTATAGATTATTCTGAGTGTAGTGTTTACAAATCAAAGAATTGAAATAACACTAAATTCACGATTTATTGTTACAATAAACACACCCATAGACAAAACCAAGAGAACCTTTATAAGAAATCCTGTACATATGTACATATCCTTTATATAAGAAATGCTGTACATATTAATCATGTTACGTCGAATGAGAATGGTAGACGGGCCCGGGAGGCAAACGGGATGGCGCAGTTGGTAGGCGCATGAGCGCGTAGAGCTCAAGGTCCCGGGTTCGAATCCCGGTCCCGTCTCCCATTTTCATTCGACGTAACATGATTAATCTGTTACCTGGCGGTGAGGTTCACCGTAATATAAGAGATTTCTATGCTGTACATATGTTTTAAAAAACCAGTAAGTAAAAGTATTTTGATCTTACAATATAGATAGATTTTATTTTATTTTTTAGTCAAAGAAGATTAGTCTAAGAAAAATCCCAGGCAACGCCGGGTGATCAGCTAGTTTTAATATAGACAGAAAACATTATTGAAAACTTCGTGGAAGGTAATGTACGCTTGCCTAGCGCCTGGCACGCTCATACTACCTTAACGTGTTATGAAAATTTATTTGGTGAATGATTACCCATTCGAGGAAATCAGCATTATGCACTGGTCCACCCAACGTGTACAAAAGAGAATGCGCAATCATGATGAGGACCATAGTGAAGAATTTGATTCCGAAGAGGCAATCTAATCCATCGCTAGACTTTTCACATGAGATTAATCTTTTGAAGTTATAAGGTACTGAGAATGATACCAGAACATCTCGAGCTATTCCTGGAAATGAATGAACTGAGTTACCAACTTGTTTTGATAAATCGTTGGATAATAATATAATAGTTTAATACTCTTACCCTGATTTCTTCTATTTTCTGTTCTACTCATGTGTTTACATAACATAATATCACATATTGATCCACTCACAAGTATTACTGCAAGAACTGAAATTAATGATCTGTAAAGAGTTTCATTACTTCATTTGTGTATTTTAGTTTCATTACTTTCATAGTGTATTTTAGTTTCATTACTTCATTAAATAAAATTTGTTTATATGAATTATTTTGAACTAAATTTTTACTAAATTATGTACATAAAAACACTTCACATTTAATATCTAATTGTCACTTATTTGGGACACATTTGGAACTACTCTTGAAATAGACGAATTTTTAAAATTGAAGTAATACTCAAAATTTTTACTTACATGAATGACCAATCAAACCAATCCCATGCTACTGGCTCATTCGTTTGACACATATCCTCATCCACTCGAATCCAAGAGCCGGAGTGAGTTGCATTTCTTTCATCTATGAAAACGTCAGTCATAAATTCTTCAACGTCTTTGGGATAACATTCAAGTGGAACACACACTCCCAGAAGTATGTCGTCCTTTGCTATTCCATTGTCCATGTCAACATCCTGAGATTAGACGGAATATTACATGCATCCGAAAATATATATAAGAATAAATAGGTTTTCGGTGAACATTCGAAAAACGAACTTCCTGATTTCTCATGATTGGTTTTTTGTGAAATTTTATATTTCTAGTTTCAATACTAGTTTAGCTCATTATATCAATCGTACATGAACTCAATAAAAATGTGTTAAAAAAAGATCTCGTATTATTGATAAAGTAACCTTGATTATGTTTAACTTTATAATTTTCAAAAACTTTTCAATTAAAAGTATTTCCTTAACTAATTATGAGAGAAGTTCAAATTATATAATAACTCATTGTTCTCCAGCAAATGATAGTCGAAGACAAGTTAGATCTTCAAAATGATGTAGCAAAACTGTTTTCCAACAAGAAATTCAGTGAATGAAAACATTACGATGGATTTATTCAATTATCCCCTCTTTTCACTGATATTTAATTTTGAGCCTCACGAAAAATAAACAAGGATGGATGGCTTAGTAGTTTCAATAACAATGAACTAATGTAGTAAATCCTTTTGAAATAAAATTGGTAAAAAGTAACTGACCATCGTAGAAATATGAAAAATTCCTTTTCTCGCCAAGAAAGTACGTATATGCCAAGTTCCATCAAACGGGTGCGATTGAAAGTTCCATCAAGAGAAATCCTTTACTTAATCCTTTACAAAGGGACAGACATGACAAGAGTGACCTTCAATACCAACAAGAGTCAGCAAGACGTCATTTCTCATGTGCTGCTTCTCACGCAATTCTCTTCAAACCAGTGCAAGTAGCACGAGGGACTTACACAATAATCCATTACAAAGGAAAAAATTATTGAGTCCTGGTACTTGAACAACTCATCGACCAATCTCAAAAAAAAAAAAACAAAAAAAAAACAAATTATATGTAGTCAGACGTATAAAAATTCATTATTTTTAAATCCTTGACGCATTATCAGTGATTACAGCACGTCTAATTTTAGAAACATTAAATATTGAAGTATTGAAACGTATTTAAGAAGAAAAGTAGTATAATCATTACGCAATCATAAAACTTTAAATGTTTTATCGTACGAGTACATTACATTTCAAACACCCTCATTCCCTGCATAATACACCGGTAACAACATTCTACCCCTCCTCCCCAATAATTACGTCACCCCCCCTCCAAGTAGAAACGTTTTTCGGAAAATAGATAAATTTTTATACACTTACTTTATTGTTCGTTTCTTATTGCTATGTGCTCTTACTGAGCGGTTGAGTACACGGATAACAGTGACAAATTTTAAGGTTAAAATACCGTCTTAAACTCAAAGTAGCGTTACCAAACGCCAAGACTAATACCCTCCCTTCGTCGCCCTAACGCAGAGAAACGATATAAATGACTCCCAGGGTGAGTTACGTACTTTTTAGCCATAAAATACTTCAATAGTATTTATGTACACCAAAAGGAGTGAGGATTATTGATAAATTTGGTTCCATACTTCATTAAAGATGAACCTTAACCTATTATTTTGTGATTCATCTTAGAAAATACTCACATCTCCTAATATAGAGGATGAGTGTCTATGGGGCAGAAGTAAGCGAGCGACACAGAAGCGAGTACGTGAAGTGTGCAAAGCGTTCTGTACCGACAGACATTCATCGAAGTCTCCCAGATCAGCAGACGAACCTGCCAGCGCGCCAGCCGGTAATCCACGGGCGCTCGCGTCTATCACTGAAAATAAAACCATTTTCTTTTTCAAATAACGCATCCTCCTTTTGTGAGTCAAATGCACAAAGCGCGATTGTTAAGCAGTTGTGACGGTTTCTATTTTGCCTCCTGGATGTCCATCACGTGCCGGAACATCAGACCTGAAACTGTTGGCTCAGTTCCAGCTCTGTAGAGAAGCGAACGTGCTTTAGTAAGAACAAGAGACGTACTTTTGCGCTTCAAACCAATGTACGAGATCTCCTTAGTTTCTCTCTACAATTCCAAGATCTAATGAGGAGTGTCTTCAAGTTCTATATAAGCATGGGATTTAAATTACACACTTAAATTGTATACAATATTTTGAAAATGCAAAATTCACGTAAAAATCGACACAAACAGGTCACACGAAATTTTTTAATTGATATAGCTTCAAATAAGGTTAATACCAGTGTAAATCTAGTGGTGTTTTCCCCGTTCAATCTGCTAAATTATAAATTTTGACACAGCAACCATTTATATAATACCATAATATGTAAAATTTTTAAGTGGCATCTTCAATGAAAAATACTTGTGTATTACATTCATTGGTCGTGTATTGGAACGCAAAACTATAAAAGATGATTTTTTAAATTTTCATTTGATACCATTCATAGGCAAATCTTGTTTGCGAAGTTCTTGGTGATCTATGATCATGCTTAATGAATTCTCCTTCATCGCTAATGCTGACTGAGATAGTGATCCTAACGAAGATAATAGAGGTTTAATCAACCAATCTACTAAACGTTTTCTTATTTTAGAGGTTCAATCAACCAATCTACTAAACGTTTTCTTTTTCTTTTTTTTCAATGCAGACATGTTCTGCTGGATCGTATAGAACCCGACATGGTCCACATGAACCAGAGAATTGTACTTGAACAACACCATCATATATCTGACGTAATTGGAAGCGTGTTTTTAATCCTTAGGACCTCGGAGATTAAAATACAATAGAGCGTCGATTATCCGAACCAATCTTGTCAAGGATCGTACAGATAATAGAAAATTTTGATCGTAAAAATCCACTTTTAAAAAAGAAAAAAATGCAATTCAACCAACCACTTTTGTACAAAAAGATTTCTTAAACTACAAATTTGTACAATGTAACAAGGTTCATCAAGATATTGTGACACAAATAGCGTTTTCCATTTGCTGCTCTGAGTGTGCACTGGCGAATCTCGAGTGAAAAAATGTTCCATTTGGCAGAGAAGTTGCTCCCGTGTGGAGATATGGTTGTTCCATTTGCCTAACGAGGCGCACTCTCCACACACTGGGAGCAACCAGATTTGCTCGGACAAATTTCTTAGTGGAGGGACTGCACTGGACATTGTTGAGGTTAGGTTAGCCTGTGGATGATGCTTGCAAATATTGTCTTCATCTGAAAGCTCCTCGGATGAAGAGCAAAAGTTATACGTCGAATTAGTTTTTTTTTTTTTTTTTTTTTGGGGCTTTAGGTCGAATTAGTCATTTAATTTCTAAAAGAGAAAGAATTATAGAGATGATAGATGTTTCGTTAATCTGATTATATTATAATGCACAGGCAATATTACATCATATACCATGAATACGAAAAGGTTATTTGTTGATAAATTAGTAATTGTTTGTATTCAATGGTTGTAGTTTCGTTAACTTTCGCAGCTAACAATGGCCAAGTCCAAATCATGCATCCTGCATGCAGCAAAAATTTGATCCATTTACTCGCTACACTCTCCTGGTGGAATGGAGAGTTCGTATTTGTCCGGTGCTATTGGACACTCAGAGTAGTAAATAAGAAACACTTTAAGAAAGTGACAATAGTTCTGGGAATTGCAACATGGACTTTATGGCGATTGCTTTTGTTACTTTTCTTTTTCATGATGCGGATAATCGCCGGTCTTCTGTTCCAAACGAAGGATTGATGATAAATAACAAAATGCGGTCTGAAGTAGCCCGCCTCGCACTCACTCTGCAGAGCCCACAGTTCCCCTGCGTCGAGGGCGTGTAGCGTAGCTCGAGCGGCCACGCGACACTCGTGTGTTTCCAGACGCTCCACAGCGGCTTGCAAGCGAAGAGTAGTTGTAGCGCGCGCACCTGACACCAACGCTACAGCCTCAGCGGCGAGGTCTCCACCAAATGCCGGCGAAGGTGTGGGAGGCGGCAGGGGCGTTGGTGACGGTGGAGGTACGCGCTGCACCACCACCTCACGCGCCAGCGAATGCCCTGCGGATGCAGGTGGCTCTGTGGCAGAACACAAACAAGAAATTCGTCTTGCTTAAATCCTCCTCTCTAATGTCGTGTTCAGAGATATTCAGAATAGCGAAGTAAAATATTTTAAACAATCTTTAGGGAGCTGGTGCCATGTATAAGAAGGGTTCGGCTGTAAAACACGCTAACTAACATTTTTTTTTTAAATATATAATTTAAGAAGTGTTAGGGAAGAAATAGTAAAGTATCTCGTCTACAGATGCCGTTCACTCTAAAACATAATATAACTCACATCCGTAGTGTAGATGAAGGAAGTGACTGATTTTATGTGCAGGTTAGAGTCTTTTACTCTTAATCCATTAAGAAATAGTTTCCTCAACTCACTTCTTCGGAGCTCTTTCTCAAAACAAAAAATTGATCTTTACTTCACGTTTAGCAATGAAAGATGAAGTCTCCTTTTCACAGATTCTTTATTTTTCTATTTTAAACATTCATTTCAGTAAAATTAAGCTCAAGTTTCCCCCACTTCCGTTTGATTTATTCCTCGTAAACAATCCGACGAAAACTGTCAAAAACACATATAGAGAGGACATGTCAACGGATACAAGGGACCGAAACTTTGAGATTAAAAAAATTATTTTATGTGGAAATCTGAATATTTTTAATTTTGAAAGATGCATGTTTGAGGGGTCTCATTCAGCTATTTTTAGTATGAAGAAAAACAAAGAAATATCTAGTTTAACTTGAAAACCTGTCTTTTACATTTAGATTTAACATTCACACAATCGCGCAAAAACATATTTAATAACACTAAATACCCTGTATACGATAAGGAACGCAACGAATTTCTTATTACTGAACACACAATTCATTCACCATACCTCTTGTAACTGATTTCAAATAATCCTTTGATGGAAGTTGTGATCAAGTGTAAATGAGACACGCTGATAATTTTCCCACGAAAGAGAGAGAGAGAGAGAGAGAGATCGTAATCCAGTTATCACATTTCTAAGATCACATCAGTTTGTCGAACCACCAAAGCAGATAGTATACGACTTTAAGTACGGCATATTTCACTTTTCCATTTATCCGCATCTTCAATTAGACATGGTGTGTGTATATTGTAGTGATATAAGCCCAAGAAACCGTTTCCTCGGTTATAACGAGCAAATCATATATGAGGTTGGTTAAATGTATCAATAACCAACAATATAGCGGAATGAGTAAATTCATATAACGAAGAAATAAGTCTAGAACGTTTGCTTTTAATGTCTAAGTGATTGAGCGTCTAATAATTTGTGGTTGCTTGGTCATGTTGACTTAGGAGTAATAGTGCAGTTGACAATGAAAATTAAAAACACGTTGTACGGGCGAGCCGTGGCGTAGTGCCTAGCGTACTCCCCTTCTACCTCTAGTGACAGGTTCAAACCCTGTCCGATCCGAGTAAATTCGCGGTGGTGGACGAAGCGCTGTTCGCGGCAGATTTTCTCGGGGCTCTCCCGTTTCTCCTGCCTATCATTCCACCACAACATTCACTCATCATCATTCGCATATCATCCTTGTCATCCTCGTCATTAGGAGGCCGTCTGAGCGCAGGCGATGGTCGTGTACAACGACCAGGACACAGAGGAGCCTCAACGCGGTGTCCCCGAAGCAGCAAATGCTGTTAGAATTCCTCTACTCCAGATTCTGATACGATATATTACATTACCACGTTATTTATTATACACGCTAGTACATTTGAAAAGTTTCCTGGTATTTTGTACTTATTTTAAGTTAAACACATTCGTTTGGCATTCGTATTGCTTAAACATCGCAAGATGAAAATTTTCGTCGCTGAGGATCGCAATACATGCAGATATATAGGCGTCAGGACCTGATTCGACTTCTATTACGACATAAAATTGGATGGGGTAGAAAAATCGTAACGTTGCTCTACTCTTACATTTTAGTACCTTTGACAATGCAATGTTGCCCGTAAGAGTAGTTGCGGATATTATATTGTGTGAACTATATTGTGTCTCGCTCATCTTATTTCAAATGACAGTGTAATACTGAGGTATCTGGCCAGTGACCACGTCATTCGAACAAATCGAATCTATCGTGTACAATAAATTACTATGTGTACTCAATTTGCTTCATGATCGGGTATAAGTCTCCTCCTCGTATACTTCTCAATCGGAGACCTCATGTGAATTAATTACATCACCATCATTATCGATTAATCGCTTCCAAATATAAAATTATTGCATGTCTTTTCCTCTATGAGTAACCTTATCCACTGTGTTGTTTCGATGAATGGTCTAATAAGGAACGTCTTTGATCAGAGAAAGAATGATGCGCCAGAATCTTTTCTCTGTTTTTTATTAGTCGCAGTGTACATCGATGACGTGCACATCAGTGTACACCCACAGCTTCATGAAACGCGTTTCGCACGACGATGCACACCAATGAAACCTCGTTTCATGAAATCCTACTCCTCATAACCTAAATTTCTGATTTATAATTAATCAAAATGCCAAGGTTTCTCTGCGAACCACAAATATTTTCACGTGCACTATCAGTAGCCCGCGAACCATCGATTGATGACCGCTGACAGTGGCGGATCTAGACCGCAATCAAGGGGGAGGGGACTAACTGGGGAGGATCTTGGGTGCATTTCTATTTTAAAAAATGGTTTTACAACACAAATTTTATAAATATTATCTTTTATATAAAATACATTTATATAAAAGATATAAATAAAATTCTTGTAGTGATGAATTATTTATAAACACTTAATCGGTGAAACACAAAAATATACCGGTACTTGTCAGGTGTTGAAAAAATTACAATATTTGAATTTGTGCCAAAAATAATAGGAAAGTAATGCAATGTCAAAAATAACTGGAAAGTAATACAATGTTTTAGATTCGCTACGATTTTTAGTCATAAATAGAATGGTTTATATTCATATACAAATTATATAAAATTTTATTAGTGAATACAACTTGGTAATTATGGAGCGTTAGCAACATTATCAAAGAATTATAAATTAAACGTCGTTTGTATGTTGCTCATAGTTTTAATGTTATAAAGCTTTTTCGGCTGCATAGCAGCCATCGTCAGTAACACACACGATAGCTGCTATGCAGCAGAAAAAGCTTTATAACATTAAAACTATGAGCAACAAACAAACGACGTTTAATTTATCATTCTTTAGTGAATACAACACAATTTAATTTTATAACTATTTCAATATATCAACAGAAACTGATACCTCTATTTTCTTTAAGTCGAGTACAAAAATAAATATGTAGTATTTCTCTTTATATTTTTCATGACTGATAATGGCATACTGTAACATCATAAAGTATTTCAAAGATTTTACTTTGCAATGTTATTCCAGAGTAAATTCAGAGCAGATATCTTATTTGTCCTCAAGTATCACTTTTATCTTTCTTCAGACAGAAAGTTCACTTTCGCTGTGAGCTTAGAGGGTGTCGTAAATGCATTTGGTGAAGTATGTAACATGAACCATTTAGAATGTATTCTTGAACTACATTTCAAGAATGTATTATTTTTTATTTATTCTTCTGTTGGTAAGGCATTCTTTGCATTAATAATGAAAAATAGTTTCGACCACAAATTATTAGTCAACAAAAATATATGGGCTGAAAGAGTTATTTTCACAGAATATTTTTCATTTAATTTGCTTGTACGATTTTCTTTGACTTCGCTGCTTGTTTAATTTGAAGCAACTGAGATTACAGGAAGTATCAATAAAATGATTTTATGTACCACGTGAAAATAAATCTGATAACGTTCTTCCCCCACAAAGCAGCAACTTTCATTTTAATCATAAGTTACTATATTATTATTATTAAATAATTTATTTTAAAATAATGAAAAAACATTATTGAATACTGTACTTGTGGGTCAATGAAAAATGATTACTTTGATTTTTTTCACAAAACTTGGTCTGAATCGTGCACTAAAACACTCCGTTAAAAATCATTGTATTACGCACTGTCTGTATTAAAAAAGGTTCCAAAGAAACCAAAATATTCAACATTGAATGCACATTGAAAAGCTGAATAAATAAATTTAAATGACTCATTTTTTAACAATCTGTTCACTCACCGTGTAACGCGGTTTACCTTATGAAATGATCGTTCTCAAAAATGCTGTGACCACACACATAAAAATGAAGGATCATTTCATAATGTCCTGATCAGAAAATTGACATCAATACCCCTCAGATATTTGCAGATTCGAAACCCTCATAAATGATCTAGAAATCTAACTGTCCCTTCCTCTTGTTCAGAATCGATATGGAGCTAAAGCTATTGATTCATTATACTTGCATCTTCAGCGTGGGGTTGTGATACGAAACAAACCTTGTGTTCCAAAAAGAAAGCTTAGAGTTATAGATCAATGATCAAGGTATTCCAAAGAACAGTGATCAAATCATACGGGCAAGGGAAGAATGTTGTATGGTAAGAAATTATTCCACTATTTCTTAAAACTTTTTCCCATGAAAATTAAAAATTTTAAAGAAAAAATAATTGCAATGATAATTAAAAAAGGAATAATTTTATTTCATATTAAAGTTTGTTCTTTAAAGAACAAATTGTGATATTGCGAAATTTAATATTGTCGTTACCAATTGACTTGGTAAAGCAATATTGAGAAGACAAAATTTTAAAAGAATTTGGAGTATGTACGTATGATTAGGAATATAGATGTAAAAGGTATATCTCACTGTCTGTCCTCTGGGCTGCGATATATTGGACAAGAAGAAGAATTGTCAATTCTGCAGGGTGCTTCATGGTGCTGCGAGTCTCGTACCTACACTGAACTGAGACGTCTTTGCTCCCACCGGCGACATCTCACCGCTATCCCACCCTGAGCAATTTCCATCCAATCTTTTACATTGTAATTCCCTTGTTGTGCCTAAAACGCGGAACGACATCCTGTTATTTAAATTCTTTCTTTTCTAGCATTACTAAGAATACCTTCCTATGAACAAGAGTGTTGGCTTGACAATGTCATGTGACAACTTCGTCATTTTCAATGCAAATATTTATGTGATCAATATCAATTTTTTTATGTTTCACAGTGTCTACTTATATTGATAATATTCCTAAATTACTTCGGCTTCACTACCACACGGCTTCAGGTCAATCCATAAGGAGTACGGTGATTTGATTATTCATTTTTAACGCCCGCACAGTCTAGTCTGAAACATCATCCAAAAGGTAGACAATATCATTAGTAGAAAACATAGTGTTTAATGATTTTTCCTTGCTACGTAAATGCAAAAAAATTTCAAATATTAAAAATTTTAACATACTCGTAGTTTGTAGTTATAACACAACGAGAAAATTTTACGTGTTAATAAATGGATACTAACAGACGGTTTGTGAAAATTTCAGATTCTTCTCATTCGGTCCATTTTCAGAATATGATCTGTATAATCTGGAAACAAGTAACTTTAACCGAACATGAAACTTAGAAGGCTCGTAAAATTTAAAGGATAGATATAAACGTAGGCTTCCTCGGCCCGAGTCAGCATGAACTTGTCTGTCCGGGACAAACCGCGTCTTAGTAAATACAATACCAACGTTTCGGCCATGCTGTGGTCTTCAGGGTAGATGTTCATGGTCTCAAAAAAATCAATTGCATTAATATAAAAAATCAATTGTATCTTTGCGGAAAAAAATTATTATGGTTGAGTTTTAATCCTTTAATTTTTAAAATAATTGTAATAACAAAAAAATAATTTCTAAACTGGTGATTTCTAAATCGGTGAACACAAACCAACAGTTCATCGAAATACAAATATATTAACTGTATTAAATAATTAAACACAGGACAATTATTTCAAATTAAATTAAAATGAGACGAAAACATGCATTTGTAATATATAAAAAATTTCCAAGAAAATTATGTCGATAAAATATCCATTAATATATTTTCCATAAATGAAGTAGACCCATCTCTGAACCGATGGTAATTGATATACCAGCTGTTACGGACAGCGGGCATAATCCTTGACTGCAAGAAGGCTGCCTCAACTTAACTTAAACTTTTTCATGGACATAGAGATGACATGACGTCACAGAAGTGAAGCGCTCTCCTTCATATTGGAGTGTCTAAATACTGTTATCTCGTTGTTGTGTATGAAGTGGAACTAAATTTGTACATTTTAACTGAATGTCCAATGTATATTGTTTGCACGTGCCATTTTGAAGTAAATTATGGCTACTCACATTACAACCACGGTCAATGAGGCACCACTTTTGATGACGCTCTCACGAATGTTCTTTCACAAATAAAGTCTGTAATTTTTATGTGCAGTACTTAATATAGCAAACACTCGCTTAGAACAACCAAATGCACGTTAATAAATTCTCATCTTGATTGCCATGAGTTGCGAGATAAAAAATACTTTTATTGTTAGTTTTTATAGTTCGTTTACTAAGTGAAGAACACTCTGTCCCTTGCTACCACCTCGAAACACCCTTGTAGTTCCCAACGAACCCGTAACGACCATTACTACTCCGCAAGCTACCTTTAAATTATTTTTTTTCTATTTAAAAAAGATATCACAGGTATTATCGTATTTTTGAAATGTATATAAAAAATAAGAAAAAAACATATCAAGTACGAAGTAAATAGATTGTAGGGTTATTTTTATTTATGATTCTTTAATGTAATTACGTCGTATTTGGTATAATTTTTTGATAATTCATATTTAGATTTCAAAGATAAATAAATAAATGCATTGTCAAAAAATCAGTTACAAACTGCATAAGACCACATGGAAAGCAATAAACTAATTTACTATCCGGAAGCAAGCAAGGGATCATCCCATCAATTCCAATCAAGCACCATAAGGCAAACGCATAATTGAAAATTTGAGTACAATCATTAAATATCTACAGTGTTTAACCTAATTGATCGAAAATGAGTTATTACAAGCGGACGTGTGAAAATGCTTCAACAAAAGAGCGTAATTTATTTGGGGAAAAAAAGAATCCTTATCCAATTGAATGCATTCTGTGTTTTGAGCATTTAAGATAAAATCTGCTTTTAAATCAAAATTTGGACGAATAATTTAAATTTTACAAGCGTTTTAGTTTTACTAGCAGCCGCTGCCGTCACGTGTTACCTCGGGAGGACCAGGCAATTTCGATTGGCGAGAAAATTATTTTTATAAGTACTCGACCATGGCACAGCATGACATGCATTATTTCGGTAACCCCACCCTGAACAGAGTTTTTCTCCGGTTGTCCTTCGGGTACATGTATTTATTTATAAGCCCACAAAGCTCAAGTCTGCGGAAAAATGTAACGCTATGCCAATTACGAGTACAAGTTGTAGTTGAGGGAAGGCCACACCCCCTTGTTTTACACCTCAGAGGTGGAGTTACTCCAATTATTCATTGAGGGGGGGGGGCAGCAAGTTCAATTGTGTTTTGTATGTTTGTTTATTAATTGTTTGGTACCGTCAGAAAACATCTGGATGCTATCAACTTATTTGATAACAATAAATATGTTTCACATTGAATTAGCATTTTGAATAAGTTGCATATAATATTTATTTTATTAGGTAACCTATCTGCGTGACAAGATCTAAATTCTAAAGTTGCTCTTCCATCCGTCCTCGCAACAGGAACGATAGGTCGATATTTATCTAATTGTATATTTAATTTCCGTTTATACTGATGTTATGCAAAAAAAGAATGTTTTCAATTTTATTTAGCTCTTTCATTCCTAACTTATCACAAATGTAAATACTTTTAAAAAATTATTCCCAATAATGCAATTACAAACTGTATATGACAACATGGAGAACAATTAACTAATTTACAGAAGGTATGCAATTTACAATTACAAGAGGTGTCGCTTGCTTAAGAAATTTTCTGGGACATGTAATTTTGTATTTCTACTTCGCCAAGACTTCTGAGTGAATAGCGATCAATCCACTTCGTTGCCGTTTTATTAGAGATCTGAATTTTCTTTCAGTTCCCAAATTGATGGAGGATTTTCAATTTCTCAACATTTCAGTTCCAAAACTACCCCCTCTTTAACGCTCCAGCTTCTCGATGTGAACAACCGTAGTCCTCAGAGCTCTACGATTTAAAGCCCTTGTTGAGATCACTCAGGCTTCCAAAAACCGAAGTCCTATGGTTTTAAATTGAATTACTTCAAATGAGATTTTATTCCAAGTATTATTTATTTATTTAAAAATTAGTTTCCTTGTTAATGTATCAGGTACGATGTATCTCGTGTATTTGAAGAAAACTATAATTCCGGAAGAGAGGAGACAAGTCTCTTCCTTGGTCCCCTCAAGTTCCACGTACTGGGAAAGTCCTCTGTTTTTATATACACCGTAGGTAAAACGGTAAATTAAATATGTCAATGTGGTCACCCCTGGGAGCGAGCCCCCACTCCACTCGATCTCTTTCCAACCATCAGTTCCCAGATGCATGTTCTGACATGGGCTGGTGGCGGGAGAAGAGCTGGAGCTGAGGTGGAGCTTGGGTGACGTTGTGGCTCCATCGGACTGCTTACCACTGCATTAAAGGAGAAGCATTAATAACAATCGTAATTTCTTCAAATTGAAGTTGTTTTAGTTGTATAATTTTCCAAGCATGTCGTTTCATTGAAAATATTCACATGACAATCGTAAAAGTGGAGGAGGCAGAAATGGGTGATATACCTTTGTCAAGTGTAACTAACGCTACGTACGGCGGGACTCGTGGCATAGATGACAGCGAGAAAGAATCGCCGATTGTGACTGACGTACAAAGTGGCAATACTTCTCGTCGAAGGTACAGGCCAACCGTAATGTTGAGTACTCTGGGCAGCATTATTGCAGCTTCTTTTTCTATGTATATCGTTGTCTTAAGTTTTCAAACGTTTTCTCTTTTCTCATGGCATCCGTCATTGATGGCATTAGGGGTAAGTTTTCTAAAGTATTATACTTTCTTAAACTACTTATAAATAATTTTAACTTGATGATTATAATTAACTTCTTTCACATATTGTTCCACAGAGTCGAATGATCAAGGTAGCCTAAACGATGTTTTATTCATTTTGAAAATTAATCTGCTTTTCAGAATCTTGTTTAACTGTTTGATTTAGGTGAATTAAAAGAAAATGTTATATTTGTGCTCTTACTGTCCTTCATTTATAATTACTGTGAATTGGGTTAGTAAATGTAAGGAATTTGTTGTAGACCTTTCTTTTGATGGGAGAGGCTGTGATGGCAATGTCTCAAGACAATATTATCACTGGAAGATTAGGAAGATCTTCTAGAGTTCAGATCCACTGGATATTACAAGCAGTTGCTGCATCATTGATATTCATAGGATTTTTAATTATTGTAATCAACAAAAATATCAACAACAAACATCATTTTCACACCTGGCATTCGATTTTTGGTTTGATTACTGTGATAATGGTGGGAATGACAAGTAGTGGTGGTGTTGCAGCTCTGTTCTCTGTGCAAATAAAACAGTTTATTCAGCCTGCTCTAATGAAATTGGTGCATAATGTTGCAGGTATTTTGACTTACATTTGTGGCACTCTGTGTATGATTCTTGCCATGTATTCTAGCTGGTTTCAAAAACAAAATGATAATACGGCTCAAATTATTTGCGTTATTTTAATTATTGTTGTAGCATTGTGCACTTTAGAAAGTGCTGTAGGATCTGCTTATGGAAGGATAAAACATGTGTTGCACAGATTGTAATGCTTCCTATTATACAGTTTTTTGCAAAATTAAGTATCTATTCTGGAAAAGAAAATTGCAACATACTTGATTGTTTTTAAGATTGCTTTGAAAAATGTGAGAGAAGCTTTCAATTTTGTATGCTCAGCAACATGGTAATTTCCCTGTATGATATTTTTTTGGGAAAAAATGATATTGAATATTTATATTGATATTGAAGTATTTGTTTGAAAAACTAGTGATTGTGGATGATCTAAGTTATTGGTCAAATGTTGGAATACAGTTCATGCAAGGTTGGATGAAAATATTTGTGCCTTCTCACTTAAAATATTGTTCTGGTTCACATTATATTATTCCATTTTCTGTTGCATGTGAAGAGGGTGTGAGGCTGTGCACATGCATCCATCTACCTTGCTTCTGAACAAATAATTATTTTGATACTTTGAAGATACCTGAACAAGGTAGAGTGGGTAACTGAAAAAAATACTTGCAATTCTAGAATTTTTTTGTAAGGAATACCCCAAAAATACTGTGTATAGTGTAATATAAATCAAATTGGAATGATAAAACTTTGAGCTGACCATGTTATGAAAACAGTCTGTTTTTAAATCTAAAATATTCATATTGCTCCCTGACAGTTAGAGCAGTTTATTATAACATCAAACAACTGTGAATATTGTTGAACCCCTTTTTGGATGACCTCTTATCACACGTAGTTCACTAAATCTTTAATCTCCAGTGGTGATTTAATTTCGGATGTAGATCTGCAGGGAATCTAGAGATATGGATAATTTGCAAATTTATGTTATTTTAAGGCAATTAGAGGTTTTGATGAATTTTTTTTTATTACCCGGTTCAAATAATGTACCTACAGTTCAAACAATTTATTTTTAACAAAATACAGTAATTTTTTTATATTTTTACTCAAATTTTGAGGGGAGGGGCTTGAGCTTGGATGTCCCTCCCCAGACCTGCTAATGCCAGTCTCCCAACTTAGATCCATTCCAGGTTTTCACACATTTTAACTACTGAAAGAGCATCTCATAATGTTTTCTGCTACTGAAGCATGTTAAACATATAGATTTTTATTCGGAGTTCAGCAATTCAGCCCTGTGTCTCATGTTGTCAGGAACATTTTTTTGTCTCAATTCTATCATAGAATTGATTTTTTATGTTCTTTTAAGATATTATAATGGTAGAAATTAATGAAAATAGCTGGTATTTTTTACAGTGATTCATCTATTGATCATCCACAACATTTATAAATTAATTTGGTTTCATAACATTAATAACTATTGTATTCTTTTTAATGAAAAATGCAGGTTTTTCCTTTATTTCAATGGCAAAATAAGCAAAGGAAATACAAATTCCTATTTTTATTTTATTTTTTTACATTCTTCAAATTTATCTTTGTTTGATTTCTTAATAAATTTGAAAATAGTTTTTGTTACAAATTGCATTGAGTGAAATAACTGTTTTAGTCATTCAAGTAATTTAAATTCATTTAAAAATCGAGAAGGCAATAAAAAAAATATTTTTAATGGAAGTAATTCATTGTGATACATCCTAGGAAGCAACAAATTAGAAAATGATTGTGTCTTAAAGGGGTTTAGTCCATTAATTGTCAAAATAAGGAAAACAAAGACATTCAATGCATTGATCTGCATCTTTTGCGTTAATTTTTTGGGTTACCTTATTTTCAATCCATGGGAAATATAAGAAAAAGTTAAGTGGTCCATTTAAGAAAAGATATAAATCAATGAGGAAAATAGTGTCTCCTGTATATTTAAGAAACTGGAGTTATCCTTTGTCTTCATCCCTTCAAATATAGACCTACCATATAAGAATAAATTTACTGTGTGAGTGTTATGTATATTTTAAAATATATTTATTTATGAATCTTAAAGATCTGCTGGTACCCATGATCTGTTGACATGTTATAATTTGTACAAATTTGAGTGAAGTATTATAATATGTACAAATATCTCTCATAAAAACTAGTGCCTTATCTGAAAGTTTGTGACAAAATACTAAATGGTCTTAATGAAGGGTACAATACTCCAAAAATGGGAATTGAATTATAGACTGACTACTAAATCATATTGTTGTATCTAAATGACTTCTCAGGTTATACAAATTTTATATTTCTAATAGTGTAAATGAATTCTCTTGAGTACTAATATGAAGCATCTTCATTCTTATGAATGCAGGTTTTACCACTCGCTATTCTTCTTGAATAATGGCATTGGTGAAAATAAACTATTGATTTTGTAGAGCAGACAAGTAAAATAGTACATGGATAAAGACTGTGAATTTTGAAGAGAGAGAGAATTTTGTATTTTTTAAAATTTTTCAAGTTTTTTGAGATGTTCTGTAATTTTTAATAATTTTGTATACATCCCGTAATTTTTAGCAATATTTAATTTAATTGTGTAAACATTGAATGTCTTGATTTTTTCCCCTCCGTTTATATTTGGTGAAAATCAGAAGGTATATCTTCATGATACAATTTTTACTTTGTTTCTTTGGATGATGTCTGTGATGGTGATCATGTTAGAAGATTTATTGTCTAAAATTTATCTTTGCTTTGAACTTTAATGCAAATAAAGTATTAATATATTTTCTTAAAATGATTGTTTCTTCTCTTCCCAGATTGGTTTGATTCCAACATCCTAGGAACATTTTCTTTCTGATCTTTCTTATTCCCTTTAGTATTATTGTTATTATTTATTTTTTTGTGCATGTGAGTGTGTTCAGTCTTTTTCAAATTAGTGATGGAGTGTTTCTGTTTGATAGAAGAACTTTTTGCAATCTGTTTACTCTTGTCTGTTATTTTATAAATTGTGAGCAACTGGATATTTGTCCTAATTTTGTTGTGATTTTCCATTTAAAATTTGTTACACCGTAAATTACTTTGGAAATTCAATCTAGTCCGTACAGTAAATTATTGTAATAATTCTTCGGCCACTCACTCCACTTTTTAAGCATGAAATAGTTTCAGAATCTTTTGCTTCTATCCTCACCTACTGCTGATCAAATGGTTTTCTGGTGGCAGGCTTGTGGATGAATTTTGAAATCAAATTATTTTCAAATGGAACTTTGAAATTTAACAAACTGTTCTTGAATAGTTGAATGAACCGACATTTCCAAAGCAACAGCTCAAAATGCCCACCAACATTTTTCATCAATCTTGCATTTTGTCAATTTCATGTTTTTCATCCCAAAAATTTGCTGACTTGGGATTTGAAGTACCAAAAGTGTTCCTTTTTCTTAATTTCTAAATTTCATTTGTCCAATATAAACTTTATTACAGTACTTCAATAATTTTTATAGATTCCTGATCTGTTAAGGGGAGATACTTTATTCTTATACTTAGCTTTAGTTAGAGATTTAATGCTAAATTTATTTTGTGGAGCCAAAGTGATATTTACTAATTTGAAATTTTTTTGGAACTTCTCATGCAAGCCAGGGTGATGAATACATTTTTGGTGAACTGTTTCCTTTTTTTGGCTTTTTAAAAATGGTTACATTTTGTACCAATTTTTTGTTCTCAAAGCTTTTTTTATTTTTTGTTTTCTTATTTTTACTTTTTTAGTTTTTGGAAATCCATTAGATTTCGCAGTTTGAACAATTAAATCTTATTCCAAATTAAATTCTTCAACTTTATATGTGGTATCAGGACAAGACCTGTCTCTTATANAGACTATTTATTAAGGCGAGTGTGTGCTGCACCAGATTAAATCCAAATTTTTTAATGTAATGATCGTTGTGGGTCTCTTTTTTAAATATTCCAAATTCAAATCTTTTGCCACAATTAAAAATGTTTAAATCCAAAAGTGGTAAAACCTGTTGGTTTCAATTTCCAAAGTAAATTTTATTGTTCTATTTTGAATATTCAGTACTCTAAGATCATCTTCAACATGTCTTTTTTTAACGACACTGAAGATACCGTCTACATGTCTGTACAAAATTCCAAACATCCACGGAAACACCTTGGTGATATGAGTTTCAAAATTGCCTGTCAATAAACGGGAAAGTGGATTTCCCATTGCTAATCCAAATGTGTGAAGATAAAATTTCCCATGAAATCTTAAGAAATTTTGGTTGATAGACAATTTTGTTTTCTCCAAAAATTCATGAATTTTGTCAATTTCTTTGTTCAAGAAGAGTAACCACTTTTTCAAAATTTCCAGTAATTTGTCGTTAGGTATGTTGGTAAATAGAGAGACCACATAGAAAGAAACCAAAACATTGTCTTCGTCAAGTTGCATGTTCATCTTCTACTTACAGTTACTCTCCTTGTAGCTTATTGTCTCTTAGCCTCTGGCGTATCTCTATCCATCCTGGCCCGGGTTTTTCTCCGTTTTTCCTTTGGGTAGAGGCGGATTTCTTATACAGGTTCTCTAGGCTTTGTCTAGGGGCGTGTTTATTGTAACAATAAATCGTGAATTTAGTGTTTTTTCAACTCTTATGATTTTTAAACACTATACTCAGAATAATCTATAGTTCGATAATAACTTGTACATGTAAATTTACAAACATATTTGCGTTAAATTACAAACATATTGACATTATATATGTATTATAACTCGCAGCTAACTTTTTATCTTATCTAGGAACTTTTGCTGAAATTTTTGAATCCGCCTCTGCCTTAGGGCCCTTGATCGGAATTGATGGGATGGTCCCTTGCTTGCTTCCGGAGAGTAAATTAGTTTATTGTCCTCCACGTGGTCATACGCAGTTTGTACTGTTTTTTGACAATAAATTTATTATTATTATTATTATGTTCTCGTTCTGACATATTTCGTGGACTAGTATTATACAACACTACATGTAAAACAGTGTAAAAATGCTAATATTTATAGCTGATACAAAGAAAATTTAAAAATAATTCAAAGAACAAACACCAATGTAAGTACTGGCACTGATTACAACAGTAATCCTGGTGACAATAAAACTCACAAAACTATGATGCATTCATTGTTGTATGCTGCGACTTGACCACTTGTGTGCAAGTGGTTGAAGGTAGACAAGGTGGTGTGATTCAGTAACCCGTAGATAACATAAAACTGAATGCCCATGGATTTTAATTGTTATCCACCTGAGCACTGTAAATGTTAATGAAAGAAGTTAATACAAGTTTCAGTTTTTCCACAAATTTTTTTTCTGGTTAATATCGATGCATATTCCTCTTTTACTTCATTATGCTATTGTTATAATACTTGTATTACTGATTGATTTTATATTGAAAATTATTTGAATGCATGCTCTTTATTCTTATCTCTACTTGGCGCATGGTTGTGTACATCTTTTCTGTAGCCCCATACCAGTCTGTTGTTTCTCTGGTTTGTCTTCGGACACATGTGGATTTGTATATTGGCCGATTAGGTGCCAGCCTAGATGACATTTGTACTGTTGTTATTTTTATCTCTAATTTTGAGAAATTTTAATTGTTAATTTTCAGAATAATTCAAGTAATTGATAACAGTACATATTTGTGAAATAATTATTTTCTTATTACTGTTGAAAATAAAAATAGTAAAATATTCTGTATAACAAAAAGTTTAACTTCCTTTTTTTTTGGGGGGGGGGGGNAGCACATCACAGTTGTGCTTTGGGATGTAGAATTATTAAATCTGTCACTGCCTTTGGCCCTGTTTGGAATTGATGGAATGACCTCTTCTTTGCTTCCACAGAGTAAATTAGTTTATTGTTCTCCTCTTGGTAATATGCAGTTTTTAACAATACATTGCTTAATTATTGATCCAATGTGGATTGGAATCCTAATAGCAATTGTTAATTTTTCAAAAATTGGTGGCTACGTTAGGTAGATACTGAAGAAAACAATCGTTAGAGAGGTTCTTAATATTTACATCATCCGTGAGACTGGTACAATAATGAATTTGCATATGACGTGAGTGTTCATATTTAATTCTGAGAAAAATGAAGTGTAATTCCAAATCGCTAACATTCAAGAAACAGGTGAGTGAAACAAAAAAAAGAAGACTGTTTTGATCAGGAGAGATTATTTTTTGTTTTAAGAGTGCAGAAACTACTGTAGCAATTTTATTTACATCAAATTAGTGAAAATCCAGTGAAAAAGAATCTGTGAATTAATAATGTTTGTGTTTAATAGTCATATTTTTCCAGTTCTTACTATAATTTGGTGTCATAAGATTTTCTAGTGTTTAATATATGGGATCCAAAAGAAGGAACTGCCATATTTCAGGGAACCAAAATATATTTTTCTTTGGAGACAGATACCAACTCGTAAGGGTTCCAAAATTACAAAATATTTCTCAGGAAGACCATGTTCAGGCTGTTTGAACAGCATTCATGAACATCCACTGCTAAAACAAAGAAACAGGTATCTCCTTGAATGAGAAACTGGACAAAAGAATGTTAGTAAGCAAGACACATCCAGCTAGTTTTCTGAAGTGTTGTAAGCTAAAACATGTTATTTCCATTAGTCCTGGTACATATTATTTTCCTGTACTTGACACTAACCTGGAAAAATCTTAGCTCTTGTGATTTTAAAATGGTAAAGAGAAATGAGCAAAGCCAATTCAACTAAGCAGAAATTGAAAGAGATGCTAAGCATGCTATGATCTTGTAAAAGATCTAAGCAGGGGATATATAAAAGCAATTCCCCATGTTGATCATTGAAAACTTGTTCAGTTCTTTATAGTGGTTGTGAAGAAGATATATATCACTGTTTAAGAATCCCAGAGCAATACATGAAGCTCGATGATATTTGTCTTGGTAGCAAATTATTAATGGTATTTGTCAGAAGATAGGTATGATATTTGTCCCATTTGGATTAAGCTGCTGATATACTCCTGGAAATGGTAAATTGTGACAAATTTAGACTGAAAGAATCTACATGCAGAACAGATATTTTCAAAAATGTGTGAAGAATGCCATTGCAAATTCTTTGGTGGTTTCAGAGGTTTTTGGCTTTTACAATATTTATATTTTTAGTATTTAATTCTTAATGTTGCGGAAATGCTTGAAGATATCTTATCTGTTAAAAGTACTGACAAGTGTCGCCTACACAGCAACTTAATTTTCCAAAGAAATGCCACTAATCATAGTCAGTTTATGTTTCATATTCAGAAACCAAAAGAAACATTAATGTTTCTTATTTTGGGTTCTTGATCACTCAGTTCAATAAGATAATTCTTGAGGGTCTGAGTGATAAAACGACTATTTTAAATGGCCAACTTTTTGGTTACTTATTGTAACCTTCTTCAGAACTAAAATTACATACCAGGAATGCATCTATTACTATCAATGTACTACTTAAGTAATTGCAATATTATTTTTTATGTCTACTAAAAAAACAACCAACATTTCTGAGAAAATTTTTGTTGTGGTATGTGAACGGTAAAAATTGTTTATTTATTTCATTGGTAGTAATAGGTGTTTTTGTGGTTTGTCATTTTATCCCTGAAGAAGGTTTACAATAAATACCTGAAACATTGGAGAATTAAAATATACTTTTTCATTGAAAAAGTCTCAAGAAGTAGTATGTTAATTTTTCATATTTTAAAACAAATATTTTTTGTAAATCTTTCTCCAAGTATCATTATTAAATTTTAATGAATTATTTATATTACATTTATTAAATTAAGTTAAAAATGAAAAGCTACATTTCAAAAATATTAGAGTAAATTGGATGTGGTTTGAAATTAATTCATTCCTAAATGTCTTGATGAGAAAGTAATTGGACCATTTTAAGAAGCATCCTCATTATTTGGTGTTTTTCATAGAATAAAAATAAGCAATTTTATTTTATAATTGATAATGTCAATTTTATGCAACTTCAACAAATAAACACTATGAGTATTACATTTGAAGAGCAAGAATACAAAATGTTACATCCATTTAAGCATTTTTTCAGAATAAGAAAACACTTTTCAATGTGATATATAAAAAAGTAATTGGAAATATTTATTCTTCTTTGATGGGTTAATGTGGTTGGAGCAAGTGGAAAAATGTTTTGCTGCTAGTTTTATTTTTCTTTGATTAGAAAAAAAGAGAAAATTGCATGTATATAGTATTTCGCATCATACAGAAATAAATTCTTATTGAGTATAACGGGTTTTTTAAATCAATGAATATGACATATTTTATACTTTAATTTTTTGAATTGGGTTAAATATGAATGGATGATTTGCATAGGAGGCTTGTTTATTTTTAATTCTTTTTGAAAATATAGACTAAAGTTATTCAATTTATGAATTACTAGTAATAAAAAAACATGCACTATACTTTTTTAATGCATGTATTGTACACTATATTTAAAACTTATACTTGTATATACCAGTTAAAATCTTTATTCTAGTAAAAAATAGCAATGGAGTATTCTGTTGAAAATTTAATGTTAACCAAATTGTTGAAAGTTACATCTTCCAAAATGCCATTATACAACCAGGCACAGATTTCTTCTGGGATAAGTTCAGTATAATTTGTTTTAAACAATACAAATATTTGAAAGGCCATTTTTTCAGCTGAAAATCGGTTTTATGGATCTGACCACATTAGCTCATAGTAATGAATCTAAATTTAAGGACATTCTTAGTTCAAAATGTGTCAACGTAACACATTTTATGTTCTAGCTCTTCATTTAAGTATTCTGAATAGAAATTAAAGCTAACTGAAAATGTGTGCTATATAAGAAAGAAGTTGCAATAAGGAGTACTTGTCACTTCATGATTAAAGTAACCCAGTATTTACATTTTAATAGTACATAATTGTTTAGAGACCACAGTTTAAAATAATGAACTTTGTAATGTACCTATGAGTGAATCGCATTGTATCATTCTTCCTTATTTCAAGGAAAATATTTATCTAAGATTGTGAAAATTTGAAATTGTGACTTTAAGTTTTATTGTTCTTCACTGAACCATTTTTTGAAGCATTGTGACTTTTATTACAAAATATAATCATAATAATAAATTTATTGTCAAAAAACAGTACAAACTGCATATGACCACATGGAGGACAATAAACTAATTTACTCTCCGGAAGCAAGCAAGGGACCATCCCATCAATTCTGATCAAGGGCCCTAAGGCAGAGGCGGATTCAAAAATTTCAGCAAAAGTTCCTACTTTTCATAAAATTAGTGACAAATAAATGATTTATGTAAAATAAATAATTTTTTTCTTTTTGAATTTATATCACTATCTATAATCATTTAATATGTGGTAGAGTCAATTTATTTTAGAGAGGCAAGAGTCAGAATATTCTTTATATCATTTGTGTACAGAAAAAATAAAGATATATAAATACAAATTATACTGATTTCCTGAAGTTGCATTTTTTTAAACTCCTCAGCAATTAAATCCTTTATTGAAAAAATGCATTTTTACTGTGATACCGAAAGCCCAAACTGTTCAATCTTTTAAATATTTGATTCTCTCTGTTCTAATTATGTAATATATCTAAAGTGTCATGTAAAATTTCACTCTTCAGTGTTGCTCCTTGTATTTCATCCTAGTCTATACAGTATTGTGAGTTGTTCAGTAGAATCCTGAATACTCAGGTGTTCATTTCTGAAGATTTGAAATATTCTTGTCCTGTTTAATAAATTTGAAAATTCTGAATTCCCTTATTGAATAATGTCTCTAGTTCAGATTCATTGTACAACTCTGGTAGTTAAAATATTTAATTGAATACATATTCTGAATTTGTTTAACAAGCAAATATTCTTTTATTAGTTTGCATTGAATTTTACTTAAAAAAATTGTTTAATACTGTGCAGATAATATAAACAAAAGCAGTATTGAATAAATTTAGTGACCTTAACAATGTATACATAATTTTTAACCTTTTCCTGATTCTTGTATATATAAAACATAACTATTACACAAAATAAGACTAGTTACAATTACATGCCATGTGTTACATATCTCCATTACCTACGTTACATCACTCAACGTTATTGTCTCAATAGCTTAACATACATCATGGCATAACTAAGTGACTAAATAGTATTCTAATCTTTTAGGGTGATGTTGAAGGGATCTGTGTACATTTATTTCCTCAACATTGTACATTAATTTAATGACTTTTGTATTACATTTAACAGTTCGACAATAGTGGGAGAGTGAAATAAAAATATTATATATAGTATGTATACAAGAAATACATACAAATGTATTCAATTCATCATATTCTCATCCACTAACCAAGAAAGATGTGTGTTTGATGTATTGTACATTGAAAATACATTGACTTAATAAAAAAGTATTAACAACAGAGAAATTAAACTGTCTAAATATTTTACATATTTGATAAACCTCAGTTCAAACAATAAAAAATGTTCTTAAACCACATAATCATGTGTAATAATTGTTAAATTTATTTAAGATATTAAATTACTCAAGTTAATAATATACCTCATTGAGATATAAGTAGTACTTCTGAGTACCAATATTTCAATAACAGGTTTAAAAATGAATAATGTACTTCGATCAACATTTTCTTGTGTGCAAAGTATAATGTTAAAGATTTATTTCATTTGATCTTATTTCATAGGAATTTGTATTGAATTATTATATTTTCAACAAAATTGTGAATTTCCTGTTATGGTTTGTTATAGAAAAATATGATATATATATACACACAAAGTTTTGGTACATTAACTTATATTGAAGGACAAAATCACAAAAAAAACTAAGATATAATGTACTTCGGGATGAGCTAAATATATACCAGATGTAAGAAGTCTTTAACTGTTTTTACAATGCATATTCTATGAGAAGATAGAACTTCTACACAATTCTCTTGTCTGTTTAAACAAACTGTTATAAAATGAAATCAATAACATTAATCTGTACATATATATACCGCTTTTGACTTTCACACAAATCACATCTGTTCAAATCATTATTCATAACAGATGTAGTGATTTTACTGTTTGTTACAAATAAATAACAAATGCTTTGAAATCTTTACTGCACAAGAATGATGGTTCACATATATCCTCTACTTTAACTACATAGCATACTTAGTTATTGCATTTTCCTTGACATTCCTTTTATTTTGTGCTAACATTACTATTTTAAGTTCAGAGCTAAAAAGGTGCAGCATAAATTATCAAAAATAAAACATAAATGAGAAAGATATTTAGTGTGTCAAGATTTTGTTTCAACTTTTTCAGAATTTTATTAAATGTATTCTGAATCCAAAATGAAATTTCTGGAATTCTAGTTCCTATTCCATTCATAACTTAGAAACTACTTTGTGTGTGTTGTAACATGAATATAGAATCTTGGATATTGATGTACTTCACGACTTGTGTACAGAAAGCAAAATCACATTTTCTCTGCAACAAGGTTTAAAATCTGTAACCTATTGCACTAAAAAAGAGAAAACACTTGAGATTTAGTGATGAATTCTGGATAAATCTGATGGAATAGAAAGTTCCAAATTTCATATGGAAGCATTGTGCCGCAAATCAGTAGTTTTTAGGTTGTATCATTCAGTTGTAATATACTTGCAAAACTTAAGAAGATAAAAAAGTAACAGAGAATAAAATGATAATTATAAGTTCATTCCTAAATTAAGTATATAATTTAAAAGAACATTTTCCTAAAATCATAATTGTACTAAAAATGAAAAAATTTCAAAATTCATTTAGCATGAACAAGTAACTGATTCATTGTTATCTGAATGAAATTTATTAGACAACACCATTTCGACTGGAATATTTCATTGAATTACTCTAAATAATGAGTATATTTTTCCTTAATTCAATATGAAAAGCACTAATTTCTCTTGCGTTATAGATATAGGCCAGTGTGTATTGCTTTATGAAAGATAATTAGTTCACTCATATAACTTACAAATATGGGAGTATATAATGACTGGAGTACATATTCTCATTTCTTATATTACTGTGAATAATCAGAGATGTAAAAAATTCATATTTCATACGCTTTTCCCAATTGTTATATATTTAATAACAAGTTGACATATTTTAATGGTAAATGCTCTTGTTCCTTTTTCATAAATAAAATATTAGGAAAACTTGAATAAGTATTAATGGAAGTAATTACTCATTTAATATTTTCTTGAGATGGGATAAGAAATTACTGTCAATTTTATTTGTTGAGATGGGACAAGAAATAATTGTCAATAACAAAGTTAGTATTTCTTGAAATTTTCTGATTTTAAACATTCATGTGTCTTTCAGTTATTTTTGTAACTTTTTTTCTCATGTAGCTTAAAGCATACCAAGAGAGTAAGTTTTCTCTCTTGAATCCCTAAAAATGGTTTCCCAATGAGATCCAATCTGATTATACATTAAAACAGAATTATATCAGAGTAGGCATTGTCTACTCCCATAATATATACAGCATTTCCCCCCCCCCCCAAAAAATGAAATGTTAACTACCAATTTCCAAAAATCATGTATAACTACTCATTGGTAGTTCCTAATTACAATGAATATTATTTAAAATTTTAATATTGAAATCAAACAAATATTTTTGGTCGGAGTATCAAATTAAAATAAATTGTTCACTTAAACAGTTTACTTATTATCTTTGTTGTGAGCAAGAAATTATTTAATATTTCAGACTATTTTCCCTAACAATTTATATGTTTTGAACAGTAATGTTCAGAATTGAGAATAAAATATCTTGTATTCAAAAAGTGAATTTAATACAGTGGCATAACATTGTTTTATTAATTTACATTAATGCTAGTAAGATTTTTCAATGTTTATGATTCATGCATTATTGATCATCAAGTTTTTTGAGGTCAAAAACAAATGTAACACTTTGCTAATATATTTCATTCCCAAGTGTTTTCATTAGTGAATATTGTGTATAATAGTAAAATACAAATCTCTTTCAATTCAGAACTAAACATGTTTTGATTTCTCTCGAGAAAATAATCCCAAAATAGATCACAAACTCTAACATAAGCACATGATTGCTTTTCCCTCCACAAGCATTGTTTTTAATATTTGTATAAAATTAATGATCACATTTTCAATCAAAACTTAACATTTTAGACAATCTTGAAAGTTTCTTAGGATTACATTTCATTCCCCTCCAGCAAGAAAAGTTTTCAGCTTAATAGTGGATTAAAGGGTCAAATTGAATTTAAGGGTCACTGAAAAATGATTAAGAAAAATTCTTATAGTTTTCTTTGTTGTATGTTTAATATATCAGAGTTAATTATGTATTAGATAAAAGAACCGGGCCAAAATAGAGTTGGGTACCAAAGACATCAGTGTCACAATACATTTCTTGGTGAAATTCTCAGATGAATTAGATTAGCAATGAAAGTGAAGTAAAACAAAAGTTTACTGGTAAACTCTTCATTCAATTTCAGTCAACTTAGAAATATAATACAAAAATATCAGTATTTAAAAAATATTTCAATTTTCTTTCGACAATAAAAAAAGTGAGATTTTATTATTTCAAAACCAGAATGGATGTAAGTTTGGTTTGAAATTTGTGGGCAATTAACATATCCCAACTCACTGTTCATCAATTAGTTTTATGAAAATTTTGTAAAAACATTTTTTTCCTCATTCATGTGTGTTAGGCTGTCTATTATTTGTACTGCTATTGTAGTTAGAAATCATGTTCATGAAATCATACTTTCAATTTCTGTGTGTTCTTGAATATTGAAGTGATTACCTAATATTTAAAAATTATTACTTTATCAGAGAAAAAATAACTATGATCATTTTAGTTTAGTTACTCAAATGGTTCATACCTCCACTGTTTGTTCACCACTCATTCTAACTCAATAAAGCAATAATAAATTGTTATTTAATTTCAAGGCTAACAATTCTAAAATTTTCAGCGAACTATTTTCTTAGTCAAAAATGAAATTTTAGCATTAATGTAAAAAGTGATCAGTATAAGTGCCCAGTGAATGCTCGAATTATTTACTTTAATAAACATTTATCCATTTGTAACTAAATTGTTTTCTAAAAATCTACCTGGACTACTGTATCATTTTTTATCATGCCTCTTGTTATATTATCTTTTTGTATTTCATTAATCCAAAATCTGAAGAAAGTAATTTTTCATTCATATTTCTTCTCTAACAAGTTGCACAAAATTTTTTGCAGACTTGTGTACAAACTTGATAATATAACATCATATAATATAGACAAAATCATGATATTAAGCAGGCTATTTCATAAACACATTTCCTTTTCTAATTATTATTCTTTGCTATAAAATGAAGTTAAAGAAATCCATTATACTGAAATTAATATCAAATACCTTCATTTATTTGGTTAAAAAGGAATCCTTATTTCCATCAAGTATTATCTATTATATATTTCATGGAAGAGATTAAATGCATCTTAAATTATCTTTGACACTTGTGTCAAAGATATTTTGTGTTTATGAGGAGGATTTGTGTTCCTACTATAATTTCTCTACAGGCACTTTAACCAAAACTATTTTGTAGTTGCACTATATTTATGTATTACATTATTCAAACAGTCTGTGCACTTTATATTTGAGACTAGAATTTTCTAACAAAATTGTCAAATGATTGGAAGAATTTATAATTTTTCTTGGTCTGAAATATTATAATTCATGTGTTAAAAAATTAATTTAATTAAATACATAATAAAACCTATATTTTTGAATGTTTACCCTATGTATTTATTACGTGTTAAATTGGATAATATGAATATGAGCATATTATCTAATTTATTCAATTTATTAAATTTTGACAAAAGAAAATTGATTTTCTATTCGTAATTTTTCTTCACTAAATAAATAATTTTCATGCATGCATAGTTATTAAATCTTGTGTGGTTTTTTAGTTATTAATACAGTTCTTCATATTTCACCAACATATCATCTGGGAGTGTTTATTTGTCTTCTGTTATTTTTTTTTTTATCTCAGAAAATTTCATTATTCTTCCAATCAATGTTTTGTGAACAGATGGTGTTTACAGAGTGTATTTCATCTGTTATGATACACAATTCCAGAAACTACATGACTTTCAATACTCTTAAAATGATGAGACAGTTAGTTCTGAAAATAAATTCAGTCCCACTGTTCAGACTTCAAAGACCTTTTATTTTACGTTGTACACTTGAAAACCATTATTAATATACGATTCAATCTCATTGGAATATGAGCTTTACTGAGAGTTCTTAAAACTGAGAAATATTTCTTGATTTCTTCCTTTTATATTTTTTGGAAGATTTTCGATGAAGCAACTAAGAAATCCAAATCAAGTGTATGTAGAGCAGAGCAGACCTTCACAAGATTATGTATGTTGAAAGATATAGAGTATTTGTGAAGGTGCAAATTGTGTTTTGCAAATACATAAATATTGCACTAAATTGTCTACATGATAAAAAAATTACATGAGAATAATGAACTCTATTCCTAATAAAGTCATATTATAGAGAGCATTTCAGAATTAAATCACAGGAAAATTTTGTGATACATGTATTAAATATTTACACAGTTGTACATGGATCTACATTACATTTTGAGTTAGACATGCTTGTTAACTTCCATTTTTACCATTTTGTGCTGGTAAAAATTATTTTATTATTATAATATTGTAGTGCAACTTAAAAAAATAATAATACCAATTAAGAAGACTGAATGGTGAGTAATTCATCATGTCTGAGTAATTCAACAAAGTAAGTGTAACTCCACTTTCAATCTGTTTTAAATCATGCCAAAAGTGACTTTTACAGCTTATATTTTTTCTTGTTCTGCAATAAAGACTAAATTGTAAAAGATTTGTTAATATCACACGTATAATTTCTCAAATTTATGAATAGTGGAGTTTGCATAGTCTTCTCAATTGCATTCCATGTACTTATTTCAGCACCTATGAATGACATTTTTTATATTCATAATACTTTTAAATACTTAATGGTTAGGTGTTTACTAAGAAGTTCCTTACAAAATATCTAGAATAACAAATACAATTGGTAATGTCTAGTTCAATATCTTTTTGCATTCTGGAACTTCAGTCACCTCACCAAAGTTGTTCATTCAAATTTAATACACACTCAGATATCTATCTGTGATATAAATGCAAGCACTAACATCCCTCTCACTGAATAGATACCATCATCAGCCCAAACTTCATTTGCATTTACTTGAATTACAAAAATATTTCCCTTATTAAAAGAAAATAAAGTGCTGAAATGTTTTTATGTTCTCAACAAGTAGGCCTCTAATAACAATAATATATTCAGAATGAAATGAAATAATGACTTGTAAGTAATATTATGTACACATTAAAAAGTAAAAATATTAACATAGTACTATGGGTGAAAAACCAATTACAACACACATTTCTCAGAATCAGGGACCGTCAAAAATAAGAAATAAGAGAAATATATAGCACATTTCCTCCTCGGATCCTCTAGGCATCAAGTTATAAGCTTCTGTAAAAATATATGCACATTTAATTGTTTTATTATAATTATCTTCAATTTGAAATCCTGTGTGACTTAATCTTAGGGCATAGTTTTAACTTTCATTTATATTTAATAATTGCTTCTTTCCTGACCAATATAGTATAAGTGTGTGAAAATGAGATGATGTTTTTAAGATCACGGTGGGTTGAATATGGTTTCCATTCTCCATGTTTAATGTAATGTAGAAACAATGTAAATTAAAATTTATTGACTAATGAAATGACTGGAGTTATAATCTTTAAATAAACTTTAGAGATAAAATCATTATTGTCTGATACAAGTGGGTTTCAGAGCACAAAGCAATTGTGTAAGCAGAAGAATGAGAAAACATATTCTCAGTAATTGATTCCTTTCATGTCTCTCAAATCTACCCTGTGGAATTATCCAAATTGATAAAATTTCATATTTGAGCCTGGATGAAGTTCAGTGAATATGAGACAGCATCCATTATTACAGTCTTCCAATGTCAAATGATCTTGTATAAAAATGGCATTCTCTGATATAATAGGAATCAGTCTTGTAAGAAGCAGAGACTGGAATAACATTATCTTAAAATAGAATACCATACAAACAGATGAAATCTCTCCATAAGAACGTTTTCATGTAGATGCAAGAAAAATCATCAACACTTTCTGTACATGTGATCTAAATAACAGAGTGTGAAATATGTGGAATGTGGAATTTTTTCAACATCCATTAACAACTGTAACAAGAGAAGAAGAGTTGTTGGCACATGTATCTTATTTTACTTTATGAATTTCAAATTTTTTTTATTATATGCTCTTCGACCAGCTAAATATCTTTGCCCCTTTATTTGATTTTCCTTTCAGTTCTGTCACATTTGGATTATGATCAACTTGTGGAACTACACTAATATTTATGCAGAATTCATGTTTCTGATGAAAGGTAACAATGTAAATCACAGCACAATTACAGATCCATTACGGAATCATTGACTAGTGTTCACGTTAAGAGTATTATTTTTTCCTCTGCCGGGGTTTGTAATGATCAATCATATCATATAATACTTTCAATTCAGAAGGGTAAAGCTGTTTCAAATACTTGACTGAACTGCTGACTTGGTGGAAATAATGCTTTAATTAACATACAACGACGCATCACCACTAAACATTCTTAATCTAGATTACTTTCTAAGAATAGGTTTTACACTTTCTTGATTGAATCAAGATGCATTGTTATAGCTCAACATTTTGCACCTTGACACATTCCTCTCATGTTTCTAAAAATTCAGATGTTTGGTTTTTAGTTATTTCTGGTGCACAGCTGTAGTATCAGTACTGAGTAAAATACAGCTATGACATTAGCTTCCCTTTCTACATTGTGAGCAACTAAAATCTATCATTTTTTATTTTAGTTATTCATTTGTTTTCTCCTTAATAAACAATTTCATGTACAATTGACATAAATATTCATATTTCCACAATGTGGACAACAATACTATTTGTTATTCAATCGCACAATAACAATTCTTTTAACCTACCAGAATATTACCTATTATTCCCATTCACTGAACTGCCTCTAAAGTGATCTACGGCCAGAAGCATGTCAATGTTCTGGAAATTCTTCGCTATTCACATTGAGCTTTTTCTAACAGTCGTCTCCTTTGATGGAGTAGGAATGTTTTGTTTAAACTTCTAGACAGGCTTTGTAGCAGTGCCTATATTTGAGAATTCTGTGTCTGTAATTACTTGATTATAATTTGGCCCATCTTTACACGCTTTTATTGCTGACTGCTTGAGAATACTTGGCCCTGGCCTCTTTTGCTCGGAGGGACTCCGAGGGGGGGCCCACTCTCAGAGTCTGTTATCCTCTAAAGATTCAGAGTCAGCATGTTTCTCCTGAATAATGGGTAGACCATTCACCATGACAATAGTGTTCCTCACACTATCGTAGGTAGTGTTATTACTGCGATGCTGAGCAGAGCCCCAATCTGGTGTTGGTTGCAGTAAGCAGCTAATTTTCTAAAATAAATGAGAAAACAAGAAACATTGAAAAATAAATTATAATTAATTAAGTTATGATACTGAATAAATTCAATATTTTGAAGAGAAGGAAATAGAATGATAAATGAAGTATTTTGTAGTTATGTATGAAGCATTGAAGAATCCACAACAAATGTGGAGAAATGTGACAATGTGAAAAAAATTTACAGTGTAATTTAGTATTTCTTTTGTCCTCTGAGAAGAAACTCAAAACTGTTTTGCAATCTTCGAAAGTGAAAAAGAAAAGAAATTTTCTTTTTCCGGTTTTCCTCCCAGTAGTGGCGGATTTTCCTTGGGCGGGAATGTCATTAATACTTTTGTCTTATTAATCTCCAATTTTTACTGCACTAATATCTACAATTTATTTTGAATAATAAATGGATAACCGTATGTATTTATTAAATAATTTCTTTTGTAAATATTAAATCCGCCACTGCCCATGTGCCCTTGATCAGAATTGATGGGATGGTCTCTTGCTTGTCTCCAGAGAGTAACCATGTGGTCATATACAGTTTGCAACTGCTTTTTTGACAAAGTTTATTATTATAATTTGAATATTTTTAAGTACTACGTGTATGGCCAGATTTTAATTTGAGTCCTCAAGGTTTTAAAGATAATGGGTTCCTTTATGTGTCCATCTGTCCCTTGTCAACAGAAAAAAGCAGGTTTTTGTGATGAATATTTTGGAAATTGGTAAATCTTATATGTATCTAAAACTATTTGAACATTTCAAAACATATTTTTTTCTTGAAGTAAAATACTGTTTTATTTAGTTTTTGTCTTATTTTCAAAAAAATTCTTTGCATTAACTTTTTTTTGTGCCCCTAAGAAAGTTGGGCGCTGTGATATAGTTTCTTTAGCTTGTATGTAAATCAAGACACTGACTATATAACTGACTTAGTAGGACTATTGTAATCTCAAATACAAACAGCAAATGAATATGACAACTTGTTATACCTTTTCAATTTCAGTAATATTTTACTAGTTCACATCACATAATTGTCCCAATTCTTAATTCCATTTCAGGACTTTAAACATTTAAACAATTTGATCTCAATTTCCTACCTAACATATTTTCTGCTCTGGAGGGCTGCATTGCTTGTTTACAACTACGCACACGTTTGCTCTTGTATTGGTAGAAAACTTAACTTCAGAGGGAGTTATAAATCATTTTTCCACATTATAATATCAAAACAATAAATATGATATATTTTATGTGTTAAAACTAAATAAATCTCAAATAAATATATCAATATTAAACATTTAATCCAAGTGCCACTTATGAACGTGTATTACATATAACATCCTCTCATCACTTACACAACATAAAATAAAATCCATGGAGTCATTTTTGAGGAATTGTGTGCCATATACTTAAGATTTTTATAGGAAGTATCTGTACTTTTCAAGTTGTAGAATTGAAGACTATTGTAAATGCAGAACAAAATTACAAGTATATTTAGTTTTTCAAATTTGATGCAATCTATGATCACATATGGGCAGACAGTTATCTGTTAAATACTCTATTAGTTTACAGAACTGGTCAAAATTTAGGAAGTAAAAACCTGGAAAGTAAAATGTTCTTTTAAATATTGTATAAGCTAGGTTGGACACACATACAACTTGCCTTACTGTTTATTCTATTACTTTCTGGAAATATTTTTGTTGTTATCCCTGCTAACATCTAAAGACAAGGAAATAATTCTGTTCAATCAAGATTTCTGACAGAAAGGTCTAGTTTTATAAAAATTTCAATAATTTTGGGAAATAAATCATCATAAAAAGATGTATGAAATTTTTGATTATAAAGATTAGGTTGATAAGTTCTTGTTAAATACCGATGAGTTTATGAAATGTTTCAAAATTATTAATATCTCTCAGCCAATATCATGGAATGTAAAGGAAAGGTTAGAACTAATATATACATTGTTTTCATTGAGGAAGTAACTTTGTTACCTTAAATTTTTTCAACAATAAATATTTTGTTGCAGTATGATGATAATAGTGGTATTCAGTGAAATAAAATAAGTGTTTTTGAACTAACGCAAGCAAATATCTTGATCTATCTTTGAAGAAACGTTTAGTTATTGTCTCTAGTCACACTTAGCCGATTACCATAAACATGGTATTATGAGAAGGATAATTTTCTGGTTTGGTGTTGAATCTATCAGCAAATTAAAAATCTACAAACATATGCAAGATATTTGGGTGGAATTCAGTAAATGTCTATAAGTTTGAATAAAACAATTCATTTTGAAAGTCGATGAATAATAAGACATGAAATTGAATTCTAGAGAGAAGTGCTTAGACACTTTGTGTTGTAGATTGATTTCTTGGTTCAAAGAACATAGCATTTGGCACAAGAAATCAATTTTATTCAAGTGACAATGATATATCAATTGTAATTAAAACTGTCTGAATTTGTTGATAGATTGGACTAGTCATTGTTGATTATTTACAAGTAATAACTTCAAAAGAATCCAGTGTTTGGTATTAAAAAAACAAAAACAAATTAAAAACCCATTCAAATGAAATAATGCCATTATATAGTTTTAAAATAATAGAACACATTTGAAATGAGACACATGAGTGACCATAGTATATATTTCTATTATGTATAACTGATAGAATTCTTATGGAACAATTGATTAACAATTTGGCGTTTATGCTGGGAATAAGGGAAAGAACACAGTTGTTTGCATTGTAAAGTGGAACATGACAATGGGTCCAATATAATGATACAGAAAAAACAGGAGAACAGGAAAAATTTAAGTTTGAATTCATGAGCATATCTTGTACTTTGGGTCCCCCAACCTTTTCAGCTCTGTGCAAGCAATTAATTTTTTTTCTGAACATATTTAAAGGCTGGTTTGTATTGGTAGAGTAATGACGCAAGTGTACTTGGTGGAGTTCATAAATCTTTATAAATGTGAAGTAGAGTAAAAATAACAGGTAGATGGGGCAATAGCTGGTAGAGGATGGGTCAATGTTTTTCAGGCACTACTTTTGGGTTACATTGTCCCCTGAAGCTAACACTCTGCTTCTTTCTTTCCTTTTTTTTTGTTCCTTGTCTTTTCTTTCTGTGTTTGCCGAGTCTTCCTTAAAATCAGAATGTTCACACAAACTTCAATGTATAATGCTGAGTGTTAGTGTACAATGCACTAATATTGTGCATATTTTGAGTATTTATCGACAGTACAATTGATATTTAAGAACTGGAATTTTCTTCCTTTATATACCAAATTTCTGGAATAACACCCTGGAGAACATTTTTTTAAGGAACACCAAAGAAAAATATTCTGTTAGCTGCACAACTAAAAATACTATATTTGTAGATTTACCTCCTTGAAAGTTCCTTGAGAAACAGTGTTGTACTTAGCCACAGCCATGCCAATAATTACAAATATTGGGAAAACTCCTATTGCCCAGCCAACAGCATCTGCCCACTTAGGATAAATATAATCACCATATCTCACAGGAGCATATTCCACCCAATTGAAGAAGAGTATAAACTAGAAAAGATAAAAATGGATTAGTCTGTTGTATTCTTTTGTTGGTATCTTTTGTGGTGAAAGTATGTTTTAGTGAAAACACTTCAGGAATAATGTATTTTGAAGATGAGAAAAATTGATGGCAAAAATCCTCATGCTTTATATTCTGAATAATCATAAACCATTTCCATTAAGTTAGCCACACATATATTCTAATGCCTCAACAAAACAACTTTCAATCATCTGTTTTTCATTTATATGAGAACTGAACTATAGATTTAATGTTACCAGTAAGGCTGCTGGAGTCACAACTTTCCACATCCATCTCCAAAAGAATTTCCAGTATGCAGATCTCTCTCCAATCATCTCTTGAATGTCACCCAAAAATCTATCTGCTCCATAAACCCATGAAATGAGAATACATTCTGAAATGGCTATGAGAAGAACAGACCAGTTTGCTGCATATTTGTCCACCAGTTGAAGCCAATACATGCCACTCTGCAAATAGTAATTTTGAAGATGTGCAATATAGCTTTACTTATTACTATGCTAACAATGTATAAATTGGTTATGAGAGATATATGAGATAAATAAAATAATTTAATTTTGAAACTTGATTTTAGTTATTATATTTAACATTAGTATAAAGTATTTCAAATATTATTAACTTTAAAAATTGTTAAATTAAAGAACTAATCCAAAAAGAGATTGCATTTTTTGTTATAAATATTGTTATTATAAATTTGTTATTACTACATGTTTGTTATATTTTCACCAGACCCATCAGTATAGTTAATTTCTGTGTCTAAGTGTCAACCTTAATTTTAATGTTTTGTTAAAAGAATGTTTAGTAATAAATTTTGATTTATGACTATCTTATTGGCAATGATAATTTTTTGATAGTTGGTGCATATTTTACTTACATTTGTGGTGAATATGAGTCCTCCAAAATATCCAAATACAGACACTGCTAGTACAACCCACATTTTATAATCTCTTAGATTTGGGAACCTGTCTAGAAGAGCTGTTGTTACTGTCTCCATCAAAGCAAACTGAAACATAAAGTAAATTCAATAAAAGAGAACATAGGGAATAAAATATTGTGGTAAAATTTCTTTCAATAATTAAATTTTCATGTTCTTAATCATCATATGTGAGTCTTTAATACAGCAAATGTACATTAAATTTTATTTGCACTCTTTGGTTTTTAGTTCTAAAAATAATTAGTTGTAGATCTAATGTTGCTAGCTTAATATAATAGCTGGTTTCCATGATTAAATAAATTGAGATTTTTATCTCGTTAAAAAAAAAACTAGAACAGATTTTCTGCCATAAATGTGATGGAAGTATGGAGAGGTGTTTTGTTGCAATTATACCTCCCAAAGAAGAAAAATTTTGCCACTAATATCTTTCAGGTTCACATGATACGTCACTTAAACAATTAAGTTACTTGGGCATCAAAATCCGTGTAATTGGAAATCTGCGGGTGGATGAGAGAAAATAAGAAATCTTGATAGTGAGCGTGAAGGGGAAACATTTTCGATAATTTGATAAATTTATTGTCAAAAAACAGTACAAACTGCGTATGACCATGTGGAGGACAATAAACTAATTTACTCTCTGGAAGCAAGCAAGGGACCATCCCATCAATTCTGATCAAGGGCCCTAAGGCAGAGGCGGATTCAAAAATTTCAGCAAAAATTCCTAGATTAGATGAAAAGTTACCGACGAGTTATAATACTAATAGAATGTCAATATGTTTCTAATTTAACGCAAAAACTATACATGTAAAAAATATTATCGAACTATCGATTATTCCGAGTATAGTGTTTAACAAATCATAAAAATTGAAATAACACTAAATTCACGATGTATTGTTACAATAAACACGACCCTAGACAAAACCTAGAAAACCTGTATAAGAAATCCGCCTCTACCCGAAGGAAAAACGGAAAAACTCGGGCCAGGATGGGGCTTCAGAATTAATGTACACAACCGTGCCAAAGTTGAGTACACACAAAACTAAATTAATATGAGCCATAAGACAACACAATCATGCAAGAAAATAGTTTTTGAAATTGTTATAAGTTGTTTAAAAAGTACTACAGCAATGGCGTGATAAAGTACAAGACGAATTTAACTTTTATTAAAATCAATAAATTCTTTTACATTGTAGAAGCACTGGTGCAGGAGGTAGTTTTTAACCGCGGATTTGAAGAGATTCAATTTCATAATATCTTTTATATTCTTGGGCAGGGAATTATATAGAACGATTCCCGAATGGTATGGTCCCTTTTGGCAAAGAGTGGTTGACACTCTAGGGCGATGAATATTACTACTATTGCGTGTATAGTGTTCGTGAACGAGACTGTTTCGTATAAAGCAAGGGTGGTGCTTCAGTAATTCGGTCTTAACAAACACGACCGTTTCATAAATATAAATGCAGGGAAGTGTTAAGATATTTAATTCCTTGAATAAAGGTTTACAAGAGTTTCGGGGGTGAGATTTACAAATTATCCGAACTATTCTCTTCTGAATTCTGAGAGTTTGAATACTCTGACCGGAATTGCCCCAGAAGGTAATGCCGTAACGTAAATGTGAGTAAACGTTTGCAAAATATACGCAACGGGAAATACGAGGACTAACTGCGTTAACTAAGATTCGGAATGAGTAACACAATTTGCTTAATTGGGAATTAAGATTGTCAACGTGACAATTCCATTTGAGGTTGTCTTGAATATGGAG
>NNCF01129377.1:77957-96609 GCA_002313205.1 Laupala kohalensis
AAGATTTAACAATAAACTCAGGTATATCATCTATGCCTCGTGAAAATTTGTTTTTTAAGGAGCTGATGATTCCCATGACTTCACTGGCGTTAGTTTCGGAAGTGAACATAGAATTGGGTATGTGGGTGGACATAATTGGAGGACATTGATTTGGATATATTGAGTTCCTTATTTTACCAACTTCTGAGAAGTAAGAATTAAACAAACTTGCGATGTCCTGAGGATTTGATACGATTTTTCCATGGTTTAGTAAAGAAACATTTTCTTCGCGATTTTCAGAAGTTGACGTGTAATTGTAACAATATTCCACATGGATTTCATCCGGTTGTTCGATTTTAGTATATGCCTGTCGTTTTCCATAACTTTAGCTGCATAGACTACTTTTCGGAGAATAGTCTTATATTTACGAAAATAATTATGGAATTCGGGTGGTTGGTTATAGCGTTTTGAAAGATAATATAAACGGCGTTTNNTGTTTTGAAGAAATCCTTACCCCTTGGGTGATCCATCTATTGTATTTCTTTGTGTTAATTAACTTGCGTTTTATGGGAAAGCTAGAGTTGTATTGTTTTAGGAATATTGAGTTAAATACATTGAATTTGTCGTCGGTGTTTTGGCAATTGTAAACATCTTTACATGTTTCTTCACGCAAATAATTTATAAATATGGATTTATTTATGTCATTAAACTCTCTTGTAAATTTGTAAAGGATTTTAAGCGGTTTTAGTTTATTATTAATAGTCAATACTTGAGCAAGGTGATCACTGTATCCGGCGATAAACACTTCAGAGAGATACGAGATTCCATTGTTGACTATAATTTGATCTAGCAATGTTTGAGATGAACCGGAAAGGCGAGTGGGGTCGCTTATCGTAGTAACAAGGTTGAAGGAATCGATAAGATTCTTGAATCGATTAATTGGTGAATGTGAAGAGTCGGATGTACTCAGGAAATCGATGTTGAAATCGCCACATATAACGATAGATTTAGTAGATTTGTGTGTGATATGTTTTAAAGCAATTTCGAAGTTTCGAAAAAATATATCAAGATCTGATTGAGGAGGTCTATTAATACATAAAACAACAATACCGGTGTCGGTCAGATTAATTGCAGAAAATTCGAACACACTATCTACGCATAAGTTCTCGTAGTCTGGCAATGGAGAAGATAATATATCATTACGAACGTAGATAAATGTACCTCCGTGCGGATTTTTTCCTTTAAAGTTTTGTCTACAGTAAGAACTTGCTAAATAATAATTAGAAATAGCAGTATCGTTGATGTTGTTAGTTGAAAGCCAATGTTCTGTGAGGCATAGCAAATCGAATCGATTTTCGTGTACCAGAATTTCAATGTCTGTCAATTTGTTTGAAAGGGATTGGACATTATGATGAAATATAATTATTTTATTTTAGCAAAGTGTTTATGATTCACGAGAAATGGAATCGACGTTAGATTGAGAGGAATTTGAATTTGGTACAGCTTCTAGTTCCGGATCAAGTCCGCACACTGCACCTGAACGCGATTGTCACCTTCGAGTACCACATCGTACTCCTGAGCGCAAGTTGTAACTGTGTATGGGGGCGGCAGGAGATGTGGATGGAGGAATAGTTGAGGACGTGGGAGATGAGAAAGCAGTAGGTGAAAGAACGGGGACAGGAGAAGAAATGGGTGTGGAGGTAGGAAGAGGAGATGGTGATGAGGTAGGATCAGAGGGAAGTGGAGGAGGAGATGAGATAGGAGGTGGAGGAGTGGGTAAAGGGGCAGGTGGATGATGTGAGGTCAGATGTGAAGCTAGGAGAGAACCGTAGTGATGTTTCCCAGACGGTCTCAGATGTTAACCGTGCTGGGTAAAGTCCTTGGCAGTCAGGTGTGTGCATATCAAAAATGTGATTTTTGTGTCTGCCAGGTGATGTCTTAGGGAGATGTTTGCCAGGTGAATTTCGTGGTTTATTTGTGGAACGTTGAAGCGTTGAGGCAGGCTAGAGAGTACTATGTTAGTGTGCTGAGAGGTCATTTTCAGTTTTTGTAGATGTTCAGATGCATTGAAATGACCACCCAAGTTAATATCGTTCTGCCCACCTATGATGATTACTGTGTCTCGCTCTGTGAGTTTATTAGTGTAGGTGTCCAGTTCTCGAATAACTTCAACCAAACGAGCGTTTGGCTTAAAGAAACCGGAGACTTAGAACTGGCTAGGAAACAATCCACGAGGACATTTGACGACCGTGCGAATCAGCTAATATGAGCACGTTTGATTTCTGCGTGGAAGTGTTGGTTTCATCTCTGGGTAGCACTACTTTGCGTGATTTTGGGAGGCTGTGCTTACCAGTGCGTGGTTTGTGAACAGGTTTGGGTACTGGACGGGAGGGGATGAAACGAGTAGGTAAGAGAGGAAATAGGGACATGTCATCTAACACACTAAACCTATTCTGAGTTAAGAGTTGGAGTGGTGCATGTGTATTTGATCTAACCGGGTGATAGCAGTTGGAAGGACGGCGAGAATTCCTTACTGTAGTCCAACCGCCGACCGTGTTCTTATTGACCACTTCCAGCGCACTGATCCATGTGTCAATGTAATGTATCAAGTCATTGTACGCCTTCTGAAGATCAGCTTTGAATGAGTTGAGGAATGCGATAGTGTCCATTGCTGTGAGTTAGTTAGCAACTTAACGACAAAAGCAAATGAGAATACACGAAAACTGACAACTAACACTGAATGAAGAATATTAATATAATAATATATTTTTTACTACGGAAGTTACAAATGAGATATTAAATAAATTAAATATGCAAACAAACGACAAAAATGATTGAAATAATTATTTAGGGCGTCCACTGGAGATTAATTAATTCGACAACAACTACTCTATATTGTGTTAAATTATTTAGTACGACAACTGGAGATTAATTAATTCGACAATAACTATTCTATATTATGTTTAGAATGTAAATAAATACGAAAGAATCAAGAAAAACGAACTGTAAAATAATGTAATAATTCTATGAAATTATGAAGACGAAAACTTGGGTGCGACAATGGGGCAGTTAATAAGTAAATAAACAAACTGACAACTAAAATGATAGAAACAATAATTTAGGACGACAACTGCAAATAAATTAATTCGACAATAACTAAGGCAATATTATGTTAGAGTATAATGAATAATTACAAAAAGAATCACGAAAGCGAATGGTAAAATATTGGAATAATTGTATGTACGGCGACGAAACTTGAGCAGTGCAACAATAGAGTACGTTATTTATAAGTTAATAATGATGTAATAGTATACGCACCAGAAAATCTAAATACTCCAAAAAAATTTAATGCAACAAGAAGTTAAATTTACGAATCCGTTTGTACTTACGTAAACTTTATCACACCTTTGAATGAAGCACTTGAAAACAATATGAAATTATATTTGGTCAGTTGGGTTTGAAAATGTTTTTAGTGTTTTTTCACTTAACACTCACATAGAACAGATAATTTTACACTACATTGAAAGTTAGGATCTAAATACAACTACTGAATCACAAATACTCGAAAAATTAAATAATTAGAAAGAATAAACTGAAAAATAGAGAGAGCTCATTAACGATCGCAGCTAACGCCAGGAGCAGGTTAGCCAATCTGTTCTGTCGGGAATATCAAACGAATCCACAAACACACAAGAGTATATGCCAAGTCCCCCAAAAAGAACTGAATGTATCGTTCCTTTAGAAAATCGACAAAATGCGGTAAAATTCTGGCTGAATGAAGGTGGCAAAAAGCGTTTATGTTTGAATACAGTGCAAAACAAATACCGTTTCGTGAAATCAGAGCGCGAACTGTATAGATGGAAAAAAGAAATTGAATCAATCACCAAATGCCCCAAAAATATTGAAAGCAGTAATTTACTTAATAACAGACTTTACCGGCAGTTTTCTCAGGCTAGAGTGAGACGGTTTTTCCTAATTTTTTCAGTGCCTTCCAGTGTGTCATCGTCGCTAATATTTTGACAGGACATATAGTCAATATGTTTCAGTAGAAAAAAAAGAAAAAATCAGGACCACTTTCGACCTGCATTTGTTGAAAGGTCCCTTGTTAGTCCTCTTAATGTTACATTTAATCCTGTGTTTACTATTGACATATTTTGATTTCTTTTTGATGATTCTATTTTCGTAATTATCTCTTCTTATGTTAGTTTGTTGTCAGTGTTAGTCTCTTCTCAGAAGTCATTTCGCATTCAGTTGTGTCTCGCTTTTCAGGATGTCTCTTATCATTCCTATTTTGGCTACTTATTACTGATATTTGCTGAAGGTTTTTTCATTGTTAATAAATTCCTTTTCTGTTTTATGTCCCATATCCCTTTTTGCTTGATGTAATCTGAATACTCTTTTCGTTCCTTGCCATATATTTCACAATCCCATAGTAAGTGGTCTGTTGTTTCATCACCCTTTCCACATGTACATACTAAGCTTTGTTTGCAGCTCTGCTTGAGGTATTTGTAAAAATTTACATTCCCCGTTAAAAAATCCATTACATGTGGATTGGATGAAAACCATTTTTTATTTTGATGGCGATACATTACCTTTGGACAAATTATGTACATTATTCACACATAAGTCGTCCATTTACGGTGTTGTCCCACCTGGTTTGCCATGTATTTATTAATTCCTGGAGCAATTTCCATGCCAAATCTTTATAATTTCCTGTTGTTTCTTCTCCATTGATGATTAATGTTCCACTTCTTTTGATCCCCTAACATACACTTACCTTTTGTATATATAGATCGATAGGCATAACTCCATTTATGACCTCCAGTGCTTCACTGGAGATTGCACCATAGTTTCTCTTTCCAAATCTAGTGCTAACAGTGAAGCCAATCAATGTCAACGATTATTCATCAGTGCAGGGGGTGTGGGATTGTTAATTTGGCATAGTTGCAGATGCTTCTAATCAATGAAGTAGTTCACATGGAAGCATGTCTCTATTAGCACAAATATGGACATTTTTAAAAAAATTCATCAACAAAATTGATAAAAAATAATATACATGCAAAATTATGCTAAAATTATTTTTTATACTTATTACACTAAATTATTTTGTTCTAAAATCATTTTCATTCAAGAATAAATTAAGAAGAATTCAATACGGAAATTTTAAACTTTCATGCACCATAGGCACCAAGGCCACAGTGATATACAAGAATTTTGTTTTGTCGTCATGTTAAGGAAAATAGGTGCTACCAGTATATAAGGTTTGACTGCTACTCTTTTATCGTAGACGGAAAAAATATATATAAGTTTTTCTCCAATGAATTTTTTTTTTGGTGTGAAGGACGCATGTGTATGACAAAACTTTCATGACAAATGTTAATCAACATTCAATTTTCTATCAAAAACAATTTCTTGCTGATCCAAATCGGCACTTTTGACCCTAAGTCCACTTTTTCAAAAATCCGGACCACTGAGTGGCGTGGGTTGTAATAATAATAATAATAATAAATTTATTGTCAACAAGCAGTACAAACTGCGTATGACCACGTGGAGGACAATAAACTAATTTACTCTCCGGAAGCAAGCAAGGGACCATCCCATCAATTTTGATCAAGGGCCCTAAGGCAGAGGCGGATTCAAAATTTCAGCAAAAGTACCTAAATAAGATAAAAAATTAGCTGCGAGTTGTAATACTAATAGAATGTCAATATGTTTGTAATTTAACGCAAAATATTTACATGTACAAATTATTATTCTCAGTTGCATACAGAAATTTGACAAAATGCTCGAATAGCGGCAATATTGTCTCACATACTTTATTTTGATAAAATATCACTAATTAATAAAATGTGTTACCTTCGTATGTGAAGTTATCGAGCAGACGCCTGATTTACACACAAGACATGAATAACATTAATGTCTATTTTACTTTTTAAAATTTTCATTTTAGTTTTTTTAGTATTTGGGAGAAGGAGGGTGCAAATGCCCCCCTCCCTGATTTCTCCGATGTCACCGAGCGAACATCAGCGGTCAACACCGATGTTACTTGACTTAATGTATCTAAGTTGAATTATACAAGGGTGAGTCAAATATATACCGAACTTTTCCCTCCTTTCCTTATGAAATTCCGAGAGGGGTTTCAGAATGGAGTGTCAAATACCACTGTTGTGTCGGGAGACCCGTTTGTTGGGCTCTTCATTTCATCCCTAGCTTAGCCACGACTGAACGGATGGCGTCAAACAATCCGAATTTGATCCGGGTTCAGTTTGGGAACTTTACTCTTTCTCAGACCTAAGTGGACCCATTGGCCATAAAGTTTACTGAGGGACGAGAAAATGTGGAGAATGAATGTCACGATTTTCGCTGGATGTAAATGACAATATTCGTGCAGTTCGTGAGATCGATGGTGACATGCGTCGAAATCTTAAAGGAATCGCTAAAAAAATGCATATCTGCTTTGGGAGAGCTCATACCATCATCACAGAGCATTTTGGCATGAGAAGAGTCTGTACCCGGTGGGTTCTAAATAAATAAATAAACTTTATTGTCAAAAAAGTAGTTGCAAAGTGCGTATGACCGCGTGGGGGGCAATAAACTAAGTTACTCTCCGGAAACAAGCAAGGGATCATCCCATCAATTCCGATCAAGTGTCCGAAGTTATTTATTAGAAAGGAAACAGAGGTGAGGTCGCAAATCTTTGAGACTTTTGAATCGAGTCAGGGAGGATGAAGAGAGTTTTTTGAAGTACATAGTTACATGTGGTGAGACGTGAGTGTCTCATTATACGAATCAAAATTGAATTGGCGAAGGAAGGACGAAACCTGTCCCGCAAATACCAAAATGCGACTTTCAGTCGGAGAAAAAGAGAGTCGGGTGTTTGGGGACTGGAGGAGAGATTGACACTTGAATTTTCTTCACAATCAGCGTACAGTGAATTGCACTTTGCCATCTGTTGGAGTAACCAAGAGCCATTTACAGAAACAAGATACGGAGTAACCAATCAGAGATGTCATCCATAAACACGCCAGGTCTTAGTGGTTTTGACTAAGTATAAATAGGAGGAAATGCATTGAAAAATCCTCCAACACCCCTCTTTAAGCGTAAATTTATTCCAGAGATAATTTTTTGTTTGCTTCTTGAAAGAAGCACTGGGAAGGAAACTATTTGTAAACGACTAAGAAGTCAAAGATCACGTGACTCAATGTTGTTGTTTTTTAGATAAAATATACAAGCTTCCAAAGCGCAGGAAAAATTTGTAAAATGTGCAGGAGACTATTGAGAAAAAGAACATTAATGGGTTACTTTGACATTTTATGATCAATAAATATATTTGTAAAAAGTTCGGTTTATATTTGACTGACTAAAATATTGTGCGGGTCGCGGGAGGAGAGAGATTTGGACTAATTCCCAACCCCCATGATGATCCCAGTCCACCCCCGTTTGACGTATTCTAGGAACACAGGATCCACCAGCTGTGGATGAAGATTGACATTAACGAGCAGAACTGTCCGCGTCGGAAGCGTCCGATTTTTCCTCCTTGAGTGGCGCCAACGTAGTACGGATATTAGCGCTAAGCTCCGCTAATGTTTTCACTTTATCTCATTCACACAGGTGTTGCAAAATTTTCAGCTTGTTGTTCGTGTTCCACAAATTTATTGGAAAACAGACTTAATGAAATGGTTTCTTCTTACCTGCGAGTCGAGGCCCAACGTTAGGAGCATAACGAAGAAAAGCAAAGACCACACAGGGGAAACTGGTAGACGTGTTACTACTTCTGGATACACAATGAATGCCAACCCTGCTCCTTGATCTATCACCTTTGTTACTTCTACATCAAGTTCATGAGCTAGGAAGCCAATGACGGAGAAGATTACGAGTCCAGCGAAGAAAGATGTGCCGATGTTGGATATAGCCACAATCAAGGCGTCTCTGTGGAAATAATTTGCGTTAGAATCTTGTGCAGTTACCTTGTAATTAGATTTATGTGACACTAAAAAACTCGATTGAAAAGTATAATCCATTTATGCAATGAACTAAGGATTATTTTATGACGATACGATCTAGAATTTACAATCCTTCATCCATAACATATAAAAACATATTAAAATATTGTTCACTCACAGTAATTTATTATACACTTTCCCTCCTTCCTAAGAAAATCATGAGGATAATAATGTGGATTTCCTTCGCAAACTACAATAATTATCTGAAAGTATGGTTAATATTTTCTGTAATTTGGAGTGATAATCAAGGAGACTATACACAGGAGACGGCACTCATGGAGTCAGCATGGAGTGGGGCAGCCTTTTCTGTGTGTACGAAAAGTGTCGTCAGCTCACGCGGCATCATGAATCTTCACCGCCATCATACACTGGTTATTGTAAATAAATAAATTTATTGTCAAAAAAGCAGAACAAACTGCGTATGACCATGTGGAGGACAATAAAATAATTTACTCTCCAGAAGTAAGCAAGGGACCATCCCATCAATTCCGATCATGGGCCTCCTAAGGCAGAGGCGGATTAAAATATTTAAGCAAAAATTCCTAGATAAGATAAAAAGTTAACTACTTCAAATTCATTTGTCTCGATAGGAAAGGGGCATTTGCTTTTAAATACAATAACACGAGTACTTTATGCCGTTGATATCAAGTACACGTGTGGCAAATTTTTCGTATTTATTAACTAATTATTTTATTAATAATAATTTATAATTATTATTTAATTAATCAATTAAATTATAATTATTAATTCTACTACTATTAACGTCCATTATGTAACTTAATTAAATAAATAATTAAAAATTTACGACGAATAATACAGTATTTTTATTTTTTGTGAATAGCCCATTACATTTCGACGTGGGTTTACGCCGTCCTGGATTCTAATAGTGCGTAACATACTTTCCGCTAACTACTAACCAATATAATTTGTTAAAAAAATATTAAAAAGATTGTATTACATTCAAAACAAGCAGCAACTAACGCAACCTGCACTAGATAATATGATTTATGCAGGGTTTCCTTATAACAAGTTCATAACTCCTTCTCTTCATAGATTACGTAAGACTGAGAAAAATGTGAAATTGATTTCAACATTTAAAAATAAAAGGAATAATTTGATAACGAAAGGGAAAAATAAGAAAGATCACATGAATACTAACAACGCAGTATACAAAATAAAATGTAAAGATTGTAATGCTAGCTACGTAGCTCAAACAAAAAGAGGGTTAAAAACTACAATACAGGAACACAAAAGAAATTTAAAATCAGTAGAACAAACTGTAGTCACCTCAAGTTGCATTAATAATGATCACTTGATAGATTGGGAAAATATATTAATTTTGGACATAGAAGTTAATTATTACAAACGTATATCAGAAATGATATTTATAAAAAATACACACGGGAGTTAGAATCTACGCACAGACAGTGAAAAACTATCTGGTTAATACAATACAATATTATAACATGTTTGTGTTTCTGCTTTTTTGTAAATAATAAATTTAAATAATAAATTTATTGTCAAAAAACAGTACAAACTGCGTATGACCACGTGGAGGAAAAAAAAAACTAATTTACTCTCCGGAAGCAAGCAAGGGACCATCCCATCAATTCCGATCAAGGGCCCTAAGGCAGAGGCGGATTCAAAAATTTCAGCAAAAGTTCCTAGATAAGATAAAAAGTTAGCTGCGAGTTATAATACTAATAGAATGTCAATATGTTTGTAATTTTAAGCAAAAAATTACATGTACAAGTTATTATCGAACTATAGATTATTCTGAGTATAGTGTTTAAAAATCATAAGAATTGAAATAACACAAAATTCACGATTTATTGTTACAATAAACACGCCCCTAGACAAAGTCTAGAGAACCTGTATGATAAATCCACCTCTACCAGAAGGAAAAACGGAGAAAAACCCGGGCCAGGATGGGTTTATAAACATATTTTGTGTTTATATCACGTTCATTTCTTCTGTTACTATGTTTGTTATAATTTTTTATTACTTGGTCACCTGACGATCAGCTGAGCATCACTCGGAGCGGGAACTGCCATTGAAGTAGTTACAATAAGCAGCGTGAGATGACGCTGAAGATTCATGGTGCCGCGTGAGCTGACGACGCTTTTCGTACATATCCCCGCTCAATGAGTGCCATCGCCTGAGTATAGTCTCCTTGATGATAATATAGTGAAATATACGCATATAAACACATTTCTGGTCTTGTCTTCTTTTTTTCTTTTGACATAGGAACGAATTTTTCAAAACTTTTATTACGATTTTAAATAGAATTCCGCTGTTAGACAACAGATATCGTGATCTCCGTCCGGCCATTTTATATTAGTAATTCATTCCAAACGTATATCCGACACAAAAATTCAGCTTTTCCAATTTTTCATTCGTGAAAGACTGGTAACAAGCAGCAGCGACTCAACCATTACGCAAAAGAGGCGTCGACTCAACCATTAATCCATAGTAATTGTTAGTCTCGCTTTCTTTCTAAAATATTTTATTTTTCTAATTTCACGAAGTAAAACAAAACTATTCCAAAATATTTTTGCTACAAATATCAGTAGGTTTGTAGTGCATCGTCAACATTTGGGACGCTACCATAAATCTGAAAAATTGTCTGAAAACTTCCCAACAACTATCATATACTTTACAACTTCGTAAAACGGAGCGAATGTTATGAAATGCCCATTGGCAGATTGTGATATATTAACAGGAATGGTGCCGCTTTCTGACCAAAGAGACGTAAAACTGATTTTTCTCTTCTGTAAATTGTCTAAAATAATTTGTGATAACATTCAAAATAAAGATATGTCTGAATACAGTTCTTTTTCAACACCTTACAATTTGAGAACGCATATTTGGTTTATCTCCGAAAAGTTTTGTAATGATACATCCAATTTTTTAAAAGTATTATGAATCCAGTTCATTCATCCCGAGTGTATGGGTATTTACTTGTAGCAGTTGTTGGAAAACTTGTTGTATGAAGCAAGGGTTATTAGTCCACCCCAAGCTGGACTAAGGGCGAAGAAGATCTGTACAGCTGCGTCTCCCCATACCTGAAAAAAAACGAAAGTTTCTTTATGAAATAATTTTACATGGTTTGCAAAAACGTCACTCTGAGATTAAAATACGCTCCTTTTCTTGGAAAGCATGCCTTGATCTTGAAAATGCTAAATATGAACTTAAATAACAAAAATAATGGTCGTATTGTATGAATGTACAGTTCTGCACATTTGAAATTGAACGGATATGATACACATTTTAGTAAACTCCTACTAACTTGGTGTTCTTAAGAGTATTCATTTTGGTGTATTCAGGAAAGACAATTTCCTGAAAGTTTTGGGATTTTTCTGTATTTTAGCTATGTAAGGTTTTTGAGGTGTTATAAAAAAAGGATTTTTTACCTATAACTAGCTATTCACGTCTATTCTATAATACCTTGTTCTATATTACTGCAATTTTTGCTGTTTTTACCTGTACTCCCGAAACTTCTTGAGAGTTCGAAATTAGAAATTCATAAATAGCGCATAAAACACACCAAAGAGGCAAAATAACAGCACATTTCTAAAATATCTGGAAATTGCAGGGGTAAATGTTTACAGCGATCTACCAATCCAACTATTCATTTGAGTAAAAAAAAGCATATACTCGCAAGGGTGGATCTAGGATTTAATTTTGGAAGAACCCCATAAAGTATAGTTCCCTCCACCGGAAAGTTTTTCATAAATTAACTTCTGAAACTGCAATTTTAGACATTCATATGCATAAATGTCGCATTAACTTAAATTGCAGTTTTTATAAATAACCCTCAAAAAATTACATTTTTGAAATTATTAGTGTTTCCAGCCAAATTTTTACTTGAGGCTAACAAGCCTATTTACTACTTCAGATTTATTAATTATAATTTCAACGGTAGTTCACATGAAATCGAAAACGTTTCGGCGTTCCATCTAAAACTATAATAAAATGAATTTATACTAATTCAATGGTATTAAAAGCGAGAACGAAAGTGGTAATCATGAAACATTGGAAATCGAAAATAAGGTATATGATTGTTAACCTGATGTTCAGATAGAGGGAGATAATCCCGCGGAAACACCCGCATATGTTAGTTTTCAATGGAAAACTCTTCCAGTCAAGGGTTGATATGTCGAAATAAATAATTTTTCCCATCATTTATGAATCGTACAATGTTATTACCACGCACTTTATAAGAATACCAATGAAACATTTCCGTCATAACTTTATTGTATTAATAAATTTCCATTCTTCCAATTACAAATTATTTTTTGTTAAGTTTATGACTTGTACTTTTTCAATTATCTTTCTATTGTAAATTTTATCTTCATAATTTTCTATTAGATAGGTATCTCTCTGGAGTGCATGTTTGAAACGGTGAAATATCACAGCCCTATGGGAGTGGAAATCTATAACAGCAAAGTAAGTTATATATTTGTCCTGTTGAAACCGTCACATTACACAGATTTTATTAGTTTGTTTTGTTAATTTCAATAGGCATACTGATTTTCTTTTCGAAGCTTTGTTTTCTTATTACTATTTCTGTCCCTCTTTCGAGGGGTGGGGAGCACGTGCCACCCCTTGGACCCGCCTCTGTATACAAGAAGGCAGTAGGAAATTTATTTTTGTAAACAAAATTTATGTTAAAAAAACTAGAAAAACGACAATTTTTTTGAGTTTTTCATGCTTTGCAAACTATTACGAGGGAAATATGTGTCATAATCAGTTGCCGAAGAAAAATACGTATTCAAAAATTCAGAAATTTGAAAACTTTTGGGGTACGTACTGAAATATACGTTGAATGCGTGCTAACGAGCAAACTATTGGACCGACAAAGAAAACGTCCTGGGATAGGTTTTTAAAAGTTTAGTATAGATTTTTGTTGAAAACCTATTTCTTTTATGAATCATGTAATAGCAAAAGCTAGAAAAAAGCAAAATTATTGTTTCTTTGAGATATTTTCACATTTTCCGAACTTAAGATGGCTAAGTATCGACCCGAAATCAGTAACCTCCAAAATACTTCTGACTGTTGGAATATAAAACCAACGCGCTCTCACAAGCACACAAGTTCACCTGTAAAACGCGTGTATATAAACACACACAATATATAAATAAAACTTACTAAACAAGTTGTTTAGTAAGTTTTGTCAAGTTTATTTTTAAAAAATTCAAAGAATATATACGTTTCATATAAAATACAAAAAATACATTTTTATTGTTTTTTATGTGGTCTCAAGACAGAGCTGAAATTCGTACTCATTATCCCCGAAAACATGAAGAGCAGAACATGGGAATTTCCATGTTGACTGTATTTTTAGCATTGAATGACTAGGCTAGGAAAAGTTGCAACATTTTGGGTGTCATTGCTTGAAATATTTAATAGAGAGAGTAATGCTGATGTCAGAATATAAAAATGTCATTTTCTCTTTGATTGATTTATGTTGTACCATTTCAAGAATTTAATTTTCTCATGAGAGATACAAATTTTATATTAAGTACTTCCCAAAAAACCCGCGAATTGTTCCATCTAAATGAAGAAATTGATCATTACTATATTGATGACGTCATGATAAAATTGATCTTAAATATTAATTCACTCGCCATCGACGAGTTGAATGAAAGAACGATTATCTTTTATTAGGATTTTCTCTTTTCAAACATAGATGCCAAGAGGGAATAGGGAAATTATAAGACTTGATTGTCTGAATTGAAATTATTTATATCTAAATTAAAAACCTTACCACTTAATGGTGTATTTTGTATAGAGATTGTCCATATTTGCACCTACACGTACATATTCCACAAGAAAGTGTCCAAATCACTTTTTCAAGATACCCTCTTTTTGAAACGGTGAAATTGTTGTGTATATGGGCAAAAATGCGTTACGAAGAGTTTTGAGGCGTAAACTTACGGCAGCGCTGGTAAGACGGTTCCAATCTGGTGTCAAGTAGAAGAGAATGCCTGTAGAGGCTCCAGGTAGAGTTACCCCTCGTACGAAAAGGATCACTAACACCACATATGGAAAAAGAGCCGTGAAGTAAACCACCTAAAATAAAACAGAATGAGTCATGAGTCATTGATGTAACTTTTAATGTCATTCAGAGTGGAATGAGAAACATAAATGACAAAGAGCTTCTTTAAAATATCATTTATAAGAACGCGTGTCCAGTTGAGATACTGAGTTTATCATTTTCTCTACTTCCGACAAATGAGAATAAACAAAATTGCGATGAGCGAGTACTTTGGAGTTGATGTAATTTTACAATCGTGTAAAAATAAAATATTTTCCTCGCAATTTCCTGAAGGGGACGTGTAAGTTTTTTTACAATATTCCATATGGTTTATTACAATGTTTCACATTAAATATTCCACGTTCTATAACATGGTAATTTATTAGGTATTTTGTCACGCCATTAGTTTAGTATTTTTCTTACCAACTGATTAAAATACAAAATGACTTTCATGCATATTGTTTGATATATATAAATTTAAAACGTTGTAAGGGTTGTAAGGGGTGGTTGGGTTGTTGAAATCAATTTTCGTCATTATATTTGGTCTCAGCGCACCAAAATACCTGAGAATTTACATACGTTTCAAATTTTCAGAAGAAACAAAATTTCAACCCCCAATGGGGGTTGCAAGGGGTGGTTGGGTAGTTCAAATCAGTTTTTATCGTTATATTCGGTTTTAGTTCACCAAAATACCTGAGAATATACATATATTTTAAATTTTCACGAAAAACGAAATCTCAACCCCCCCTGGACACTGTAAGGGGTGCTAAAGGAAAATTAGATAATTAAATTGTTTTATAGTCATAATCGGTTTCAGCGCCCCAAAATACATAAGGGTAGTAGGGTCTACCTTCTGGGTTTCGACTTTTTGTGTACATTATCCCCTGAAAGTTATGACGAAACCAGGTTCCAATCACGAATTCGCAGCTCTACCAGGGTCTCTGTAAATCTCACAACGTAGATGACCTAAACTTACAATTTACTTTAGAATTTTAATTTTTTTTTCTGAGGTTGGAATGCTTTTTGGAATGTATTATGTATGCCCAAGACTATATTCTTTTGTTATGACCCCCCTAAAATATTAGTCTGTATTAAACCTGTAGATCTTTCTTCTTTTCGGTCGTAATTGACTTAACCTATGAGATTACTTGGAACATAGTAGACTGTAAGTCTCACACACGCTTCCCTTTTTTCCGTTCCGGAATTTTACGACCAGTCTCAAGTTCACTATATGATTCTTTCGCCTCTCTACCTTCCCATGTTCGTAGAATAATAAGTTGCTCCACTCCTTTCACTTCAAATCCATCGAATGCAAAACAAATCAATGGCACGTTGCACTTCTCTTATGAAATTGGCCAGCGCTGCTACCATTTTGTGATGGTCTTGGGAACTCTTTATAGTTTTCTGTGGACTTTGCCCTGAAGATGTGTAATTAACCAAAGCTTTTTGCACTTTTCTGGTGCTATATCTCAATTTCTCAAACTTTTCAACTTAGCACCTTTCTACTGATAAGTAGCCAATTTATATTCCTCGTTTCGTCTATTTGTAGTATCTCGTTTTTCAAACAGATTTAATGCTGATGGCTTAGGTCTCACAATTGCTATGGGACGAGTTTAGATCCTCTGTTTCATTTTCGTTATATCAAACTTTTTCGAACCTTTTTGTCCAAATCGGATACTTTGGCATACTCTGTGGAATTTTATTGGAAACGATTCCTAGCTCGCTGGGAAAGCAGTACAGCCGTTGTCTTTCCCGAGGGGAATTCCAGAGCGCCACACTTTTCCTTAACGAAGATCCCTGGGGATGCCCCGTGAGCTGGTTCAAGAGCCACGTGACCGTGGAAAGCAATTTCACGTCACGTTACGACGTACAGATAACGAAGAAATTTTTCCCTCGTTCCTCATGACTTTCTTCAAACAAAGTGATCTAGGTCACGGAAAAATAATTGCTTCTGCCAAAATTGGCGAGAACGATAAATGAAATTATCATTTGTAAACTTTTTAAATGCAGTCTCCAAATACTTAATGTTTGTTTTGGAATCCTATTCAGAAATTTTTAATGAGAATATTATCATGCCAAACATGTAACGGTGGTATATGTACCATACTTATGTTTTAAACCTGTACTACCGTTTTTTGAGAGGTGAAAATCAATTAACCAATTATGCCTTGAAGATACAATGACACGTAAAGTAAAGTCATTTTATTAGAAACAAGAAACTTAAACGATTTTTATCGATTACTTTTTTTAAGTTAGTGATGAATGACGCAATTATAATTTTTTCAACTTTTTTGTACCCTTGGCCGTTTATGGGTTAAGAATGATAAAATAGGTTCAGTCGTAAGTTTTTCATAAAAAATAAAATGATATGGATCAATACGTTTTACTGTCATAATTTTATAATTACTAATATAATGATAAGTATGTATGCACTATGTCAATGTATTGAACGTTCGTAGAAGAATTAGCTCTGAAAGAAAATCCAGATAAGGTTGATTCTTTAATTATTTCTTCAATCGTAAGCAGAAAAATGTGTCCGGTAAAGTTGGCAATATTTGACTATATGAAGACGGGGAAGCACAATGCAAAGACTCCGAGTTGTTTGAAAGATGTACAATACATAATTTTAATCCAAGCGAAGTTCGGTCACCCATCTGAAACGTAAATTGATGAATTTGCAAGTTAAAAGACTGAATTCATAATGTAAATGGAACTTACCTTCCCTGAAGATTGGACGCCTTTGCAAAGACACAGGAACACGATGACCCACGCGGCGAGGAGACAGGCTGCCATTGACAAACGAATCTCCCCAGTCTCCTCGATACCTTTGGAGAGACCTAAAACGAAGTTACTGCAAAAAGAAATAATTTTTATTTATTAAAAAATAAGAATAGTGCTTATTTAAGCCCCTCTTGTTATTGGCCTGACTTCTAAGCGAGGATAACGTAAAGCAGTCATATCCATGTTAATTGACGAGATACCAGCTAAACTAGCAAACAATGTACTTTGAGGTTTCTTTTTTTCATATTTTCGGACTTGACCAACTTACCTTGAACGCTTTCATTACGAGACGCTCTGTGCATGTTTGTCATTACTGCTCTGCTATTGTCACATAACCGGCCGGTGGGTATCTTTCGTTTCTGCCTCTGCCACGAGAAGTCGACTCCTACTACTGTTCCTCTAACTTCTCTTGTCTCGTCTTATTTTACTTCTTATCTTCCATCTTCAAAATTTCTTCTAGTTTTCCTATTTCTGTTACATATACTTGATCACAGTCTGTCTTTTGACACACCATTTGGCCTTATCTCACAAATTCAATCATCCTCTCCGTTTGAGATGTCGCACTCTCTCTTGGCCATACATGGGGCAATCCCATAGACTGTTCTCTGGTGCTTCAGTCCCTGTTCGCTACGGATTGTCCCTCCTTCAATTTTACAGTTACTTTTCTCATATTGTTTACGCAACGCTTCTCATTTTCAAAATAAACTGTTAGCACACACGAGAACAAAACTAAAGGATTTCCAAATTTCACAATAAATGTTACAAAACGGATAGAGATTAAAAAGCTAAAAGTGTAATTCCACATGTATTTTTATAAATCTTGATCTACGATATTTCATGGGGAAAACTTTATATTATGTGTGATGTTTTTCTTTCATTTTATTGAGGATTTAATCCATTGCATTTCTACTTTCGTTAATGGAGAAAAAGTGGTAAGACTGGGAATATACTGCAATCTACAGAATACAAATAGCTCGAACATTGTAGGTTAACTGGAACTCATTGTTAATGAGGTGTCAGAGACTGTAAGTATCGAATTTTAAGGACAGAACTTGAAGTCAATCTCGAAAATATGGAAAGAAGAAATGGATGGTTTTAATCGATGATACGTTGAAGAATTTTCTTCTGAAGTTAAATACAATAAAACAGATGCATTTTATAATTTTGACCTATTTCATAATAATTTTTGCCTACTTAAAAATGGAAATTTCATGGACATTTTAGTATAAAGTATTCATTTTCTGTTTTAACAATTTTTTTTGTATACATTTCGGGCAATGAAAGTCTCTTGGTAAAAATGTTAATTTTTATTACACAGCATGATAAATTAAAAGTCGTTTCTATGTTGCTCATTTTTTTATTATTGGTATTAGAATGCTTTTTCGGCTGCATAGCAACCANCATAGAAACGACTTTTAATTTATCATGCTTTGATAATGTTGCTAAAGCACCACAATTACCAAGTTTTATTACACATTCAAAATGCTTGTAAATCAGGTTATTCGGGTAAATATTCATTCATATAAATTTATTGAGGCATTGCCAAATCATAAGAAAGGGTGTTAGAATAAATGATTCTCTGACTTTGGTTCCACGGGAACGCGTGCGAAAATCGCTATAAAAAGTTGATTTGAGGCTAGTCGATTAAAGAGAACACTCAAGGAAATTCTAACATTTGTGTACTTCTATAATGATAGTGCATAGGGAAGAGAATTGAGACAACGTACTTTCTTCATTACAATAACGATTTCTCACAATACACCAATTTAAACATGTTACGTCGAATGAAAATGGGAGACGGGACCGGGGATCGAACCCGGGACCTTGAACTTTGCGCGCTCATGCGCCT
>NNCF01129377.1:97796-148530 GCA_002313205.1 Laupala kohalensis
TATATATATATATATATATATATATATATATATATATATATATATATATATATATATATATATATATATATATATATAGTAAAATTACCATTATAATCTATACCATTATAAACTAGAATAAGTAATCGGAGTGACACTTGTACCTTTATCAATTAAAAGAAAAATGCATAATGATCTGAATAAGAATCAGATGAAACTTGACGTAAGTTTGATGGAGATGTAAAAGAAGTTGTTAAACCAGTGTTCGTTTCAATTAGAATGGTGAATTAGTCGGTGAGATTTACTCAAAGTTTCTTTGAATTTTTATTCATAACATGTTCATTATCAGTCTAAAAATTAAAATCATGAACATAAGTTCATGGGTAAAAAAGGTTCAATACGTGAAACAGTGTAAGTCGCTCTGAATGTTTGTCTAGATGTTTGTCTCGCGTATATAAAAGAGAGAAAGACGAAAAGAAGTTGTTTGAAGAATGATAGATGTATTACTGATGAGTACTGTTCATTGTATTTATGATTTGTTTTATCTATTCATAACTACGGTTTTGAATATGCGTTAATTCTTAATTATAATTTGTTGGCAAATATAAATTTATTATTTTTATTTATTTTCTTTCAGCCTATTATATAATAATAAATAATAATATACTTATGAAGAGTGTTATTGACGTTTTTAGATATTTTTGTGTTTTTTATTGAGTTTTATTTATTGCTGTCACCATACCATAGCATTCATTAATAAATAATAATTATATTAATTTATTGATGACGTAAAAGATTTTTTAAATTATAAACAGCTAAATCGGACATTAATTAACTAACTTACTTGAATATCAGTAAGTGGGTTAATAATCTTCAATTGCATAATATTGAGTTGTCAAAATATACAATTTTTTTATATGTGCGACAATATGGATTGTACGTTTTTCCCCGTTAACTCTTCTACGCCACTGCAAAACCAGCATCCTACAGATAGGTCTTATACGTATGTAGTAATTTCGTGACTGGTCTCTGCCAACCTCTCCTTGCTCCTTTTGCTCCGGTGTCTGTCGATATTCTCCAATGGGAGCCATTGTTGCTTTTCAGACGTCGCATTCCGAGCTTTCATATTGCGAGACGAGAGCCGCATACTTGGTGAGTGGGGGGTTGTATGCAATGGAGTAGCCTTCAAAGATCGATCGGAAATGGCTGAAGCAACAGCAAAAAAAAAAAGGGGTGGGGGAGAAACCGAGGTGCTCTCTGCGACACGATCGGAGGCGCTGATGTGAGAGAAGGGAGATTGGATGATACACAAAGGCACAAGAGCCAAATCAAAGAGTCGATTTCGTACTACAGGATAACAACTCAGGCCGAACGTAACGCATTGTTAACAGTTATTCACAAAATAATGGACCAAACATGGTTTATTCTAACGAGTTGAAGGGATTGAAAATATTAATTCTGTGCTTTAATACATTTTCCAGAAGGATTCGATGCTGGAGATTCAAAAATATAACCAAAATTTTAATGAACTAATTTTCCAAGTCTGTTTAATTGCAAACAAAATATTGATATATTAGTTATCTGAATATTTGAACATTGTTGATGACATGATCAGAAATAAAGCACTAGAAGAAAGAAGGTAATTTTCCTTATGAAAATTTATATGGAGGTTCCTCAACTCTTCATTTATGTTTATGCCCCCCAAGGGACTTACATCTAGTAAGTACGTGCTTGGCAAACACGGGGTCCCGAGCTGAGTCTGGCATTACTTCCACTTACTTGTGTATGGCTCCTTCCTTTCTCTTTCGTGACCTTCCTTGGTCACCTCTTGTTCTTTTTGATCCCGACGCTATTAGGGCTAGGGTATCTTTCATTTTCCTCATTTGTTGTAATGTTTTTTGAGATATGTTTTGATATATTATAATTCATGAGGGTTTTTAGTGGGTATGGTTGAGTCATTTGGCGAGTCCCACACGCGGGGAGAGTCATGTTGGCTCTCCTTAGTGCGTAACTGCATTTTCCCTACCTGTACAGAGTTTTAGAGCTCTAATGACTTCGATGTCGACGAGCCGTAAAGCCCCACAAAAAAAGAAAATATGATTATGATAATTTCCTCTTGAACACAGTTGACAGTTAACATGGCTCAGTTAACAAGTAGAGTACGGTGCACACTTATGAAATCGGTTTCATGAACTAATTTCACAGAAATGAAATCAGCTTTTTCACAAAAATGAAATCAGCTTTATGAACTTTTTCATGAAACACAAGTTGCATGCTTATCATGTAATTAATAATTACCCATAGCAATGCGCACTGCATTACTAGAAACTGTAGTTTCACGCATTTCATAATACTGGTTTGTGGAAAATTGATAAATTCGTTTCGAATGACTAGAGTTTCACGTACCACATATCTGTATAAGGACCGATTGTATCGGAATAAAGAGATAAATACATTTCTATGACGCTATTGACTGAACTTAAACTCTTATGTACAGCTGAAATATTAATTTAAAAAATACTGGATAATGTTTTTTGACAAGAACACAAGAAAGAACGTTTTGCTCTTTTAACTTTTTCACTGAATATAATATTTCCCGAGAAATATACACGAGTGTGTACATTGGGTTGTCCTTGAAATAATACTTTTTCGAAAGTTTTCATCAACTAATATACTGCATTCTTAAATACCCATTCACATAAATATTATGTAAAATATGTTTTTTCAAAATGTCCTAGCTGGAAGTTTTTAAATTGCATATCGTCTGATAATTCATCAACAGTACTTCAAAGTGAGAATAAAAATTGTACCCATCCAAATAACGTGTAAAAAGTAAACCATTAAAAATTGTGATTAAAAATGTAAAAATAGAAATTTCTTGTAATTTTGGCATAATATGTCCGAATATACGTTCTTTATATTATTTTAAACCACGAGTCTCTAACTTTAAATAAAACCAAGATACTGAGAAATTGCAAAAAAAAAAATAATTTATTTTTGCCCTAGCCGCCGGAAACTGGTTTTTAGAGTGAAAAATTCGTCAGAAGAATGACATTTGATGACAAATTAAACGAATCACATCTTAAAATCGGTGTAAAGGAACTTTTCACCATCTTATCCTGCTAGTCCCTTTGTGTTCAACCGCTATTTTGTTAGATTATTGACAGACAAAAAATTATAAGTTACTAATAAACTCAATAGCAAATGACAGCGAAGAACTTACGATGAAAACAATCACTGGGTGCGCTAAGATATCACTGAGCGATGTGGGAAGCAATTCAGAAAAGAAAGTTTGCAACAAATTCGAGAAAAAATTTCTCCGAAATTGCTGGAAACAGAATACAAGTTACATAGTGAATAGCGTGGCTGTGAAATTAGTGCGTCGTAAAAATTCCTAATAGGTACGATGGCAACTCTGTGTACTACTTGAATAATTCATAGGTAGTACTTTAAATCCAGCAAATGATAAAAAACTATGTTTTCCCCATGAACTTGGTGCAGACTATAGTTTCTCACTTTTTCATGAATCCTAGGATACGGTATAAATCATGTTCTCTATTTCTAGAATTTGGTCTCTTATTTGGTTGAGATAAGTGACGCATGAACTCACGTGAAGTATTCCTCAGCTGGAGGTCGGCGTTCGGCGTGTTCCACCAACGCTGTGATGTTGGAACGTTCTGCTTCCGTGGCGTTGTAACATGTCTGCAGATAGTAAGTGCCGTTCTGTGCGTTGCAGCTGTCCGCTTTCTCATACGAGAAACAATCTGAAATCAAAATAAACCTCGTGTTTTATTTCATTATCAAGTAACACAAAGTTCAAACACTAAAGCATTTTTTAAGAAAACTGCAAACAAAATTAAATTTTGTTTTTGTTTGTTTGTTTCAAACGTAGTATAAGAGCAAACCACATGTTACCAGGATATTTAATGATATTAAAAATTTTCAGAAAAGAAACTCAGAAAGTAAGTTGAAAAGTTAAGTAGTTAATAAGCCTTACAACAGAAATATCTAGTATCCTATAAATGTTGTTTTAAAAACAGTAATCTTTAAAGTAAGTAAATCTTTTTAAATATTTCACCTTTTCTGAAGCAATACAATTTGTGAAAGTTTTATTTTTGAAAAACAATAATACACATTTCTTTGCTCCCACGATTGTTCCTCTCTTCTCTAGATTTACAAGCATGAAGTTATAATTAATCCCTCGGATTCGACTCAATGTTGATAAAAAAGATGATAACTTTATTTAGATTAACTTTGCTCATTACATCAAGTTTGGCGTCGACCGACAGATCAACAGAGTCGCAAAAATAGCTCGTAAGTTACAGGGCAAGGTGGTATGAGGTACGAGGTACGACGCGTTGCCTTCCACGATAACGGGAGGACAAAACTCGCAAGTAGTCATCGACATTGGATTTCAACAATCTGTTCTAGATATCATAATAATAAGATGCATAATTTATAATAAGTTATATAATATAAGATTATAATTTTATAATAAAGTGACCCTCTTTGAGTGTATGACAGAAATGAAATGTGTACGTGGAGATGGAGAAGAAGAAAGCGAATATCTGTTATGGGCATGTCTTGTGTGCGGAAGAGAAAACAAGGTACATAGGAAGTTATAAAATGATTCATGTAAATGTTTGTCAATGAGATACGAACAGTAAGGGATATGCAAAAGGAGGCATCATAATAGTGGAGAAAAGGAGATGAAAAAACAGACTGAATAGGTTAACACGAAAAGGAATGGACGACGATATAGAACGAGAAAGAATTGATGAGAATGAAGAAGAGTAAACACTTGAAATTATAATTAGCTGATTGCAATATTATGTATAGGTTCATTGTATGTATACATTTCAAAATTACGATAAGAGCTTTTTAATAACGATAAGTCAACAGACAAGGTAATTGTGTGGATTTGACTGAAAAAATATTTAAAAAAATATGTATCCACATTTTATCACTTCAACCATTTCAACGTCGCATCTGATTCAGACTGTTCTCTTCTTCACAAGCGTTTGAAAGGGCTTGAGCTTCGTAGCTGGAGGGGTTACTAATGTTTGGGCTACTATTGTCCAATAACGTCATAACCCACGTAACAGCGTTGGAGATCAAAGCCAAGGCTTATCGAGCCAAAGATAACGTCTTTCACGTTTCGTCAAAAGCAACCTCACGGCCTTCTCATTAACCCACCCGCTAACACGCATATATAAACCTCCCTGATGAATACATTTTCAGCCAAATTATGTTCATGCTCTTTTGGAAATGCGTTTGAGAAAGAAGGGGTATTGTCATTATAATGACTGAACCTTCTCGCGGTTTTCATTAGATTTCAACGTATTGAAACAAGGTATTGTATTTCAGAAGCTCTGGATGCTGTGTTTTGAGAAATCACATTTCAAGAAAAACTGTTTGTGATTAGTTAAACTTAGAAAATAACAGTAAGTTTACAACTAAATATTCACAGTGAATATTTCAGAATTATTTTTTAATTTGAGCTCGTTCGTACCAGAAGACCCTCTTATAAAGCAAAAGAATAAATTTNCTCGTTCGTACCAGAAGACCCTCTTATAAAGCAAAAGAATAAATTTATTGGGTAAAAAATGCTACATGGATTAAAAAGAAAGTATAGTGATTAATATGGTGTTGTGTGATGAGTATTATTGTCCTCCAAGTGGTCATAAGCAGCTTGTAACAGTTGTTTTTGACAATAAATATATTATTAATTATTCAGGGATGTTTATAACGAGCAGTACAGCACAATTGTGAATTACGGGCGATCATTTTTGCAGTACGAAATCCTGAATTCTGCAGTAAATAAAAAGGTTTTATTTGCAAGACAAGTTAAATAGAAATAATAATACTAGATATTAAACATATGTTATACAATTAGGAGTCAAAACTCTGAAAGAACTTCACATCAGAAGTCATATTACGGTGAAAAAACTCTTAACATATTTAAGCAAATGAATTGTCAATTCCTTAACTACGATAACGGATAATTTAAGAGATTATGGGGAACCGCTAAAGAAAAGTGAGAGATGAGCATGTTCAAATTATAAAAAAAACTGGATTAAAAATTTTCCATCTCAGATACGGGGCTGCCAACAGAAGAAAGAAAGGACCCAAAATTCTTGTGAAACACGAAAAAAATATTTTAAAAAAGCTCTGAAATTAAGTAAATTTGGGGTTTGGGCACAATTTCGGAGAATATCATGTGTCACCTAAAATAACGCGAGATATTTTAACTTAATCATACCAACTTTCGTGACAATAATTTCCCAGTGTGCGTTCCATCACTTGAGAAAAAAAAATCATCTAATGTAAGCCTGTACATACTATACGATGTAAATATTTTATGTTCGACATTTTTATTATTTCTCTGATTCTTGATCCTGACGTATAATTTTAATTATTACTTTCTTTCCACAAAAAATACTCAATTTATACTGTATCTTAAATTTAGTATCTTAATTTTAAATACAGTGAACCTCTGAAATTTCAGACGACTGAAAAATTTCGAATCAACGCAATTTCGGATTGCCGAGTTGAACGAATTACCGAATGGAAAGTTAAGGGACGCTAACGAAAATTTCAAATTAAACAATTTCGAATTATCGAGGTTTTACTGCATTGTTCCTTTCTTATCATAATTGTTCAATTTATCTTTGCTTCCTATGTTGTCTACAGTTTCTAAAAAAGGGTATACTTGCGACAAGGATAAATATTTGACTTCGCAGCACCTCTGAAAACGGACTTAGCTTCACAATGTAAACAACTCAGAGCACACCACACTTTATCCCTTTATCGTTAATGTGAGTCAATTGAAAGATAATATGAAAATTTATAGCGTATTTTTTCCCCTCTTTTCTTCTCTTTGTTGATGAATTCATTGGTCAACCTTACGCTCTCTTCTAATACGGCCAGTAATTCAAGAAAGTACACAGAGCGGAGAAACCATTTGATACCTGCCAAGGAGCGCGTAACTCTTTGACGAAAATGGCTTACATTATCAAATCTTAATAATCACGTTCATCTCCGCAACAATAGAAACGACACATGATATGTGAGAACTGTCGAAGTTTTGGTTAAAATTTTAATTCATTCACAATATATTAACTTTACGGTTGTTTTTGTAATATACTTAAAAACTAAAAAATGCAATTTAAAATGACTGATTTTTCTTACATGTGTATTTATGGAACTAAACAGAACAATTTATTATGGAATAAAATATGTATTAGCTATATTTTACCATCAGTTGGTAATAGTAGTAACGTAATCTTAAATATATTGGGAAAACAACAGAACTTAATATTGTGAGTTTCGAAATTTATAGCTAAAAACTTGACTCTCATCATCAGTATTTTAAACGTCCCGAAAAAGTTTGGTCAACCAATTAACCACTAGTAACATGAATGAACCGTGTAAAATCAAATTACCAATAATTTTGATTTCATTGGTTCAGAAGTAATGAGAAAGCATACATTAATTGTTTAAAACCCCGCGGGGATTTTACTATATAAATGTTATTTTCACAGAAATAAATACCGTTTCATAAAATTCTTTAAAATATATCACCTAGGAAACGTTGTAGTATTTGCAGTTTTACTTTTTAATAAATTTAAATTATTTTTAATAAATCGACCAAAAAAGTAGACTATTTCCTTCACAAAATATCTATTTAATGAACAAATTTTCAAAACAAATACAATGTCACACGAATTTGAAATCGTTTGATATCAACATCAGGAGAACAATAACAAATACATTACAAAACGTGTGAGCTCTGCTCACACCATTTGCATAATTGCTGGGAGTTAAACATGAACTCAGGGATGGAAAAGTCCCGCCATTATGCATATGATGTTTAAATTTATTAGTCATACACGCAGACGCAATGCTTAATCTTAGTACGACTTTTGTACTTAGACATTAGTAACATGCTAATTTTTCGTAGAAAACTATCTGGAGAGAATTTTACAAACTAACATTCGGGAAAAATATCATTAAAAGTAATATTTAATGTATCTTAATTTTCCAAATAAATCAATTATATAACTTGTGTTGAACATAAGCATGAGTATCGCGTGTTCATCTTTTTCCCCTTCTTCTACAGTTTACATTCATGGATCAGCATGAATCAAATATGCCAAAAACCTTTTTGGTTCTCGTCTTCCTCTTAATTGTAAGAAGCATAAAAAATTCAAAGAAACAAAAAGCATTTAAATAAATAGTATATTATTTCAGATATCTCTATGACATTTTGTATGAGGTCAGATCGTAATGATTGACTAGGAAAAATGCAATACGGGCGATAGTAATTAAAATTACAGTGTTTACACTCAGAAGGTTCTGAATCTATAACTTCAACAGTACAAACTACGGAAAATATCCTTGAGTTGAAAAGATCGATGACCTCTGCTCGTGATCAATTGCTATTCCCTTTGTACCTGCCTCTCTTCAAGTTTCTTAAGGTGGAATTCATTAAGTTTCATTTATACCTAACGTCTTTATAATAATGAGAATTAACATTACAATTTCTCTTTATATTGAAATTCTGCGTGACTATTTATCTTTAAAAATGTGGCAATAATTATTGAGAGTATATGACGTCCTGTTGAATGTCTATCAAGAGTTGTTGGCCGACATGGAACCGAAGAAAATAAAACCTGTAATATATGGGTTATAATATAACTATATTTCGACACTTTCTACTCATTAGGTGATAATACTTCTCTCAAACCTTGAACTAATGTGTAAAAAGTGACATATATTCGTACCCTTTACATTGCATCCTCTTTTGAAATATAAAAGTAAAATAAAAAACACTTTTACTATAAATATAGATAATGGGAATAAATTATTTTTCTACCAACGAAGATGATTTCTTTCTTTTTGAATGATACACTGCTTATTTTACATGGCGTTCTCAAATGATTTCAGAAAAAAAGTATGCTCTTCCTCAATTCTGAACTTTCGTTGCATTTAAAAGTTAAGAACAATTGACCATGAAAACAAACAACATACATTAGCACGTTTGATTGTGTACTTACATTACGAATAACTACAAAAACTTAATACGCGAATACATTAAGCATTTGAGGACAACTGTGTTTTTAAAACCACTCGTATTATTAATCCCGTATTTTGAGTGTCATTGGCGGTAATCAATTATTAACCTTTCAGGAAGAATAAATTAATAACTATTTATTTTGTTAAATAACGTTGCTGTAATAATATCTTGGAAATTAATTTGTTAAAAATTCTGTATGTATTCTAACAAAAAGGCAACAATCTATTTAATGCTGTTAGGTGGAGGTGGAGGGGGGGTATGTCAGAATTTTTGGGCGCAGAAATGTTAAATCCGCGACAGCCATGAGTCTTTGATGGGAATTGATGGAGTGGTACCTTTCTTGCATCCGGAGTTTGCTTTAGCGTTTTTAATATTTATTCATTTTTATTGCTTCTAAGTGATAAAAAATTTAATGATAATTTATAATTAAAAATTGCTTATACAAAAATCATTAGTAGTCCAAATGATCAAGAAAAAGGAAAACCATTTGCATAGATTTATATACAAAACACTGAAATTGTTGACGAAGCTCATGATACATTTTATAATCTTTCGGTACTTGACAATAATTCGATATAAATGTTAACAATGAATAAAAGTTAACCCACATATTAATAGTTTGCAATGCGTAGTTAAAAATATATTTCCAGAGAACAGCACAATAATTGCTGAAATATTTTGAAATAATTAAAAAAACTGGTTAATTTTGGACCGCTAGATGAGCAACATTCAGTGGATTCTAAATACAGTGAATTAAATTCCAAGTAATCAATCAGTCTCGCATATTTTATTAATTTTCAAAACATTTTTTTAAATAGAAATACAATGGAAGGGAGAAAGTGAAATTGAAAATAATGTATTCAACAAAACTTCTTTCACAGAAAAGCACATTTAACTGCTGAAAATACGGTTTTGAATATCTGGTTAACAATTTTTTCTAGTCAATAATAGGTATTTTTGACATGAACGAGAATATTGATGACAAAAAAGGCAATTCTGACTCATCGTAGTAATTAATTGTATTTTAATGTTAGAGAACAAGTAATTAGAATCTTACCTTTCATTTCGAATGTACTAGACTCACTTCAAAAATTCAAATAAAATGTCTCAAAGTAACATTATGAACTTTTCAGAAAGACGGGGGACATAAAGTAGAATGATATCCCCAAATTGTAAATCTCTTGAACCAAGTGAGAAGCTATAAAATAGGGCAATTATATCTCTTTTCGATACCACTCCAATAAAATTCCTCGCTATATTCCCTTTCATATTTCTGGTTTGATTTCATTTTTTAATTAATGGTAGTCAAGCGTCGGAAATCATTTTACTTCTTGTTCTCCTGGTAGAATGAACATGTTAATTGCGTCCCGTCATTTCCTTTCCAATGACGAAATAAATTTTCTTCACGACACTGCACTGTGGGTAGAAATGTTGTTGGAAAGAAATCTGGTCAGGAGATACTTCTAGTGGCATTGGAACGGTCCCTTCTAGAGATTATAAAATTCCTGCGACGAGGAACCAAGTCAGTCAGAAAGCTTTACTTCAAAATTCTCATGTATGAATTCGGTCAATTATAAATTATAAATATTCACAAGAAATTAATACGAATTAAATAGAATAATTCTAGATGATATTGAATAGATTAACTCGCTGAAATTTAAGTAACATATTACTGACAGCTGGGGAGAGCGAGTAAAATATGTTATTTTACTCTCAAATTTTGGTTTATTGGATGTAATCGGTAGATCATCAATGAATTAATTGGTTTTAATAACCGTCTACTTCAAAGTAAACAACATTCAAACTGAATCCATAGTTCTTTTATAGAAATAGAAATAATTATCTGATCGTATATACATCGGTTATAAATAATAATACTCGATGGTCAAGAACGTAATGACAAGACTACGAGGAACGAAGTGAAGCTTTTTACGATGTTACATCAATTAATTACATAAGGAATTTCATTTCATTGCTGATTGAAATATTTGAAAATACAATAGAAATAAAACATATTGAAAGTAAATGAGTAATAAAAAATATTATATAGGAATTAAATGACTAAAATTACTTATGAACTAATTAATGAACTAATATAAACCCCCCAGGGGACTTACATCTAGTAAGTACGTGTTTGGCGAACACGGGGCCCCGAGCTGAGTCTGGCATTGCTCCCACTTACTTGTGCTATGCTCCTTCCTTTCTCTTTTCTGACCTCCCTTGGTCACCTCTTGTTCTTTTCGATCCCGACGCTATTAGGGCTAGGGTATCTTTCATTTTCCTCTTTCCTCTTCTTTTTTTAAAAGTGTTTTTTAGTAAAAGGCATGAGATATATTGGGATTTGTGTTTTGAGTTGTAATGCAGGAGGGTTTTTAGTGGGTATGGCTGAGTCTTTCGGCGAGTCCCACACGCGGGGAGAGTCATGTTGGCTCTCCCTAGTGCGTAACTGCATTTTCCCTACCTGTACAAGTTTTAAGGGCTCTAATGACCTTTGATGTTGACGAGCCCTAACGCCCCACAAAAAAAAAAACTAATATAAAAATGAACTAATATAAAAAACCTCGAATAATGCTCATATGTTAAATTCGCCTCTGCCATAGGGCCCTTGTTCGGAATTGATGGGATAGTCCCTTGCTTACTTTCGGAGAGTAAATTAGTTTATTGTACTCCACGTGATCATAAGCTTTTTAAAGTTTTTTTTACAATAAATTTATTTCTATTTTCTGTTTATTTATACTGAAAATGTTTCAAAGATAAGTAAGCGAGGGTTCGTTGGCATCCGCGTGGAAATAGCGCTTTTATAACATCCACCTTGACTTTTCTGTACGCAGATATTCTCGAAGTCAGGTGAATGATCCTTCGTCCATTGCTATATTACTTGAACTATTCAATATTGAGAGGCTGCAGACACTCAAAACTCCACAAACATCGGTCTCGAACCACACGGCGGTCGCGTGTCATTCAATGTCTTTAGCGAAACGAATCACTCCTATTCACAGAAATCCTTTGGAACATTTTACGCTTTATCTATGAAATACGCTTGTATCATGATAATGATGGTGTCAGTGGGGAAGGCAGATTTCGATGCGTATATAAGCCCAATGGAGATCCTCAGACGGCACACTTCAGCCGCAGTTCTCTTCAACTTCGCTTCAGATTCTACTTGCGTTCTGCTCCTTGAACATGGCTCGTTGCAGCGGTTTGGTCGTCTTGATGGCAGTCCTTGCGGCTGTAGCTGCTAACAGAAGCTCCTTCCGAGGCAAATGCCCCGTCAATCTGGGTAAGGCATTTGTGTAGTTCGAAATCTTTCACTAAATAAGAGGAATACTAGATTATTTGAATCCTGTCTATGGTACAATGTTTCGCTGAAAAAATAATTCCTGAGCAAAGATACAATTTAGTCAAAAATTTTATTCAAAAGTTGAGAACATATTTTTTAGGCTTGCCGGGTTTATCGCTAGGAGTTGGTATTTGAATTTTTAAAATCATTTCCAATAACATTTTTCCGAAGTATATGGTATTTGAAATTCTTTAAAACAATTTTGTGTCATATTTATTGGCATAATGACTCTCCAATTTTAATACGATTACATCCGTGGCAGAATTTTGTATAAAGTTTTTGTTAGAATCTAATGTTATGTTTTCATTTTATTCACATCAATAAATGAACTCGGATAAAGTCTCGAAATTACATTTTTGTAGATGTAAAATCAACAGGAGCGAAACCAAAGTTTTATATGAAATTCGCAACGTACTTAAGTATGTTTACTACTTTTTTTTGCCATCTACTTTATTTTAAAAAAATTTGAGTTGTACATGATTTTCCTAGGTCAATGACACCGTAAGGGAAAATAATCAGATGCAGTGATCACATTACTTTTCTTACAAAAACTTGGCCAATCCTTTATTTTGTAAATTAATGTAAAGTAATTTTGTGTTATTTGTGATCACTATTAAAATTACTATTTAAATTATTTAAATTAATTGAAAATTTGGCTTTTACATGTTTTATAATTTTTTATTAATAATATAAATTAGTATAGTTTTCGAAGCATTAATTTGTATCACAATTCGAATTTTATAGAATTAAGTCAGTGAATGTATTATATTTCATTATACATTTTAGAAGTTGAATATATCTCTAAACCGTTGTGATGGTAACGGTATTTTTTATTAATATAAAAAAAATAACTAGTCAAAAAAAGTGTTAACAATTTCAAATTATATTTCCTTTATTTTTATGAGACCTTCATTAAATTAACTCGACGGTTTAATATCAACATTTCTGAATATTTTTTTAAAATACCATGAATTAATTTAAGCTGTTAACAATTATAATAATAACGGTAGACGCTCATAAAGTCACACTTTGTGGTGAAACAAAAAACTGTAATATCTATTCGAAGCATAATTGGAATATAAAAAAGTATTTGGAATATAAAAAAGTCGTACTTTCATGAACAATGAAAACTGTTTATCAGTATATCTTGGAGTATTTATACTACATCATGTTATTATTTTCTCTCTGTACGACAGGTAAGTACCCATTTGACCCAAGCAAAGTGGCGGGTCAATGGTACATCCAGGCCGGCACTCCACTGTTCGGCGAGGAACTATCACGTTGTGCCCGCTTCACTATCACCCCTCAACAACCCAGTGCAACTCAGTTGGGATACGAAATCACTTACAACGCCCTCAGTCCCCGTGACGGAAAGCCCTATGGACTCGAATCCAAGGCGGCAGCTTATGGTCCCCACCGCGGTTCCCTTTCCTTGGGGGTGTGGCGTCTCGCTGGTACTGAGCAATACTCAGGTGAGTTCTAATTTTTCATTATTTTCACCGATCCAATAAAACTCAAAGTCTGACGAAAAAAATGAAAAATGATAATGTTTTTTCTTTCAAAATACGCAATACTGTTTGTAGTCGTTAGCATCGACGTCAATACTGTCTCATTCAGTTTCATTTTGGTTACTCAATTTTCTTTCCTCTTTAGAGGTCTTACAAAGAAGCACTTTGTACCTGCATAAATTGTGGAAACATCACCCTTCAATAAACGATAAGACATTCTCTATGAAAGGGAGTATCATGTTCACTTGAAATATTTTTATTTTAGGTAAATGTATTATACGAGAAGCAAATCAAGGGAAATGTCACCAATTAGTCTAGCGCACTCCTTCCCCTTAGATAGGGGTTTTTAATTCCCATATGTGCTGACCTTCTACATATACGGAATCGTATCACTGTTTATCTGAAAGATCTCGAAATCTATGGATTAAACCCGTCTTTTTCGATTAAATATTTTTACATGACCATTCCTTCCCACTCTATCCATGTTTTTTCTAGGGTTTTTTCCCCACCTCCTAACCCCAATGGTGGCCCAACTCTTGATCATAACATCGGAAGATTCTCTTTTTCATCCCAACATCTCACATAGAGCGAACTCACTCCCCGCGAACGGCACCGGTTGAATTTTCCCTTCCGAGGCACGACACAACGACGGCAGCGGAGCTGCACCATTTCATTAAAACACTGGTAAAATCTAAACTATTCGTCCAAATTTTACGATAAAAAAGTTTTTTATATTCGTTAAATGCGCAAAACAAAAAGCCCATTAAATTTGATGATTGATTGATTCTTTCCTGTCGTATGCTGTCGCAGACTTTTTTGTAGGACTCTTTGAGGCGAACAATATTGCCATTCATTGTTGTCACATACCTCAAACCGTTAGGCAACTTAAACAAATATACATATCTTTTTTCCCGATTTCATCGACATTCGTCGTCTTTCTTTTCACACATTCTAAAAATAAAAATCAGACTATGTTCATCCTAAAAATTTTAACTATTTCCCTGCGAAATTTTATCACGATTAGTTTAGTCGTGATCAGGTTGCAAACAGACAGACACATTTTCTCAATTCGCATTTATATATTAGTATGGATGAAGATTCTTTTCCCAGAAATATTAATTAGTTATGTGTATATTGACATGAAAAAGCATGCAAAAATATTGTGACAAATTTATTGAAATGTATGTAGAAATTTATTTGATTCAATTGCATTCGCTCCAACGGAAACCATGGTCACGCATCAGTCACACTATTTCTAANGTACAATATGACGTACGACTGAATGAATTAGCTACTCACCACTTGACAAATTTCCTATTTCTAGGAACAGTTCTTACAACGCCTAGGCTATCAACTTCTGCACTTTTAGGAACGACGGGCTCACTTCCAATTCTCATTTGAAACAGTTGTTCACTTGGAAAACTAAGTCCCTAGTTTGCTTGTACAAAACCTGCATTTTCCCACGTGTTTAAAAAATATTACGGCACCGTTGAACATAACGTTTTTATAATTCTATACGTAAGGAAAATATCCAAGAAATTACTCAAGATTGCTGACTCACTGTGAATTGTATGCTGAATTACTCAAAATTGCTGACTCGCAAAAGAGAAATGACGCTTTTCGCTGTACACGGACGGTCACGTGCTTCATTTAGGGATACTGTGCACTCGACGCCACATTAGACATAATTCGTGATGAGTGCTATTTTACTCCGTCCCCTAAGTTGCAATGATTAAGACAATTTGGGTATACTCGGGTAATTAAATGAAACATAAATTGTTTTCAGAACCCATCGCTCAGAGTCTGGTGATGACCAACTACGAGGACTTCGCTCTGTTCTTGGCTTGCCGACCTGTCTTCGACGCCAAGACACTGACCTTCCAGCGCCAATACGCCGCGCAAGTCTGGGGTCGTCGACCTCAAATGTCGGAAGGACAGCAAAAGGCACTCATCAACATCCTCTCTTCATACGATGTCGATATCAATGACATCAAGATCGCCGACCAATCCAACTGCGACTACGCTTATTAGACGAATCTCCGCATTTCCCTCTCTCCCATTCGCTCAGTTTCCAATTACAGAGTTTTCAATATCCCATCCCCCTCCCAACACACAAATTGTCTTAATCCTCTCCCACTCGCTTCCAATACTCATTTCCGACTGTCTAGAGCTTTATTCACGAATTTGAATTTTGTTATTTATGAAGTGACACGTTGATACTTGGATGTAATGAATAATTTAAACTTCATTTAGTAATATATGTTTCCTTCTTTCTTTTATAAGCGGCGGCGCCTTCGTAGATTTTAGTGCTAATAAAACATTCTTTGCTACTCATATTATGTTTTAATTCTACAATCATTGTTTCCTTGTTGAACATTCCTTTCACACACGTACAAAACGAACTAATTAGTTTGAGAGAATTCTCATTATGGACGATTCATCACATTAAGCGACACTCAATAACTGTGTGAGCAATTTTAAAATGCATGTAACACTCCATAATTTGTCTAAAGTTTGCTCTCTTTCAAGATATTTATTTTCGTATAAAACATCATACTCCACTGTGATCACTAACAGCGTAAATGTTTAGTTCTGTGCTTGCTCACAATATATTAATTATTTAGAATTCCGTTTATAATTACTTAAATTCATTAATATATTTTGGATGTTCCAAACTGGAGGATAATTGTATAAATGAATATTTGGAGTAAGAGCATATTCAATGTCATAACCATCATAATTATCAAACATTTCTTTGAATGCTCCAAGTTAGGAGACAATCAGATGTGTACTCATCCTCGGAAAAACACTTTCTCAACTTAAGAAAATCATTCTAAATTACTACTGGTTTATGGATATACACTGCTGGTATAATATTTTCGTATTCATAATTCTATCTAAGACTATTTTATAAAATTAATTTTGTAACAATAATAATTGGAATGTTGAAAATATTGTTGTTCTAAATGTACAACAAACATATAACATTTGGTAATACGTACCTAAGTATTGAAATTTCCTAATTTCTCAGTGTTTGCTCTCTTTGCGATGTCCGCTCCAGTAAAAAATGACCATCTGTTTTCGCTAAACAGTCATTGGGGGCGACTTGAAATGAATGGCCGTTTGGCCGCTAAATGGCCATTTTTTCTGTAACCTTTTATAAATAGTTATACCACACGGAATTTTGAGATATTTACTAGAAAGTCTTTTTCGAACAGCTCAATGATCAATTATTTGCTCATTAGCTAAATAATTTTATTCTTCAAGAAAATCTTTATTTATTTCGACTCCTTAGCGTTATGTTGCTCTATCTTTCAATATTGACGTTATGAGCAATACACTAGGACTTTGCTAAAACGTTTTTGAATTATACTACCGAGACAAAGTCTCTCAACAACATAAAATAATATCATAATTTAGATAAAAAATATATTTTATATTTAATGGAATTATAATTGACATCAGTAGCACCATTCAGACGTGATATACGAATATAAGTGGAATAAATTAATTCGATAATTTTCTAAATAATGTTTTATAACAAACTTAATTTTATGGTTTGTTCGATTATGTGTAATTATTATAATAAAATGCGGTTATGAGTCTAGATCAATGTTGATGAATTGCTCGCCCAGAGATTGGAAACGTAGGGAAGGAGAAGCAGTAACTGTTCTTAAAAGGATATGGGTGAAATTCTCCTTGCAGAGGGATACGACTTGGACGTAAAGGAGAGCGGGAGATGGTTGTGAAGTAGAAGCAGAATCTTTTAACTACGTTGAAAATGTTTTTAATAGAGCTTTCTTGTAACTCATGTAGGAAGCGCTGCTATCTACTTGACACCTCCCTGTTGTCTCAGTCTCAGTCAACGACCGTTCTCGATGTGATGTACTCGCAAACTTTTGAATTACTTCAACCTCACACTGTTTTAATTGCATTAGTTATTTTTTCAATAATAGTACAGGATGAAAGCGTATTGTGCCGGTTTGTGCGAAAGTGTTGACTCGTGGAAGATTGTATTATGTAACACACGTTCGAAGATGTATGAAGAAGAATCACATGTAGCACTAATGTAGTTCGTACAGGAATATAGTGTCCTATTAAAGGTGTAGATAATGGGTACAAGAAATTGATTGAAATAATAAGCACATAGATGTAAGTTTCTTTTTGGAACTTTTCGCACGGATTTCATGCATTAGTGTAACATGTAACTTATACTTCAACAAAGAATATAGTTTTTAATAACTTCAAATATTTGCCTTATTTTGTATTTTTACGCGGTATTTTGTGTTTCGTTTGGCTTTCCTTATTAGTTGTCAAGTATTCCCTGTTCGTGGCGTGCCACCTACATTTACCTCGGAGTATAAGGAAGTTTAAAAGGACCCTGAGAAGAACGGGGAGTTCCGTGACTGACATGTGAAGTATCTGAGGAGTTTAAAAGACTGAGACTTTTAAACGCCTATTTACAACGCTGTTTCATGAGGTAAAATTCTAACTTCTAATTTACTTTGGAATAATTGAAAATGACAACACAAGTTTCTAGTTTTGGTATTATATATTTAGTTTGTAAACTTTATTTGTGATACGGTTTATTCTTTGTTATAATTTAGCGTAAAACAAATATAGCGCGTGTGTATACAAAACCACTCATAATATCTTAATTCGTAATATTTAGCAAAATCATGGAACATTTTACTCTAATTCATCCGTATAAAATAGGAATTTCGAAAACTCTTTTCTTAATGAAAATCTACTTAATTATTGTAACATTTAAAAATCCGTCAAAATTTCAAGATCGTGTCTTTAAAAAATTTTCCCTGTATGTAGACAATGTAACGCCCCCTCATGTGTTGCAACCATGCACTGCGATCTTCGTAAAAAGAAAGTTGTATTTGCCAGCCGTATAGCTGAGTGCGCGGCCTTGTAAGGCATACGGGAGAAATCCACTCATATTAAAACACGACAGGGATCCTTTATCGCGCTCTACCGCTCGTGAAGCTATTAGATAATTCATAGAAATAATAACATTTATTAAAGTTTAAACAAATTTAAATAAAATAAGAATTTGTGTCGTTTCCAACATTTTTGGATTCCGTTTTACATTCTATATTCTCTCTCTGTATTACTGATTCCAAATCCGATTCTTTATAACTTATTTTTATATTCCGTCTCTACGTACGAGAAAAATTTTCATTGTTCACCAGCACATTCCTACAGTCAGTAAAATTTTCCTTTTTCACAGTTCATGTTTAAAAATGTCATGTCAAATCAATGGTATTTACCTATCAATCTATATTTTAATTCAATTACCAAATATACCAGACACTACTTCGCATGGAAGTTGTATAGAACGATATTATACAGTGAATCTCTATTATTAATTATTGTTAAAATTCTGGAATCTGAACCAAAGCGAGTGTCATGTCCGAAAAATATCGAGTGGCGCAAATTTTAAATACAGTGATATCAAAAATTGAAAATCGAAATCTGCTCAGCCATGAGTTGTAAGCTGCACTACACAGAAGAGTAGCCATCCCTTGACTTTTACTTTGTCTTTAATTCAATCCTCAACTTACTTTCGAACGGACGAAACGTACCTGACAAAAATATGAAATAAAAGTTTCTCATGTAGTCGTTTTCACGTCTCAAACGACAATAATGATGATTTCTCGTGTTATTTATTATTTTTATTATCAAACTTAAATTTAAAAAAAGTAAATTGTCGTCAACAATACTAAGAAATTTATAAACACAATATATTTGATGATTTTATCGCTATCAACAGAATTTTAATGAAAGAGTCATATGAAATTTTCTCTCGCTCAGAGTACGTTCGCGCGCACATCACAGTGCTGACTCCTGTACCTGGACCGTTTGGGTTCAAAATATAATTTGTGTCTGCTTAAATGATATGACATACTAGCTTAAAGATTTTATAGCTGTAAGAAGAGCACAAGACTTTAAGAAGGTTCGTGCTCACTAGACTTCCAGCAAGTGGTTCTCTATTAGAGAATTTTTGTTCAGGTGGTTACTTAACCATCGTGTTCGATTATGTGTTCAATCACTATACCTTAACCGAACAAGTTAAAAGTGAAATTCTTTTATACATCCCACGACGTATGAAGAGTATTTTAAAACATTTCTTTTTACTTTCTATATCTAAAATATTTTAAAGTGTCGATAAATAACACACGTCACTTTCGTATAAAATTAGTGTTAAGTTCCTTTAGCAATTGGGTTATTTAAGCCTTAAAAGATAAAAGTGTAATAGCGGAAGTATTACGTTCACGGTTTTCTAACTAAGCTTCTTCCTCCATTTCACTACCTACGTGGAGTGTGAATGCCGAAAGAAAAGGCGTCACATTTCACCTTCAACCAACGGCATAAGTATTGCAGACAGGGTACGTCTTTAGTGTCTATTGCAATTATGGTGAATTAGTCTACGAGAGAACAGCAACAGATGCAGGACGAGGATAACCAAGAAGGCGAGAGCGGTGGTAGAGTAAAGCGAGGGGAACATTGCAGCTGTCATAATCGTTAACAAATCATCAACGAGCCCTCCCGTCACTGCCGGCCGTGACACATCAATCATGTGTTTTGTCCGTGCGAGAAGCACAACGCGGTGGTCGCTTTCAGAGTGCTACATCGAGATGATATTGTACACCAAAGAAAATTTAATTGCCTTGTAAGGGAGGTGCATCGAATTTCGAAATCGGAATTAAGAACAAGCGCGTTTATACCTTGAATTTGAAAGCAAAAAATTAGTTGTGAGATAAAAAAATAAATCTAAACTAGTATATAAATGCGTAACGCGAAATGCGTGTCTGTCTGTTCGCTACTTAATCACGACTAAACCACTGATCCCATCGTGATGAAATTTTGCAAGGATATATTTATTATGTTCCGGATGAACATAGACTAACTTTTATTTTTTAAATGCCTGAAAAGAAAGATTGAAAATTATTTTGACTATAAATGTCGATGAAATCGGGAAAAAAGAAAGATATTCGCTTTCGCCGCCTAAACGGTTAGAGATAGTGACAACTATGAATGGCAATATTGTTCGCCTCAATGAGTTCAACAATATGTCCGCGACAACAACGTCTATCTACAAAGATTACCCACATTATTGGAAAAACATTATTAAAAATAGGAATTGTAAAATACATAGATTTGAGAGCATAATTTAAGGCGAAAAAATCAATCATCAGATTTAATAATTATTTTTGTTTTCTGCTATTAACAAAGATCTTAAAATCGTAAAATTTGGACGAATGGTTTAGATTTTAGAAACCTTTTAATGAAATTCGACTTGCAGTGAGTGGGTTCATTGATTTAACCAGCAAAAAAATTTCCGGACAACGCCGGGTAATTAGCTAGTTTAAGATATTATGCAGTGATTGCTCTTTAAAATACTTCGTGGCTTTTGTTTATTGAATACGCAAAAAGAAGATAGAGGAGTGCAAGCTGCAAATTCCGTGCATTCTTCAAGTAATTTATGAGGTTCATATGATAAGTGAAATGTGCATAAAAGTACGTACAATTCTCATATCTATCTCTAGCAATTTGTACAAAGTTCCTGCCCAAAAGTTATCAAAGCGTTACTGCGTAATATCGGTTATTTTGAATGCTTCAAATATCTTGAACACATGTTTGCTGGAAAGTTAACCTCTAAAGAAGCATCAGAGCTATTCTCGATTTAAATATGGTTTGTTGATATATCTTAATATTTGAGCAACAGACTATGACAAAATAGTTTTCATTCCCAAGGCAACGTTTTTCGGAACACTTACTATCAAAATTTGTCAGCGACGACACACTTATCTGTGGTTACATTGAATAAAAAAGATTTTTTTAAATGAATAAAATAAATTAAACTCTGCTAATGCCTCAGTAACTTTGTTACTAGACCGAATATATCGCTACTTTTACCTCAATAAGTATTACAAAAAATAAAATTTATTACACATCCAGATCCAATGATTCGCTCTCAATTTGATAATGACCCATATAAAAGAAATTTTTGGAATGTTTAATATGTCCCACAACGTGGAAAATTGGTGAAATTAATCAAGGAAAAGCTTATATGCTAAAATAGTAGCTTCTTAGAGACCGTAACGTTCTTACATATCTTTGCTATTGACGTAAAGTACTGGATAATTGAATTATGGGAAGATTGGAGGACTATTGGGAAAAAGAAATTAAGTGGAGTTTTGGAAGAGTGCGAAAATACTTTGTATGAACTCATACCAAAGATTAAGCAGCGTAAGTAAAATGTGCTGTTTCTGGTTCTTGTAATAAAAGGATAACGAGGATGATTCTTATGTCACTAAGAAAATATGGAGTACCTTCTTATTTATATTAGCTATGTTAATTTATATGTTCTTTCTTTTGAAGAACGTTATGTGTTCATGAATTTTATTTTTTTTAATATTAAGGAGTAAATGTAGGATGTCCAGTTTAAGACTTGGTACTGGAACATCTTAATATTAAACCTTCTCACTTAATTTAAAATAATGAATAAGTTTATATTCGAACTTTTCTAAATCTATACTTTTAGTTTTCTAAGTATGGCTTTACATTTTATTATGACAGACTTAGTCTCAAACAGTTTTCCGGTTGAAAAAGGATTATCATTGTTAGATTTTTCCCCATTAACTTTTGACAATTTCCGTTTACTGAATGAACAATTATCTCAAACGATAATACCTTTTGACTGTGGGTACAAACTGTCCAATTATTAATAATTGGTTCATTATTTGGTTTCCTGCTTCATACTGTACTAGTTATGATTTGGTTGTGTTTCGAGTTGTATGTAGTCAAATGATAATTTTTTTCATATGTTCCCTTTTAGCATGCAACAAGAAGTTAAAATTATACAGCACATCTGCACTTTTAGTGAACAGTATTGGAATTGTCAAGCAAAAGCCTCAAAACGCACAACTTATTTTAAAAAAAATACATTTAAAATTCGAGGAAGAGTGTCACCACGGGCAATCTTTGGCAAGTGACCGTGGAGCTGAAAGACAGACTATACTTCATATTGTCACGGAATGTCCGAATCGTGCATTTACAGGTGACCTTTTCCATGTGGGCAAAGTGCAATTGAGTGGCTAAGCGATCTGGACATTCATATAACGTTTAAAGTGTTCATTCCTTGCATTTTTTTATTTTAGTGTTTCATTGTATTTTATATTCTAAGTACTTGCATAACTGTACATTCATTGAAAGGATTGTTTCTTTGAAATGTTTACTGGTCTCACACATCCCATCTTTGGATTGCTCAAGAATCCCGAAAACAATCGACATTAATTTTTTTTTTTTCGTTTCTTGTTTGTATATCGTATTTTGGAGCGATCCACTTATTGCAAAAATAAGTTCTCTAACACTTTAACTGTTTTTTTTGTTAACGGAACAATGTAATTTTTAACGCTACTTCAAAATCGAAAAAAGAACACAATGATATATCATTTATTTAATTTTAACAAACAGTAGCAGCGAAACAGATCCGCTAATCTTTAAATTTTTTTATCGGTGCTGGTGAGCTTTCATCACAGTGATGTCAATCTCTTCCCATTCATTATATTGGGAAATACTTTTCTAGTCCTAGAAATTACAAAAAAGTGTTCATCAAAAATCTACTTGTTTATATATTTTCTCAAAAGAGAATCAATTACAATTTAAGCTTCATCCCTATATTTTATCTTCCCAAACACAAGGTTTTTATGTAAAAGAATTCCCTTGCAATTTAATTTGCTCAATGTTAATTACACGTTTTCTCATTAGGTATGAACGAGAAAGGTACAATGAGAAAATACAAAAACGTACAGTAGCAGAGTATAGAACTAATATATTGAGCCGTTTTGCTGTCGAACACATCTGTGATCGCATATTTCAATCCAGCTATTGCCAATCGACCATGTTTACGCGGAGTTCTGCCGGCTGGGACATTTTGGGAACGGTTCGAGCCGGATGTTCGCAGAATTGAATGGGCCATTCAAATGAACTCTGCTGACGCATCCTTTAGTGTTGCTGCATTGCGCGTGTTGCAACATACGTATTCTCCATGTCAACGACCTTCGAGAATGACCTGAATCATCTGATTATGCGGGATATCGTCTAGTTGAAAAATTGATATTCGTATTGCAAAATCTGAAAGTAAAATGCTACACTTGTTCTGGAATTGAATTTTAGACATAATTTTGCGCTATTATTCGTCTCTACTGTGAAAAGAGAAGTAAAAATGAAAAACAGTTTTTATTTTAAAATCACATTCGCAATAATATTGTTATGAAAATTAAATTTTTCTATTTTAAATTACAATGAATATTTTTATCTTCATGATTCGGGCGTTTTTCTCATGAAATTCTGCTTTTGTTGTTGGATTTATCTGACCTTTACGATTTGAAAGGGTGTAGACTACTAGAGCGCAACTATCCCCATGTTTTCGGAACGTGATATAAAATTAACAAATAAACGTTCAAATCAAATCATATGAGAAATTTCTACACCGCTGATATTTAGAAACAGGTTTCTCAATACTAGTTTCAAATCCAATCAGTGTGCTTTTTAAAGGACAAATGATCCTTGTTGCTTTCATATTATAAAGCGGTAAACTGTTTTACGAATTACCTATGTGTAAGATACAAATAACAAATATATATGTTCTTGCCTATATTTTTCTCTAAACTTGAGTAGTACTTATTTATGTTGAAGTAAACATAATTATTTCTATTACGTATAATAATTATTTTTACCATTGTGTTGCTAACATTCATTTATTTTATTTCTTTATTTTATGTCAATTTCGGTTTATTTCATTTTCAACACAGTCACCTACTGAGACGTAAAAGTGTTATGCTTTATTTTTTCTAAAATCATCGTGATATGTAAACCACGGTATTAAATCCGTAATAAATAATGTATAAATAATGAATATTTTTGTTTAAACAAAATAGTACTGTTAACTTTTGTATGTCCCACTTTGTCAAAATCGTGTTCGTCACACCTTAATCTCAGACTATCGCACAATACCTCCACCGTCTTTTGGAGCACAAGAGAAAACATTCATGCTCTAAATTACCAGTCGTCAACTTATTATGAAGAGCGCGTTTGCACGCTGCAAGGACGCCTAAGTAAGCAACACTACCCGACTAAAACGGCACGGCTCGTTGGCTGCGTAATATCTCGAGACAAAAAAAACGCATCTCCCAGCCCTCTCTTCATTTCCTCGAGAGTCTCTCCGGGGGAAGGCTGCTGTTGTATCAAAGAGCGCTCTCACATTTTCCTGGTTAACATGCGGAAGGTTGGAAGAAAAGAAAATAGGAAGGGTGGGACGAAGAGAATGAAAGAAACGAAGAGGACGAGATAAAAAGACGTTCTACGGTTGTAGAGCGACATCGTGTCATTGGAGGGTTGAAGAGAATCTTTGCTAAGCGTAAGTGATAGTCGCTGTAACACATTTGCTGCGAAATAGTTACCGACTAAAGTTTCACTCGGAATTGTCCCCATCTCGCTTAGACGCAACGGTCCTGCTTGGAACCGTTCAGATGTCGCGGTTCCAAATGTAAATATTTAGCGCTTTGACATGAAAATAGAGTCAAAGATTAGCAAAACTATTTTACGGAATAATAAAAACAAATTATAGGGTCAAAATTCGATTTATAACAATACATAGAGAAAAACAACCACTCGTCGCAATTCGTAACAACGTCAAATCGTTGACATACAAATAAAGACACACAGGGTACAACGAAACACTTCAGCTTATCCGAGTACGACTGTTGCGACAGATTTGTTGCAGCGGAACTATTTTGTGGAACTGCTTTATTGCTGTCGCGAAACCGTTGCAACGGCTCAGAGACAGGAACTTCTAATTACGATTGGTTTACATCTAATTACAATAGGGACTTGAGTTGTTTGGGGATTGCATTTTCCAATGTACATTTGAATTATATTGAACGGAAGTTATGTTCTATTCTACAAATTGGTATACGTACTAGTGGATACATTATTATTACGTCAAATATTTGTTATCAGATTAACCACATCAGTCTCAAATAAGAAGTAGCCTTTTAAATACGTGTATAAGCAAAAAAAAATATTTTTTCAACGTTATGTGAGTTGAAAGAACAATGCGCTCAACGTTGTCTTGCAGTATGCAGATATTGACGTAAAAAAGGTGAAGAACAATAGGGGTTATTCTGTACAGCGAATCATTTACGAGAATCTTGACTGCGCTATGTGATCTTTATAGAATTCATTTGGAGGTTGACGTTTATTAACCTACTCAATGAAATTGTTAGAACAATCTTCACTTTCTGGTTTGCGAATTACGCACTCTATTCTTTCTATTTGAAAATTCCTTTCTGTTATGTAACTTTGTGAGACTTCCAAATTGATGTCCCACGAGATGGGTGGAAACAACCAGTCATGTAAATCGCTTTGGAGATACAATAAATGGCGACGATCGGGGAATCTAACCCAGGATGTTATTTATGAAAGAGAACTAATGATATTGCTGACTACAACCCTGCCATTGAATCAGGAGATACTGGGTTCAATTCTCCCGGTTCGTCACCATTTGCAAACTATTTATAACGTACCTTTTACACGTGTGAGTACAGGGAGGAAATATATATATATATATATATATATATATATATATATATATATATATATATATATNGGGTACCGGGGAAATTAAATACCCCGGGCTGACCAAAACTAGCAACCAAAACCCATGAAGCGTCTGCAGTGAGTACTTGGTCAGCGTCTGTTCACCCAGTGAGTGCGGCTGCATTTATTGCTCCAGGAACTGACAATTCCTGGTTCTCATCATCCAGTGGAAACACTGGGCAGATCATCTTCATTACAAGCTACCATGATTCGTGATAGTAGACAGAAATACCCCAGGTGGTAACCAATCTACCCATCGACAGATGGCAACCGGGTATTCGGATTCTGGGGGACCAGGCAATCACGATCTCAGAGAAAATCGGAGTTCTCTGGCAAACTTCCAACTAAAACTCCCACATACATCGGCACCTTCAACATTAATACTTTAATTAAACCTGGAAAACTATACAATTTACTGACAGAATGAGACCGACAAAAAATCCAAATCCTGACTCTCCATGAAAATAGATTCTCCGATGAAGACACAATAGACTATGAAAATTACCGCATCTTCAAAAGTAAAACAGGTAAGCGAGTCGCCAACGGCGATCCACGTCTGGGCATGGCCTTTATTATAAACAAAAATATAGTTAATTCAATCAGAGAAATTTCTCCCATAAATAACCGCCTCATGACCATGCGTACTCTGTGTGTTAACAAAAAGTATACCCTGATTAATGCCCACGCGCCCATTAACAAAAAATATCCACAAAAAACAAAGATTCTGGATCAAACTTGAAAATTTTATGCTAAAGAAAACCCCAAGAAGACACCAAAATTTTGCTGGGAGATTTCAATGCACAAATCGGCAAAGAAAAAGCACACCAGAAAGCTGTAGGCAAGTATCCAGTCCACAAGTTCACCAATAAAACCGGATTGAGATTTATTGAGCTATGCCAACAAATCAAGTCAACATCATTGACAAAAAAACAAAAGACCTGGAGATACTCTATACAAGAGATTGGTGAGTACCAGATCGATCACATAGCCATATCCTACTTTGTACAGAAAGAAATACGTGATGTTCAAGTCCGTAGAGGAGCAAACAGACTCAGATCACTATTTAACAAGAACAAAAGTGAGATTCACGCCAAAGAAAATCCACCATAAGAAAACACCCGTATTAAAATTCGACACAAAAAGTATCAGAGAAAAAAACCTGAAAGAAGAATGGGTAAAAGAGCAGGCTGACACTTGGGAAGAATTTCATATCAAAATCATAAAAAAGATCAAAGAACTTATCCCTTTGAAAAAGAAAATGAAGCACCTGGCCTGGGATTCAGAATGCACTACAAGAACGAAAGGAATCCTTATAACAGTAACAAAACACCACAAAATAAACAACGCTTTTATGAAATCAGAAGACAAGTGACAAAAACTATCAGACTAACCTAAAGGAACATGTACTTCGACACCAGAGTCCTTTATTTTGTTTGTGAGACTGATCTGTTTTTAAAAGAGAAAGTGATGCTCCGGTCTCCGGAGCTTCAGCAGAAGGTTATTTTTTGAGCCAAACTGAAATGTGTCCGGTGTTGCCGCAAATCCAACAGTGTCGACTGCTCATGCGATGCCGGTAGGCACCGTCACGTGGTCACCTGTGTATGTGTAGCTGGGCGAAGGCTGCCTCCAGAGCTCAGATTGTCGAGTGGTGAAGCTCATGGCGTATGCCAGATTGTAAGGTCCAGGGCGACCTGAGAGAAAATTTGATGGATCGCTGACATCGGATGATTTGATGTGAATTCTAAGTTGCTGCGGAAACTTGCATGATGCTGGTTTGTATATCAGTATCATTTGGTTTCTTTAACTAAGTCTGCATTAGACATGGGTTTGTTATAATTTTGATCAATTAAGATGGACTTAAGACTCCGCTGAGTTACAATTGAATTTTAATTTTGATACATTCTGGAGATATAACATACTCCACTAGAATATATTACTGAGTAACATTAAAATATTTCATTCGGTTTGAATTTTAGAGTTCCTGATTCTTTTCAAAACTTTCCTTGCTCACTGTTTCAGAAAAAATCACAAGTAAATGATGGGTTACTGTAATATTCTTTTATGTAAATGTGCAACAGCACATGTTTCATTTATTCATTAAATTTTTTTTTTTGATTTATTTTAAAACTGTTCTAGGTTTGATTTTCCCCGTGAACACAGGGTGGTGGCAACAGAAATTAACCCGGTAACGACTTGGAGGAGCAAGTTGTTACAGAACAATTGGATTCCATTGAAGAGAACTTTCGTAACTACAACACTAGAGATTCTATAGAACTTTTACAGGAAGAATCCGTCGTTACACTCCTCAAAACCTATGCTTTAGGAAACCAAATGGAAAGCTCAAACTCACCAACCAGGAAAATCGTCGGGAACTGGCACGTTATTTTTCCGATCTTCTCAACTGTCCTGAACCACCTTCAACATTTCCTCAAGAAACCTCCACCTATACTCACCCAGAATGTCCACCACCTACATCATCACAAGCATATTTTCAGACTCAAAAAATAGAGAAGACAATATCAAAGTAGAATTATTAAAGAACCTCGGATCGAATTCCCTCAAAGAACTCACACAAATCATCTCAGAAATTTGGCAGACAGAAAAACTACCCGAAGAATGGAAATCGATTACACATGAGAGGAGACAAGACGGACGTGAACAACTATCGAGGAATCTCCCTTCTCCAAGTTGCATAAAAAGTTTTCTCAGCCTGTCTTCTCCAAAGACAACATGAACAGCTTGAACACAAAATTGGGGAATACCAAGCAGTCTTCCGTCCCGGTCGGTCATGCACAGAACAAATTTTCAATTTAAAAACAACTTTCAAATACAAAGCAGTCAGAAACAGCCCGATCATTTGTTCTTTTGTTGATTTAAAAAAAAATGGGCTCTAATGACCTCGATGTAGACGAGCCCTAAAGCCCCATAAAAAAAAATAATTTCAAAACAGCATACGACTCTATAGGCAGACAATCCCTCTTCAACATCCTCGAAGAAACAGGGCTCGATCGGAAAACTCTGAACCTAATCAAACAAACACTCACCGACACAACATCCAAAGTGAAATTCATGGGTGAATTATCAGAACCGTTTGTGATCAAAACTGGCGTAAGACAGGGTGAAGGACTATCTCCACTGCTTTCTAACGTCGTTTTGGACAAAGTCATCCGAGAGTGCGAAAAGGAACTGAAAAATCAAAAATGTTGGAAACCCATACAACTAAGACGATCTAAAGATGACATCAAAATTTCCTGCTTAGTCTTTGCCAACGACCTGGCTATATTAAAAAGCGATGAAACCATAGCAATCAAACAAATAGAAACTCTTAAAGAATTCGCTGAATATGTTGGCTTTCAAATCTCCTTCCAAAAAACTAAATTCAACTGCTCAAAGTTAGATATTCAAACGTTAACCACAAAATATGGACAAATCGACAAAGTTCCATACTTCAAGTACCTAGTCGAGATTCTTGAACCTACTGGGGGAGAGAAAACAACACAGAGAATTCGCTTACAAAAAATCATGAGATCCTACGGAACAACTCACAACATTTACAACATCAAATGTCTGTCCGCACACGCAAGAGTTAGACACTACAACACAGTGATCAAACCTGAAACCCTGTATGCCAGCGAAACCCTCACACTCCACAGGAAAGGTGATATGGAAAACAATCTGATAGAAGAACGAAAAATTATGAGAAGAATTCTCTGCCCTAAGAGAACAGAAGATGGCTACAGGCTACAATCCAGAAAAGCAACAGAAAAATTATCCAACCTCGCGGCAGAAATCCGGAAAAGAAGATTTAGATTTTATGGACACATCCATAGACTTCCAGCAAAACGACTCACCGACAAAATCTTAACATATATAGAACGACTGAAAACTATACCCGGGATTCAACAAGTCAAAAAAGATCTAGAAGGAGCTCAGATAAATTCCCCGGAAGTTTTAGACAGAAACACGTACAAAGGAGAAATTGATAGATGGAAAGTGCAGTCGGAGAACGTTATGAAGAAACCAGGAACAAAATGGACAGAAGAAGGAAAGAGAATTCGTGGAGAAAAAATAAGAGCTGCCTGGAAAGTCAGAAAAATTAATCATAAAGCTTTGCGTGATCCCACAGGGTCCAATCGCACATAATAATAATGATAATAGTAGTTTATTTTAATATATAATATATNCGTCGCCTGGAAGACGGCCACTTCCCTGTTAGTTATTATACCATAATTCACAGACTAAATCTGGGTACTTTTTCCTGTGTGCATAAAATCGATGTTTTTGTTGAAAATGTGAAACTGTATTGCAAAAATAAAAAATAATTTCTTAAAATATAATAATTTAAATTACTTTATATAGTAGTCTAAATAGCAAGCATTAGTTTTACTATTTATGTCGAGATAAAAATAAAAATGAAATTTTTTACGACTCTATAAAACTTTCAACACTACTATTTTTCATGACGTTTTTTCAATAATTTAAATTAACCTTCGTAGATGTACAAAAACGTCCGCGACAGCATATGTATATCTCTTAGAGGCGAACAATATTGCCATTCCTATCTGTCATCTATCTCTAACAGTTTAGGCAGCGCAAGCAAATACGGCCAACATTTTCCACCGATTTCATCGACATTTATTTTCAACTTAATTTTTTATCTTTCTCTTCATACATTAAAAAAAATACAAGTTAGTCTATGTTCATCCTATGGACATCTTAACTGTCTCCTTGCTAAATTTCAACACGATCGGTTCTGTGGTTTAGTCATGATTAAGTAACAAACAGAGACACGATTTCGCATAACGCATTTATATATAAGTAAATGGATAATATACTTATCACTTGCATCTAAATAAATCTGTGGATCAATTGGAAGATGAGTTGTAATTTTGCGTCTAAAATAAGTTTTAATTACTTATGTTCAGTGAAAAGTATGTTCGCTTTCGTTTGAGACCATCGAGATTTAATATTCTAGAGAGGGACTTGGCATGCAATGGCCGCGCCCTGAGACTGCCCTTAAGTAGCGGCCACCACCATTAGAGCGTGAGCAAATGTTTCCTATAGGCGTCACTAAGATGCAAGCTCTCTTTTCTTTCGCGTTGGGCAACTGGGCGTGACGCTTTTCCTCGCCATTGCCTTCCAACCTTTCTCTTTTCTTTCCCGTTTTGTCCGCACTCTGCTTGTTTTACTGGCGATAAACCCCGCCTCTACACTAGCTTCCACAAGCTCTGTGGCCCTTTTGGCGTTCTTCCAAATAATGAAATATGACCTCCTTTCCCAGTACATCTGTGATGTTCGGGACTTTTATGGCACTTTTTGTTGACCATGGCGAAGATTTGAACTTGGGGAATATTCATGAATGCTCGTAGTTTCTGGGTATATTGTACACGGAAATATGTGGAAACATTTGCGGCGTATTCTGAGCGTGGTTTGATACTACATAGAAAAAAGTAAATATATTTATTGATCTGCGTAAAATTCGTGAATATATAATGAGATGTTAATAGTTTGTCTTATTTTACCTGAGAAGTTGAGGACGTTTCTATAACCGAAATTTTCTCACGAATTTTCTATTTTCCTAGTGACACTTATGACAAGGTTTAACTCCCGTATGTTAATAATAGTTTATTCATTCCTCTTACAATGATTTCAATGGAAAAGAAGTTTTTTTATGAATGATAATTATTTTTGACTTCGTGGCGTATCGCTGAAAAAAGGGGTTCTTGGTTCAAGGAAAACAGTTTAAAATACGATACGTAAGTTCTAAAATACTAATATATCTTCATAGAATAAAATGAATTTTATGTGTGCGTCATACCTCAAGACAAAGTGTGTCAGCTTACAATATTTTATGTTTTGTTCATAGTTTGTGGGACAAAGTATGGAATCATTTTTAAAATGGTGTTTTGCGGAATGAATCTGATTGAATTATAGATCGAAAATAAGGTCTTACTCTGGAAACTCGTGATAAAAATTAATTGCCAAATATATCTGCATCCAACATTTCAGATAATCGTTTAAACTCGTTCGGCATAGTAGAAATAAGGTAGATGAAGTTATCTTCTATCAAACAATTTATTTATCCTTGAACTGTCTGTCAATATTCCAGAGTTTCCCGGTGTTGCATAATAACACATTCCAAATAAAATGGGCCAACTAGCGACTCCTTTGATAAGATTTTGTGTTTCTTTGCATTATCCTTGTCCTTACTCACTCTATTCATTATCCTAACACACTATCTAGATTTTATAACGTGTATGCATCAAGTAGAAAAATAATAGCGTGTATGTATGTTCGAATATTTACGAAAGTGATAATCAACAGGCTATATTTATCAAAAGTAGAAACACTTATTACGACGAAACTTCCCTTGTTCGATGAAATGGTATTGGAGTAATTATTTAAAGTGTCTCTTTTTCCCGCAGAGTGTGCTCAGGTGTTTTAGTTTGGCGTTATGCTCCAGAGTCCATACACTCCATTGATGCGTAGCTGCACTGCGTTGTTGCACTCCGATTCATCTATCCATTAATCGATCTTGGGTTCTCACCGCATGGAAAATGTTTTATACTGAAGTACTACGAAGCTAAGTCTTGAATGTTTATGTACACTTTCGCAAAAAAAATTGCAAATTTACTATCGAACAGTTTTTATTACTTCTGAGCACTTTACATTTTTCATCGTCTTATTCTTCTTCTGTAGTCGTACAGTGTCGACTTCCTTTAAGACAGCTCTCCACATCTCCCGGTCTTCTTCTTCCCTTCTGCGTTGTTTAATTCCTGCTTCCCTAAGGTCATCTGCAACATCACCAGCCCATCTTTACCGTGGTCAGCATCTAGTTCCTTACCCGGGTTGGTCAAGAAAACCTTTTTCACAGGCCGTTCATTACTCGTTCTCTATACATGTCCTTGTCATCTCATCCTTCTTTTATGGTGTTCACTAAATCTGGAATTTTGTGTAGATGTATTAGTTCATCATTATACCTGATTCTTTAACCACCATCATTTAACTGATCCCTAAATCTTGCGTAGTATTTTTCCATACTCTCAACACTTCAGTTTTAGCTGTCATAGACAAGGTTTCACAATTTGTCATATGTCACAATTGGTTTAAATATTGTTTTATATGTATTTATCATCGTTCTCCTTGAAAGATATCTTTTGCATAATATTGGCTAAAGAGCTCGAAAACATCTATTACCAGGGCCAATTTTATTTTTCACCTTAATTTCCACATTATTGCCAGTGATGATGGATCCGGGATACCTGAAGCTCTCCACTCGCTCATAATGTCGGTTGTTCAATCTTACAGTAGGTGTTGTGAATCAATATTTACTATACACCTAGTTTTCCTTCTACCGATGGTCATATCTAATGGATTTCCAGCAGCACGGAAATGGTTCACTTCATCAATGCTTTTAGTAAGCGTACCAAAACTACTACATCGTCGGCATAATCGTGGTATTGGAGACTTCTATTAAATATTATGCCTTCTGGATTTATTGTGACACTTCTTAAAACTTTCTCTGAGCACAAGTTGAAGAGTTATGTAGAACGTGTCTTGCTTCAGACCTATGGATGCTTGGAAGCTGTCAGAAATCTTCCTCTGAATCTTCACTTTGCTGTTGGTGTTTTAAGAGACATTTCTATGAAAGTAATTATTTTAAACTTACTTCATGTTATTGACCGATTATGGTAATTAAAAATCTCCTGAGAATACATATTAAATTCTTTAGTACATATATTTTCACATCATATATTTACGTTTAGAACATTCCTAATTTTCTTTTCGTTATGGTTTAATTAAAAAATATGTATGATCTTTTTCTTCCGTTAATTTTCCTATTCTGTGATGTATCATGTCCTTTTTTGTATCTGACAATTATAGCTGTCACGTCTACATGTTCGACACGCGTGAAGCAGCGAAAAACTGATCTGAAAACACTTGATGGATATTGAGTAACCATTAGTTTGTAGAATTAGTGAATATTAACAGGGATAATATCGTGATTACTACGAAAGAGCTCATTACCGTTCAGCAGCTCTACGTTATCATTGCCTCTCAGCTCTGGGGTCGGAATTAGTCATTATTCCACGCAGCCTTACGGGAAGCTTTCCAAACATTCATTGATTCAAAGAGAAATAGGGGATGGTTGCTATATTGCGAAATACTATTATTTTGAAATGATATATAATAGTGTCAAACTCTTTACCAAACGCATAACGAGAAGTCTATTTTATAGCATCTCTGGGACAATTATTTATTAAACATTTGTTCTTTCGTTTGTTAAGTTAGTTGGTAACATATTTAAAGTATCGTATTAAAAGTAAATATCTTCAGATTTGAAGATGACGCTACGTGACCAAATAAACTTTATGCATTAAACAATTTACACTATGTTTTCCTCATTGATCTATCTACGCTATCACATAATAATAAGATTTAAAGAAATATAATACGTGACAAGAATAGTTTTCGTAATGTAGAGAAGGGTTGAATGAGAAAAAGATTTTTAATCTAATTGAAAACTCCTGGATACTCAAAAGTTGATCATTGGCACTTATGTAAAATTTGAATGTAATAGGCAATGTCTTCTGACCCCAAATATTAGAAAAGCAAAGAAAGTTTGTAGGTATCGCCAAAAAAAACTCTGGAAACCTACTGTAAGTTAAAGCAAAACACAGATGGCGCTGGTTTGGTACGGAAGATATTTTGAAATGTTGTCCAAATTTTACATTAGTATTATTCGGACCAATGGTCAACTTTCACACCCCAGATGTTTTCAATTAAAAAAACGTTTTCTTCTTTCCACCCTTATGTGAAATCTTCAATCACTTCTTCTAAGAATGAAGTCTCGGATGCTTATGATGCTGACAGTTTCAAAGGTGAAACTTTAATTGAGCAAGTTTTCTTGGCATAAAATTGAAATATTAAATGAAGTGTGACGTATATGATTTCGACCAAGAAACATTGACCTGGTGTAGCTTTCTCGCGAGTGGCATTGAGAGTGTGTACGCTTCGGAGATACACGACAGATAGCTCTGCCTTAGTAATTAGTTCCAGATAAAGATCTTGGCAAGCACTCTCCAACGTGTTACGACGTACTCGAGACGCCTCGGCCCCTCGTAACCCCGTGGGCGGTAGGGCGGTCGCACCAGGTTATGGTGTCAGCGACACAGTGCGCGCGCCGCCGCACTGCCGCTGGGCTGCGGCCGGGTGGTCGATGTGTTGCCTCCGTTGATGCGTATTGATTGCCAGGGCTGCTCCATTCATGACCAGGGCTGGCGGACGGTTGCGCGCGCGCTCGCACAAAGGGTGGACTGGAACGGGTTGAAATGACAACGGATGCACAAGACAGTGGGCGTTTAATAAATAAAACAATCTGTAGTCCAATAGGTTGGTTGCCCCTCCGGTGGCTATGGGCATCGCTCACCACCAAATCATCCCGGCTTCAATTCCCGACGTGATCAGAATTTTTTTTTAGCTTTTCATATTCATGTACCAGTTCATATAGCTGTTTCCACTGAAAAGTGAACCCTCCTTCTTCTATCCACCTCCCACTGTTTCTTGTATAAATAACTCTACTACTAACTACTCCTACTAATACATGCATGTGGGCCAGTTTGTTGGTAAACCCGGTTAATCGGCCCACCTACTAAAAATAGCCCTTACCCATCTCCTATCGCTCCATGTAGATAAGCTTCAATAGCACGCTACATCTCCCATTTACAAATACTACACGAAAAAAGTGTGTAGGTCATGCCAATGGCAAGTAGGAACTGGACGGGTTACGGTATAAAAAATGTAATTCATTTTGTTAGTGATAACAGAGGAGTGGTTATGAAAATTGCTTAGTTAAGAACGGAGATAGAAGGAAATTACAAGATGTAGAAACATGTTAGAAGCAATTGTTTCTGATTTAAGGAACATTCATATCGACTATGACCTCAGTGTGCATAGCGCTTGAGAGGATGCGGACGGAATATCAAGGTCAGCGTGGAAGGTAGACCTTGCCTGCCCCACGCTCTTCCACCGAATCCCCGGTCGGCAGCGCTGGCGACGGTGGTACAGCTCCAGTGCGCAGTTATCGACCGCGACAGCGAATCCGACGCCGGCGCGCCTTCCCACGCACCCACGACTACCCTCGCGACCATCGGACCCACACCTCCCTCACCAAGGTTTCCTCGCCCATGGAGGAATTCCTCATAAGCGAAACGTGGAGATGTGGGCGACGAGTGGATCATAATATGTCATATGGTCCATTGAGGATAAAACCTTAGATTCACGTTAATTCTTTGTTTGTGTTTCTCTTTGCTTGTTTTCCACGAATTGAAAAGGAGTTTTACAAGCATTATGAAGCAAATCTATAAAAACTATTTGAAAGAATAAGAGTGATAACAGAGGAGTGGTTATGAAATATTCTACTAATATAATTATTCACATGAAATTTCATTTCAAGAAACGTATTGTAACAACGTTCAATAGACACGCGCTTCTAAAATTTCTTCACACCTTGAATTGTAATGTATAGTATTCACAATGGTTTGATTTTATGTGAAAAATGTATAATTGTAAGGAAATTTATGAAAGAATAATCCATTCAAATTAATATTCAAATTTCATTTGGAAATACTACGTTACAGAAACTGTGGTTTGCTAGGGCTACTGTGGTTTGGAGAGGAATTGATAATTTTATTCAAAGAATGCAAATGTGGCAAGAATAACACGTGACATTTTGCGAACGCAATTTGAGAGCCAAATAATAGTTTGGTTCATATCATGAGATGGAAGTAAAATTTGAATTAATACAAACGATCATCTACTAGTTTGTTAAATTATATTATCATGAGATTTATTGAAAGAAATCTAATTAATAAAAAACATTTACTATTTCGATAAATTACACTGCTGCATTAATTTTTAATATCTAATTTGTAGTAAGATGTGAACATTTTAAACGATTTGTATGCTATTTATTAGAACATTGTATCGAAAGGTAAGTGGGTAAAATGTACCTCCTCTTAAATCGATATAACCGCGAATTTAAATTATCATTCCTCGAATGATTTCATCAAATTCTGCTAATACGCACCTCATTAACTGCTTCGATCCTTGCCTTTATAACTTTTATGTATTTACTGTTCTCCTAGATAGTTGGATTCTTTGAAACCTTCTTGCGCCTTCAACCAATTAAAGATGAGTAAAATGAAGTAGGTAACTAAGAAAGGACGTTTTATTTCTGTGATTATAAGTTGTAATGTGAGTGCCCAAATATCCTTCAAAATTTGCTTGTTTTTCGAATATGGTGTGCTTTTAGTACACATACCTATTGACTTAAATTTCATCAGTCAATGCTCCATAGTGTTGAGTTACGATCCGCTATCTGATCTTATCTTCAACATTTTAACGTGTTCACTGATAAGTATTACACTCAATTGACAATGAAGCAACACTGAAGAGGCGTGGAAACATTGTAAGACGTTGGCCAATTAAGAAAATTTTGTTCGAGACTATTGACCTTAATGTACACGAGTGTAATGGTCACATCATGATTCACAATAATCATTTTTAAGCTACTAGTAAAACTGACATTTTTATGACATTATATTCCTTAGAAATGAATTTATAAGGATAATAGTAGTGACGAACATATTTACCTCAATGTACATATGTTACTTTGTACGAATTAATTTTCAACTAATTTAATTAACCGGCGTTTCCCGGGAGTTGTAATTGGTTGTACGGTTAAAGACGATAGTATGTTTTTTTTACAGTTACTTTCGAATTTTCCTTTTATCTTTTGTTATTGTCACTGCAGGAAGTGTACCTTAATAGCCACACCCACCCACTTCCATTCCACATCCCTTTCAGTTCACCCTTGTACCTTAGGATATAGTTGATAGTAGCGACTCAAGCGTGTCATCACATGTTATATATATATATATATANGATTTCATTTTGACTCAACTTGGACGTCAGTGTTACTGACACACATCAGTCTAGCGTACCCACTCTTGATGTGTCTTCTCCCCCCAACCTGACCCAACGGGTGAAGGTTATTAGCGACGGCGGCAGAGGTACCGGTCTACTTTTAATCTAATGATAAATATTACTACTAGCATGTTTGCTAAACATTTATTTCCACTGAGGAAACATTTACGTCCAATTGGACATTTTCATGTTGACTGTCATTCCCAGGTCGTACCCGAACGATGTCGTTTTCAGCCGAACGTTCACAGAAATGGCGGCTTCGATATTGTCCATTTTCTCTCAAAACTATGAATTAATCATTAATGTCAGTTGTTTTCGATGATGATAATAATAACAACCCTTGTCTCATCAGTGCCCGGATACTGGGAAAATTTACCCGCCACATTTATTTAGATAGTCATGCATATACTGTTTGGTTGAAATTGCTTGAAGCGTTTTAGAATTATATTGAAACATAAACAGTTATCCCAAGGATAAACATTACAAGCATTTAAACTAGTATCTTATTTAAAGAAAATACTACTACTCAATAAACTAGTGTGGTTGTTAAAAATATTTTACGTGCGACTTTGGACAGCGCCATGATGTCAAGTTCGCACTTCACCCGTACCATGTTGTTTTCTTTGCGTGCAATACGGACAAAGAACCACCACTGCAGACATAGCTTGACTCCTTGTCTCATGTATCCGCCAAACAAATGTGTGTTGCGGGTGGTCTATACTTATAACAGTATGAGCCAAGCTGGAAGTAGAATTTGATCTTAGTCGAGACTAAGAAATTTTTCGTGTTAGGTGATATGTTTGTAATACAACGGATTTCAGCATTTGTGGCAGTACATTTCTGGTCAATGGCAATTTTGTAAGATGCCCTTTCAGTGTTTTGGAAATGACTCCAGTTGCAGAAATTATTAGGGGAATAATAATAATAATAATTATTATTATTATTACCATTATTATTATTAAATTGTATTAACATGAATATTGGGTAATGGTATATTAGATGATTTGCTTTTAACCATAATATTGTTATTGTAAAATTGATTGTGAAGTGTAAGAGTAAATGTTTATTATTATTATTATTATTATTATTATTATGCAATATATTGTAGTAACTTTTTTATGTAATGTACAAGGAAACTATATGCAAATATATTTTGTAAAAGTATAAATACATGTAAAATAAATTGTATAAATGCTAACAAAGCATGCAATTTTGTAAACATTATCATTATTATTACTACTACCATTATTATTATTATTACCATTATTATTATTACCATTATTATTATTATTACCATTATTATTACCATTATTATTACCATTATTATTACCATTATTATTACCATTATTATTATTATTATTATTATTACCATTATTATTATTATTAATATTTTTTTTTTTTTCAATATATCAAGAGACCCTATCGGGACTCGCTGCTAATTTCGCACTCTATAGCAACGCGACGGCAGGAAGTTCTGAAGTTTAAAATTGAGTTTTTTCAACAAATACGCAATCATTTGTATTCGAACGCTTGAGAAGTACTAAGTATTCATCGATACATCCGATCATATTCGTTTCATCGACTTTTTTTGATAGCTATTCTATTTTTATTCGATTTTACCTTCTACTGAATCGCCATAATTTTCTTTAATTTTGTTCAAGATTTTAAAGCCTGGGTTGATATTTTCTCTCACTAGATGGCTCTTCGGTCACTGCCATGTGTTTCCTCTACAATTCAACAGATGGCGAAGGTGGCGAATGTTGAAAAAATGTATTTGTTTTAGCGGTATTTTCGTCTATGTATTGGTGGTATTCATCAACTCACCAATGAATAAATTTTCTAATTATACGCGCATGTAACACAAAATAAAACAAATATGACCATAACCGATGTTGGGGAGAGTTTCCATTGTATAAAAATAACATGATAATTGTGCTGTTTCATAGCCTAATGGCTAGCTTGCTGAGCTGTCACCAGTAATATACGGGTTCAATGCTTGATACGGCTAGTTGAATTAATATGGTTTTTGGAAGGACATATTTATGTATGGGCGAATGACATATTTTGATGATTATTTATTTAAAAGTAAACTTTTTCAAATGAATTGCTATTGTGTATGTTTAGTAAAGATATTTTTGGAATTATTCAATGCTTGAGAAAAATCCAGTGGTTATTTTGGTAATTGTTTTATTGGATGGTGGACAGTTAAGAGAGAGTTTTTTCTTATATTTATTCTTATAAAATTTCTCATATAATTACTTAGTTTCTGTTAATTAAAATTGTTAAAAATGATACAAAGCGTATTATGCGATTTGGAAGTAGAGAAAGCCTTTTTTTTCTTTTTGCCAAGATTGTAAGGAAATATACATTCCAAATGCTCTAACTTCAAGACCTATATTTTAAAGGTGTGGGAATAAGAAAGGAAACGTCCTGGCTGTGTCAGGAATGCAGAATGCAAGAAGTTTCACGAAATGTCGCGTGTTGCAGAGTCAATAGACTGATTATGGGGATTGTGAGACGTCGAATAACACTAATTTGGAGAATGTTAAAAAAAATACTTGACACCCTTTGTGAGGGCATGAAATATATTAACCAATCTATAACATTCCTATTTGACCAATGATGTGAAATATAGGAATTTAAACTTTATAGGGAAGTTGTAAAAAATAAAGCAAAGAAGGGAGTAATTTATGATGGTAAGGAACTGGAGAAAAACGACTTCTGCAAGAATCTTCAAAAGTAGGTTATAAACATGAGATGAGCATAGAAGATATTTGTGCCATTATTTATCATACAGATTCAAAATTGATAAATTTGAACGATCTAAAAGCCAATAAAACAAATATAAAATATTTGTTTAGTTTAACAACTAAATGATTAGAAAAAATATTATTGAAAAAAAAAAAAGTTGAAAATAATATATTTTTATGAAATGTTATTTCCTGTTATGGGAAAATTATATTGGAAAATTGAAGATGAAATATAAAGAGATAAATTTTATTTATATATGGTTAAACGAAGTAAAAAAATGTCATAAAGCGAACTGAAGACTAACTTCATTAGAATGAAGAATGAATGTGATTTAGAAAAGTTAAAATGTTTATATTTCTGGGAAAACAATTTTTTTAAATGAAACTAAATGTAGAAGAAATGGAACTGATTGAAATAGATTAAGAACAAAATTTTTTTAAAGGAAGTTGAAAAGAATTTAAAGTAAAATATAGAAAAACTTAATATTATACATAAAGTTCACATGAAACCTATTAAATGAAATTGGAACATGTTTTCTAACAAATGCTAGAATACGTTTAAAATCTAGATGTAATAATTCTAACTGAAATTAATGTGGCAAGGAGAGAAACAATTGAGGAATATAAATTTCTTAATTTTCCAAGAATTATTTTTCACAGATCCGGTACAAGAGAGGGGTACAGTGATTTATCCGGAGAATTTGAAAACAGCGATAAATAGACTAATTATGAAAGTAGAACACTTTCATATGGATTTCAATTTTAAGCTCAATTGGGAGGATTTTTTAAAATACGAAAATATTTTATTATCAATTGGTTCATTAATAATTACGATAAAATAATGACGACAAAAAATCCACACTACGTATTAAAACTATGCTAAAGCTCATCATGAAATGCAAATATCTTCCCTTGTTGACTCCATCAAAGTCAGATTGAGTAAGTAAATAGAGGTAGCAACTATATCGTAGTACATACATGAAAGCGGTATTCAAATAATGTACAGAGAAAAAAGAAAAAAGTTGTGAAATCGAAAAGAATTGAATCCACCTGATTTCTCTTTATTTATTATAGACAGCTCTTCGTGTTACTGTACGGACATATCCGATAAAGAACAATATAACTCAAATTCTTGAAACTTTAGGGAATGTTATGACAAAATTATGGAGCAAATGTCAGGTTAAAATCTGGGCAAATTGCGCAGTTTTTCAACACATTTGTTGAAAAGGGCATTCAAAGTTTAATTATTAAGCTAAAAAGGGTATATAACGAAAGTATTGATCACGACACCCTATTAATGACGGTCCATTTGTAAGGTAGTGTCTATTTTTGATCCAACGGAAATCGTTGAGAGAGTCACTTTCGTTAACGTGGTCATTTACATTAGTTTTATTCGATTTCGTAACTTCGAAATGTCTAATTTTTTTTCAAAAATGCATATGATATATTTTGTTAACTCGTTGGAGAGCAGAATATGTTGTTAAATTATGTAATTATCTATAGGTCTATTACAATACAGCACGTAAATGTTTTCATTAGCAAATCCTGATTTCAGAGCTTTTTAAATCTCGTGTTATTTTGACATAAGCAAATACATTGACACGGTTACGATATTAGCGTATGACATACCTTGAGCAAGATTAAGCTTTTGGAAATGATATAGATTACTCAACATCAGATTGCTCTTTGCAGATGGTACTACTTAATTCTACAAAAATTTCAAAGTTCAAAAGATTTTATTTCTCCTGGATACAATGTTTTGATTTACTATCTCATCTTCATTACTGTAAAATCATAATATATCTTACCAACATAGTAAACAATTTTTTTTCCAGGCAATTATTATAGTATTCAACATCACTTGCATTAATAAAATATTAACTTGTACAGATTACAAAAATCACGAATGAAAAAATCTCATTGTTCATCCAAAATAAGAAGTATTTGATTGTGTCATTTGTTGGGATTTGTGGGAAAACTTGTATTTATGTTTCCTGAGTTTATTTACACTTAAACGAGCATTCGGTATGAGTGGAAACATGTTTCATGAACATGCAGTTTATACAGAAAATTTAGTATAATATGTATAGGTCCCCTCTTATAATTTATTTTATGTACAATTTCCGTAAAATTTCTAAAAATCTTAATGTCATATAATTTTACATTCTAATGTCCTAATGCAAAAAAATATTTAGAAAGGAGAATCTAAAAATGGTAAATGAATAATTGAACTAAAAGATAAATCGCGCGTTTATGAATTTCTAGCTTCAATTGTCATTACTCTCACAAAATTAGATTTCACGGAAAGTAATTACAATATGATGTGGATCATTAGAGAGAGATTCCGGTGAAAAAGTTTAGTCTCGAAGGCTTCACGCAAGCTTTTGCTGCCATCATAAATCCTGTTCTTCGTTGCTCCATATGAAACCTATGTTTTCGTGTCCATAGAGGCCCATCATATGAGTATTTTCACCACCCATTTCCGCACTACGTGAGACCTCCTACGCCTTCACCCCAAGCCAACATGGAAGTTTCAAGTATCTCAATAACAAACATGGCATTCCCTTTGGGACAGACCGTAATATAATTTCTACACAGGCACACGATTTCGAAAATGAAAACTAAACTGCATTTGGGGGCGTATGGATAGTATATCTGAAGTTTTTCCGGGAATAGATCGCAGGTTAAGAGAGTCCTTGCCATCTAATTTCGTCATTTCTCATTTAGACTGCAGTAGTGTACTTATGCAGGGGCGGAGTGGGCGATCCGCTCCTGTAGGGACTTGGCAGAGGTTTAGCTAAAGAGGTGTGTGATGCCAGCGAATTACTTTACAAATGCTCGTATTTCATTTTTATTCAAAACTTTTATATTAACATAAACTCACAACCAACAGTCATTGTTGTACGCATTAAATCAACATTTCTGTTTATAAATTTAGCCACGGTATTTTTTTTTATTGTAATTATTAAGAGAATAGGGGGATTTGGACCACGGAAACCCATTTGGAACCGCATTTGACCCCCTTGATCAGACCTCAATCAGTAAGGTACCTCCAAATGGTTATCTAATATAATTGAAACACGTTAATATGAAAACAAATATGCTCTAAAACATTTTTAATGCCGCAAAATTAATAACTCAATTTCAGTTTTAAGTTTTTAAAATAAACTGGATAAGTATATTTTTAATAGAAGTAGCAAAGTACACGACAATACAAAGAAAGAAGTAGGATATTGAAAGTAAGTTAAACACAATTGTATGCAGACCTAAGTTTTATTCCTATTTAGCACCTAAGTTTTTTAACTGCGTACCTGACTGTATTAAAACAATTAATATGAAAATGAAGGTTTTATAGTCAACCAAGGAGTACTTGCAATTTCAGAAAAATGTGGATCTGTTTCATTATTCAATATAGAAACAAATATTCTCATATCTACGTGCTCAGTATTTTTTCACGTCATGAATGTTCCTATTTGTGATTGGAATTGCACAAATTGACAAATAGAAGAAATATTATCTTAAACGCAATCTTCTTCTTATGAGTGCAAACTTTAACTCGCGTGTGTCTTCATATTCCTTTTATCTCTGAGATGTTTTCCCAGTAGAACGGACACTAATCTTTTAAAGCCTGCATCAAAGGCATGGCGACACAGCGTGAGTCCCACGTGGCCCATGGTATATGCCTTTGTGACTAAGGCAGAGCGAAACAACATGTGACCAGTTCAAAGATGCGACGTCGTCTCGACTCCCCCTATCGTTCGATAACTCCTCCTTCCAGCCCTCATGGTAGCGGCACGTGGGACACGAGCACCAGAGTCAACGTATTTGATGCATGAGCTGGGACAACGCTCTTCCCGTATACCCTCGCGAAATTGTTCCGGGAATTACTAATTCTCTCTGAATTCATTTCCATTCCATCTCACAACTCATGATCCAGTTTGTTTGCTTACGTTCAACTTTAATTTTCTCATTTTTCCGGATTGCTATATGAAGCAATCCGGAAAAAGAAAAAAAATGCAACGTTAAAGTTTATGATGAACAAATAGTTTCACAATTATTAATTTACTATTTACTCAATGATCGGAAACATTCAAGAAAAGAATAGTGTTAATAATACTTTTAATGATCAAAACTAGACCCGTGTGACATCGGCACTGTTTCTTTAAAGGTTTTATCCCATCTTTTATTATGTTGCAAACTTTTATTTTTCTCTCCAAGTGGAGGGTATCTCCATCTCCACATTAAAAGCAGAGTACATTTTATATTAATTTTGGTTATAAAATATATTAATTTCATGGTATTTTTACCAAGATAAATTTAAATTCTTTTTTCAGACACTGTCAATTCTAACTTTCAAATAATTCTTGATATATTTTACTCTCTTCAGCTGTTCAAAAATTTAACAAAAAATTGGTTTATACCTGCATAATTTCGTACATTTTATAACTTCATACACCTTTAATTCATTACACGACTATTCGTATATGTCGTTCCTACGTGATTCCTATGGTGTATGAACAAAAAATAACAACAAATGTAACACAAAACGTTCTGTATGTTGTTAATTAGTATATTTTATTATCTTCCGTACTGCACTAAAATATTTCGTATTAGTTTATACGCTACATAAATGAAGTATTAATGTTAATTTTACACATTTCTTTCAATAAAGGTTCTTACCTTTGACATAATTTTAACTAACAAATATTGGTAAAGACGTTCAAAGCTTTGAAATATATTGTACAAAAAAAGTTCTCAGATACCGATCACTTTATTTTAATATCAAATAAAGAATTTACGAAGAGCAGCACCGTTCACTGCTTTAATGGAAAAAGAGTTTGGAGAAAGAGTAGAAAGATCTTTACTCAAAGTTAAATGACATTACCGATAACGATTTTTATTTCATTTGCATAAATATCAATCTTCCTTCAGTGTTTTTCGATAATTATTGAAAATTATGCAGATTTCGTTTCCGTGTCCAATATTCTGCAAGTCTCAGTGGTGAAGGAGCTTCAGTATTTGCGAACGTCTTGCATGCATTTAGCTTCTTGGAAGCTTAAGGACACGCAGAACACCGTATGTTAAATTGTAAAGACAATATTTCCCTCATGTTTCTTTCTTCGCGTGTTGAACAGTTTAGATTCCACATTCCGATAGTTGTTATTCTTAATATAGCAAAAAAGTAATCACAGTTTGGACAACATGGTACGAAACAACTTATTTTTTGGGCTTAAAACTGCATCATAGTTACATAAAATTACTAATGAAAAGTAATCCTTGAACTAAACACATATATAACGCATCTCTAACTTTTTTTCTAGACTTCTTTATGGGAACATTACGATTTTTTTATTTGCTTTTGCAGTAAATCTCTCTCTTCGACGTACTTATATTTTTGTAATAGAACATTCTATTCACAGTAAACCTTTTGAAAAAAATTGAAACCAATTTCTAATGAGAGTTAATAAACCCATTTTGTAAATAAGATCATGCAAAATTCAGTATTTCTAATATCAAAATTCGTAATGGTTTGCGGTACCAGTTCCCCTGTCTTTGAAAAGAAACTGGAGAGATGGTTGCTCCCGGGTAATACAGTATACGGCGTGAATTTCGACGTGTCTGCATCATGTTTGCTTTTGACCTGAGGCAGCGTTGCTCTTTTGTGAAGACAGATGGTCCCGGACACTCTTTGAATAATGTATACATTTCCAGTAGGTCTGCTCCGTTGACGATTTCTCTGGAAAGGGAAAGACATACACGCAATATGTAACAAGATCTCTGGCGTGACGTAACACTGATACTGTTGAGCCACATCCACCTTAGTAACTTGGTGGCCGTGGAAGAGCACTAAAGGTGGTATTTCGGAATCAAGAATTTTGAAACCTGAAATAGGATTTGAACACTCCTCCTTGATCATGCAATTGGTTATCGTATGCATTCATACTATAATGATTAGTATAATCAGATTAGTAGGTCATGGTTTCGAATGGATAACAGTAAGCATAAACACAAAGCATCTCAAATCAAGTAATTTTTCCATATTTCCTTATTAATATATATGCGATGTGTGGAAATGTCGGTGATTGCTACCTAATCACGACTAAACCACTCAATCGATCGTGATGAATTTTGCACAGGATATAGTTAAGATATTAAAAAAGAACATGGGAATACTTTTATTATTAAAATGCACGAATAGAACGGTATAACATGATTTTGACCATAAATGTCGATGAAATCGAAGGAAAAAAAGAGGCATATTTGCTTGCACTGCCTAAACTGTTAGAGTTAGGTGACAAGTATGAATGGCAATATTGTTCGCCTGAAAGATTTTTACAAAAAAGTCGTTGACAGAATATGTCTATCAAGAAAGGTTAAGCTAAATTATCGAAAAAACATTATTAAAATGAAAATCTTAAATTGAAGTATTTTAACAGAGTAACTTAGGAAGGAAAAACAATCAACATCATAAACTTCAATTGGCTCTTTGTTTTGTGTATTTGAAAAGATAAGAAGGTCTTTAAACCATAAAATGTGGACGAATAGTCTGCATTTTACTAGCATTTTAATGAAATGTTGCAACCGTGTTGCCGCCGTTGTCTTGTCTCGGAAGCGAAAATTCGACCTGCGCGGGGTCGTTCTATAAAGGGGAAAGGGAATAACCGTAGAAACCTCATGGATGGAGTGGGAAGAAAGAGCGATGTAAAAATATTTAATCGAAAATAACGGGGTAATCCATAGATTTTGAGACTTTTCAGAATAACAGTGACACAATGCCGTATACGTAGAAGGTCAGAACATACGGAGGTTAAATACCCCTAACTAAGGGTGAAGTGGTAAACTTGGTTAATTGGTGACGTTTCGATTGATTTTTGTCTCCCACGGAAAACAACATTACGTTGGTTGCTCAAGGGGAGTTTCATCCAAGGATTGATTTATTCTTGCTGCTGAAGATAAAACTCAAAATGGTGCATATAATCAAATTAAAGTGTAATCTTTATACGACAGAATAAACGTTTTGTTAGAACTGTCCGGACACAAATATTGTAGGAGGGGGTTGCGGAAAAGTACGTTTTTACACCAAATGAAATAACTTAAATTTTGGGAACTAGTAGAAAAGAGTCTTATTGTTGTGGTCAAATAGATACAATTGATAGTAAAGCTATAATATGAAAATATGTAAAATGTGAAAATTTTTCAATAAATACAGTATTTATAATTAATGGTGATTTATATACAGAAAATAATGTGTATTTGGGTATCACTAGATGTTAGAGAGTACCATTTAGAAATTTCTGCAGTTTGGATCTTTCTTCTTAACAGGTGTACGTATCCAAGTTTGTTTAAAAAAAACTTTATTGTATTCATTAATATGAAAAAACTAATACAATACAGTTAAGAAATTTTAACATAATACACTTTATATATTTTATCTATTTAGTATTCATCTTTTTTTGTTCTCCCGCATGAAAAGTAGGTAAGGTGATGATAATATAATGCTATGTATGTTCCTGATGTAATTTTTGGATGTTATCTCCGGCACGTATTAAATGTTCTAAGTACGATATTTTATTTGTGTGATTTACAACAACGGAAGTGAGATTACGCCGAAAGGTATCAAAAATATAATGGGACATTCGCTTATCAATGTGTATGATGATTCAATTACACTGCTTTTCTGTTTTCCTGAAAAATTGCTTATGTTCAAGAATAGCCCTGTTTGAACAGACACTCCTCATCAGTGGTGGATGTATGGGAGGGGGGGGTGCTATGGGAGCTATAGTCCCACTCATAGGAACTGAACTCTTAACAGATAAAATTGAAGTTGATAAGTGGCATAGTTTGTAAAAGCGTAACCAGATTGTTATTCGTTATATTTGTTATTAGTTATAATTTTTATTAGTTATAATTGTTATTAGTTATAATTGTTATTAGTTATAATTGTTATTAGTTATAATTGTCATTATTTATAATTGTCATTATTTATAATTGTCATTAGTTATAATTGTTATTAGTTATAATTGTTATTAGTTATAATTGTTATTTTTATAATAATTCCAAATTAACATCTTGGTCTGGGTTTTTCTCCGGTTTTCCTTTGGGTAGAGGCGGATTTCTTACACAGGTTCTCTAAGCTTTGTCTAGTGACGTGTTTATTGTAACAATAAATCATGAATTTAATGTTATTTCAATTCTTATGATTTTTAAACACTATACTTAGAATCTATAGTTCGATAATAATTTGTACATGTAAATTTACAAACATATTTGCGTTAAATTACAAACATATTGACATAATATATGTATTATAACTCGCAGCTAATTTTTTATCTTATCTAGGAATTTTTGCTGAAAGTTTTGAATCCGCCTCTGCCTTAGGGCCCTTGATCGGAATTGATGGGATGGTCCCTTGCTTGCTTCCGGAGAGTTGATTAGTTTATTGTCCTCCACGTGGTCATACGCAGTTTGCACTGCTGTTTTGACAATAAATTTATTTATTTATTTATTTATTAAAACCTGCGGGAAGAGCAGGAAGTCCCGGGTTCGAGTCACGGTCCGTCGCAATTTTCACCTGGCTGTTGACGTTACAAATTGTTATTATTAATAATACCAGAATGTTAATTGTTAATTATTTATTTGATTCATTTTATTTAAAGGTAATATTTATACAATTTTTGTTGTAAAACCATAATTTTTTTAATAAAAATGATCCCCGGTTATTCCCCCCCCCCACTTGATTACGGTCTAGATCCGCCACCGCTCCTCATCGATACAATGATTACCTTTCACGTCAATGTGTTGAGTGACTTCGTCATGTAGTACATGGTGATGGCTGTCACCGTGCTTCTGAGTCTCACTTGTTCTCAGAGAGACAGGACGTGGGCTGATGGAGTTCTTCGTCATAACGAGCGCTTGACACCTCAGGAAGATGTCTCCTCGTAGGCGGCGCTGTACCGAGTCATTTGTGGCCTCGTCGTTATAAGCCGTGTCTTACGACAGCTCTCGGTGCTAGCAGCACTCGCACAGCGAGGCTTAGCGCAGCACCAGAAACGCTCAGATTGAAAGAGAGATGTTGCAGACAGACGCTCATAATAAGAGAAAATGCTGTTATAGAACGACGCGAAATGGAGAAAAGCGAAAAGCGGTGCTTTTGAAACTCTTTTCGACTCATTGGTGGAACATTCTAAAAGACGTTATTACGGGACGTAATCTTCAGATGCGAGAAAAATGAGGACATGAACACGGAGAAAACATTTTGAAAAATGATGTAGACAACCTTTGTATGTAACATTTTTAAAACAATATGCAATGAATGGAATGGCCCATGTGATGATTAGAAACGAATATAATATAAAGTTTTATCTCAATAATATTTGACAAAATCCTACGAATTTATATATATATATATATATAT
>NNCF01129377.1:148540-188377 GCA_002313205.1 Laupala kohalensis
ATATATATATATATATATATATATATATATATATATATATATATATATATATATATATATATATATATATATATATATAATAGTAAGATAAAATCCTACGAATTTATTTTTCATTATTTATTCACCAAATGTTGACTTACTTGAAGGCAAACAATAACCAAGAGCTGTGTATTCCACTCCCGTGTAACTCCTGTATATTTGTTAATATAAATTCTACCTACATTTCATTCATCAAATCACCCTTCCTTCTCTCTCACTCATCACATCAAGTCAGATTCAACGAGGATTTTGAACCATTGATGTTCTATTGTTGTAGTCGTTGTTGTTGAAGTTCTGGAAAGTTCTTCATAAACCCCGAACATAAAAAATTATCTTTGCGCTAATTCTTTTTCGCTATAGCGTATAATTATCAATAATTGTAGATAATAATTATTTGTAACGAGAATAATTTATTGTCGATAATTTCATTATTGTAGTTGATAATCAAGTAGTTGAAATTGACAACCGGATATATCCGGTGTAAGGAATTTGCAGATTTAATCACATTTTATAACGTAATGCTTCCCCAGACTACTGTGTGTCTAGAAACTACGCCACGAGAGACATTAAACCAGATGTTGCCTCGCACCATATTTACTCTAAGGCAGTTAATGAAGAAGGTTGGTCTGTATTCCTTCCAACTCCATCGTAGACAGCAATTCACGCACCAACTCCTCAATTGAGTAAGCTGGATCCAGGTTCATTATACTACTAGATTCTTGAATGAAATGATACTTGTGACCATTTAGTGTAATAATTAGTTTGTCATGACAATTTAGTATAACAATTAAGTGCAACCATAGATCGGCAAAAAGCGTTATTCGTTAATGACCGGAGTAAACATTATGTTTAACTTTTGAACTTTTAAGTTAAATTCGAAAACCTATTACGGTTTTATTGACTTCGTTATATTTATCTTCCGTTAAGTCCGTTAATTGTTTTTAATGCTTGGTTCCCATGATGGTTCATCTTTTCGGAAATTTGTCTTATTTCTCATCGTTGGAAGAGATGATCTGTTTTTGCTCAAGGCCAAACATGATGCCTGTCCTTTCCCGGAAAATGCTGGATGTGCTTTTACTTCAATAAATGGCTACCTTCAGTACGACTCAATACTTGACGTCTGATTCCTATACTATTTCAATAGCAACCTATCTGAATGCTATGCGTATTCGGAAGAGGCGTAGTACAGGAAATATAGTCCTCAAGGGCACATCGATCAGAGTGTCGCAAAATCGTGTAAACAAGGCTTTTAAATGTAAGGTGATTATGTATTCTAATATATTAACGTTAACGAAAGGGAACGTGCAGCTTTATACAAGATCATGCCTAATGAACATGTTTTCTTGCTCAACAAATACAATAAACAATAAATACAATAAATATAACTTTTTCTTACCTTTTCTACCAAGCCTATTTTTTCCATATTACACTACGTCTATTTTACAACGAAGTATTTGTGTGTTTGTCTAACTTTAGAATACTTGATCCTTTGACTGCTTTAACATTAAAAAAGTCAATTAACTTTTAGCTGTTAGTTTCTCCGTAAAGTTTCAAACATTGAACTAACGCTTAAACGATTAACAAAATTACCTTTTTGAGTAACGGCGAAAGAGGTAACGAAAATAAATCTCAGATAATGTTGCCCACTTCTGAGAATAAGAGTCATCAGTAATAACGATTTATATTTTATGGCCTGGAAATGTTTCTTTTTAATAACAAATTATTGACAAGTATATTGTATGTTATTCAATTTAGACTCTTCCGTATTCTACTCACGGATATTTTCTACTAGATTGGCGATTCAGCGGGGTTGAAATTATGGTTCGCCGCCATTAGATGAGTTCACGTTGAACAAACTGTTTTTAGTATTATCCAGAGACAACGGCGAAATATTAGGATCTTTCTTATATTGACTTCGTATGATTATGACAAATTAATTATCATTATCATTGTTTACGTCCTCAACAACTCTAGAGCGAGATGACGTCATACGCAAAATTCTTTCTCTTTGCTGCTTTCATTGCCATCTGCGTTAAAACATAGACATTGACTATCTAAGTATATATCTGTTGTTCCATCACACATATTTTGATACTCGCTATGTACCCACGAATATCCTTCCGTGATTTTGTTATTCCTGTCCAATTCTCGTTTCATATTTCCATACTGTCTTAAAATATTTTTCATTAATTTTGGAGATTTGTGCTGTGAATGCGTGCATTTTCATAAGTACAAAAATGCACCTGCTTTTATTTATGATATACTTCTAAAAGTGTTCTTAATTTTTACTTATATTGAATGGCAGAAATTATTTGTTTCAAAATACAGTAAAATGTCAATTAGACACACACGCGTAAGCGATGCCTGGGAACAAAAAAAAACACACTGGTATTTGTCAAAGAATAGTATTTTTGAAGTAATTCCAAGACCACTTGCTTAGATAAGGGCTAGGCGCATACTTGTACGACAGTTGACCTATTTTCGGCCGAAATGTCAACAATTCGACGGTCAGGAGGTAGTTGGACAGTTAGAAGTGAGATCGCGCACACCCAATTAATCGTCCACCAATTTCTGGCATATACGTCACCGACCATGTAGGAAATTTGATTTAAATTTTAAATTTCATATTTTAAAAATCCATACGTTTATGTACCTTCTAACATAATGTGAACAATTCCTAGGCAATGTGAACAACGTCTGAAGCCATTAGACAAAGCAGGAAATATTCACCGCATTTCCCACCTTGCGTAGTCATTGTACAAATTACCTGTGCTTTGTGGACGTAGCCTAACGAAGGACGGGTAAAACTTATAAAAAAATAATACAGTTTAAAATATAACCATTTCCTTAATTTCTCAGCATTCTTTTGAGTAATTTCCCGAATAAACACACTTGACTTCGAAATGTAATTCGGTGGAAATAACTTTGAAAATAAAAGTAGATGAACAATTTTAAATATAAACGTAGGCTTCCGCGGACGGAGTTAATATAAGCTTGTTTGTCCGGGACATTCCGCGTCTTAGTAGATGTAACTGCGTTTCGGCCATCGTGCTGTGGCCTTCTTCAAGGTAATGTCAGACTGTCCCGGACAAACAAGCTTATATATGAACAATTTTAGTTTAAAATTTTTATGATATTAATTACTGCCTAATGGAGGATGATGACTACACAATTTTTACATGTTTTTATTTAACTTGCATCGTTTTATCCGCTTCGTTTCAAAATTTGTAGTTGATTTTTCGGCCACTCCCAAGTTTCCGATCGAGCTGAAATTTTACAGATGTGTGGTTTGTGTGACAATAGATGATTATGGTGCTACTGACCTGTTCTAATGATGAAGATATATCGTTAATTGTTTTAATTCTCGACGTATATATGTCTACTCTGAATTACTGATATCATAATGCATCATGCATCATTGCATGATAGGTTCAAGTACTTAGAAGGTACATAAACGTATGGATTTTTAAAATATGAAATTTAAAATTTAAATCAAAAACGTCATAAGTACTAATAGTACTTTTAAATTGTTGGAAAAATGCCTTGATACCATAATAGTATAACTAGCGGTTTTATATTATTTCCCTTAATTCTTTCCAAACACTACAATTATATTAAATATTGTTATTTTTATATTACCTATTATAGCGGGTTTTTATTCTCGATTGCTGAACCAAAAAAACTCACATAACATTAACAAAGAGAAAGGTAGAGAATTCATTCCATCAATGCTGAGAATGCAAGGATTTCTAATAATTATAGGTTCCTATTTTATGAGTAACACTTCAGCAGTAGGTCAAATTCAAAATAAAAGACGTAAAAGTATTATACCTATGTCGCGTGTTTTCGTTAGGCATTGTTAACAATGTGTAGTCAAGGCTGAAAATAAAAATTATTTCCGACTTTGCCTTGTGCCTTTACGCATTTTTTACATTGCCTAGGCACTGTGCGTATTTCCTGATTTCCTACTTTACCGGTAACATACTCTCGGATTTCGACGAACCTCTGTAGTATGTTCTTTTCTCTTAAAGTGTCGTGAAGGAAAACGTAAAAGATAGGTGGGAGTATAGTTTATTCTTCCATCCTTGAAGGGAACCTCCAGATATTGAAAGAAAAATACTTCAGTGTGAGAATTAAATGCGTTGGATTAGATGATTGAATGAGTTGCAATTGTGCGCATCTAGGCTTGTTCCTAGGCGTCCAAGACAGATCGCCGAGTGTTGGAACCATCAGACTCGGGCACTATTCGGCGAGCAAATATGCCAAGTCACAAGTCTCCAACTATTCTGTAGCAGATGACCAAATATCGGCGTGGACAATCATTCAAAGTAATGTTTCTCATTTCCTTCATCAACTTGTTCACCAATAGTTGTACAATTTCAAGTTAGATGTGTGCCCCTAGCCGGAGTCTATCAACAGTCACCAACAAAAATAAAAGCTTTTCAGTAGGTTCTAGTAAGTCATCTGGCAATCGATACAATTGAGAAATTTTTCTACTGCTGTTTTCAAAATTTTAGCGTGACTGATAGCGTAAATATTTTATTATGCAACAACATTACTATAATACATAGTATGGAATAATAAAGAACTTACGTATGACATTTTGCGATTCATAAAACCACAGAACATTCACACACGATACACACACGTGCATATCATACTTGTTGCGTTCGTTCTTAACCCGTACCAACATAATACGATAGCAGAGCTATTCCATAAACATGCATGGAATATTCATTTTAATTTGCTCAGAAATGTCAAAATTGATATTCGCAAGCAATGACCGTAAAATTTTAAAGAGATGTACTTGAAGAATTTCTAAGAAATAATGTGAACATAAAACTTACGGTTTCCAAAAAATGTAGATGCGGGTCCAAAAACCCTAGAAAATGTTGTCTATTTGTTTTATTAAAAAGATATTTTCCACATAGAAATCTCTTAAATTGCGGTGAACCTCACCGCCAGGTTACATACTAATTATATTATGTTGAATGAAAATGGGTGACGGGACCGAGATTCGAAATTGGGACCTTGAGCTTAGCGCGCTCATGCGCTTACCAACTGCTCCATCCCGTACGCCTCCCGGGTCCGTTTTCCATCCATGAATTCCAAGTTGAATGAGGATGGAAGACGGGCCAGGGAGGCGAACGGGATGATGCAGTTGATATTTTCCACGTAGAGAGTCAAGGTTCTATGGAATAAATCTAAATCTAAAAGAGCGCGATCCTTCTTTTTTTTCATAGTTCTCGAACTCTTTCGAAGAGACGTTGAATTTCGCAATTATCGCCCTCACAACTATAATGAAGCAAAAACTCAGGACTTCTCCAAAACTTTCTGGGTAGTCCCTGTTTTGAGGACTGAATAACTGGACTAATGCGCGAGAAAATCAAAAGATGTTCAATAAAAAGCTATAAAATCTAATTACGAAAAAAATTGATGTAGCACTTAGTCCCACCCCATAGAACGCATGATTAGATCCATCCCATCGAATTTCAAAGTCTTGACCTTTTCGTATGTTTCTGCTGAAAATATATAGAAATATCGTGGCTTATATTTCTTTTAGTTTTTGTGTCCTTCATCTTTAATTTTTGGAAAGCGCAAGGTTTGACTGGACTTTCTTTCAAAGAAATCTTTAAAGTAGTTGTGCGTTTAAATAATCACAATCTTTGTTCCCTATGAAATGAAAGCCTTTTGTTTTAGGTACATAAATTTCGCATTACGCTTGTAGTCCATTCATGGCATGCCTGTAGTAGATAAAACGATAGTGTGCAGAAACTCGCAACATCGCGTGAAAGAATTTCGAGATCTCCGCTTATGTTATCAACAGGTGAAGTATCACTCCCGAGAATACTCTATATATAAGCCGCTCACTCGACTTGTTATCAGCCAGTACCATCGGAGATATCCTCTGAGAGCCTGTAGCATCCGCACAACAGCATGAGTGCAACGTTACAGAGCGAATGGTCGGACGCGCGTGAGTGTGAGGGGTGGGGGTTGAGAGCAAGCACGCGTGCGTGAGGGCGAGTAGGCAGGCAAAGGCTGCCTCTGGCACTATGCCAACACGAGCTCATTCATCTCCGAGTGCCGAGGGAGCCTGACCTTGGTCACGGGCGTGTCGCTTCCCCGCTTTGACCACCCTCCTCCATGGCTGCACTGTGGCGCTCCAAGCGGCACGGAGCCCAAGTTCCTTTCAACATGGCTGCTCGTTGGCGAGAGAATTGGGGTAGGTTTACGACCGACCTGAAGGCAGTTCCATGAATTTTTTATCTGGTCTGAGTGCTCTTGAGCACACGAACGTAATCAGAGTAGAAAAAACCAAGGGGGTAGATTTACTGGACACTGGCAAACAGTAATCACATCATTTGGCAGTGGAAAATGTATGTATTGAACATATAGCATGTAGCATACTCAAAAAATAATAAATCTATTAATAGTTTTTTGTTTCTCTTCTGTAATCTAAGAATTCAAGCTCTAAGAATATGAAACTATGCCTAATATTATTAGAAAAACGCAAGTTAATTAACACAAAGATATTCAATAGATGGAGTACCCAAGGGATAAGAATTTCTTCAGAAAAGAAACGCCATTTATATTATCTTTCAAAACTCTATAACCAACCACCCGAATTCCATGATTATTTTCGTAAATACAAGACTTTTCTTCGAAAAGTAGTCTATCCAGCTAAAGTTATGGAAAATGAGAGGCAGGTATTAAAATCGAAAGTCATGTGGAATATTGTTAAAAATTACACGTCAACTTCTGAAAATCGCGAAGAAAATATTTCTCTACTAAACGATGGTAATGTCGTATCAAATCCTCAGGAAATCGTAAATTTGTTTAATTCTTACTTCTCAGTAGTAGGTAAAATATCCTACATCCTAAAATATCTCCTAATCAATGTTCACTTCCGAAACCAACGGCAGTGAAGTCATGAGAATCAACAGCTCATTTTTTTTAAAATTCAACAGGCATAGATGATATACCCGAGTTTATTGTTAAATTTTCGTCCCACGGCATATTAAATTCTCTCATAAATATTTTTAATAGTTCTTTATTGGAAGGGATATTTCCTAACGTATTTAAGAGAGCTAATGTGAAACCTTTACACAAGAAAGGAAACAAACTTAATGTTGGAAATTATCGACCAATATCTCTATTTTCCACTTTCTCAAAAATCCTAGAAAAATTGTTCTACAAGAGTCTTCTAAATTTTTTTATCAAAAACTAACATTCTCTCTGACGATCAACACTGTTTTCGGAAATCCTTTTCCAGTACAAGCGCCATATTTTATTTCTTAAACGATATTACCACATCTCTTGACCATGGAGAAAATTCTCAGGGTGTTTTTTATATTTATCCAAAGCATTCGGTGTCATCGATCACGAAATTCTCCTTTCCAAATTGCGTTCTTTAGGCATTCGTGGACTTCCACATCAATGACTAATTTCTTATTTAAAAGATAGCTATCAACAGGTCGTAATATCCTATACTAAAAATAAAGTACTTCAGCGTTGTCTTTGAGAAGCAAAGACTTGTAGTCACGAATTTCTGTAGTCATTAAAAGAGCCGTAAATAAAATTCTAACGGTCAAAGGACTCAGAAACATTTTAATAGAAAAACCGAATAATGAATTACATTACTTTTGTTATTCGTTGTAATTAGTTTGTGATTAGTAAAAAAAAGTACGTAGTGAATTATCGATATAAAACTTAAATTAATTTTTATGCTATCAACTAGGACAAATAAGCAAAACTACAGTGCAGCAGTTGAGAATATCATGTGTTTCGCAATCATTTGTCCACATTGTTTTATCACCCATCTTCATTTAACGTGATGCTGTTTCCTTACCCAACTTGCATTTATTTAATTCAATTTCAACATTCCCAATGAGTATTCTCTTTCCTTTCTCTGGCGTTGGTTTGCAGGCAGCGGCCTTCCCCCTCCCCATCATCTCCTCTGAAAAACAGGTTTCCAATAAGCGTGGTCTGAAGCACTTCCCGTTTATTACGACCAAGAGCGGCTGAATTCGTGGAAACAACTGTCCCTGTCTGTATTGCGATGGTTTCTTTTCGTGCATTCTATTTCATAGTTCCCAACACTGGCGTTTCTGTAAATATACCGAAGTGTTATTATGTTCAAGTCCATGGAATTCTAGGTGGAACAGTTTATTTGGCGTACCTGCTATTCAAACGCGTGAACAAGAAGAAATATGTGGAATGCCAGGTCGTTAATGGTCGTTTATTTAAAATAACTTATCATTAACGAGAAACCCTACAAGGGTGAAGTGTTCCTAATAATTCATCCCCTTTTTAATATACTTGGAATATATCCACGATAAATGATGAAGTAGAAGTAGATGGAGAGAAAGTTCAGAGAAAAATTACTAAAAATTGTTCTCAACATTTTCAAATTCTAGAATACTAATTATGTATTATATACAATATTCTCCTATATTTGTGTTCGGCCTTCAGTCGTCATCCTATTTTTGGTTTTTCTCTGTGTTCTCCGCAATTGTTTAAGGTAAATACCCGAACGATCCTTAGATAGATACCCCAGAATAGAGTAAGATATTATCCTATTATTGTGATATAATTTATAATAAAAATATAGTCCTAATCATTTAAAATGTAGAGGAAAGAGCTTGAATCGGATGAAAATTATGTACGTAAAAAAATTTAAATTGTCATTACCGTCAACGACCTTTGCTGGTTATTTTTCCGTTTCCGAGCTCAAAAAAATTATTCAAGTTACTCCGGTTGATCTTATTAAATACGCAGGTTTTAGTATGAAGACAGCTGTGGGTATAAACATTCAATAGAAGACACAAATTCTATCTCATTTTTTTTCATAAGGTATTGGTCAACTCATTCACGCAATGCAACCAATAAAATTGCGTATTTTTTGGAATCATAATAAACGTAATTTCTAATATTTAAAAAGAGTAAATCTCCCTCGGAAATGAGACTAGATTCGATATATTAGCCACCCATAACATCTCTGTTTTGTGAATTTCATGAAAATCGTTAGAGAAAAAATTCCACAAACATTCCACATATATTCGTACATAGAGTTATTGCTCGTTTGAGTGTATAGAGTACGTAGGGGATACTCTAAAAAAGTAATCTCACCTCAACTCGATCAACCAACGATACCGGTTTAGATTTGTGAATCGAAATAATGCAGTATGGAAAACGAACCAGTCAAATATTTAACAAGGTAATATTGGAAGTTAAAAATCTCATACAAAAGTTGTAGTTCGCTATTTACAAGGATCAACCAACCGTGTATGAGGTAAAAACTAAATAAATATGCTCGAGAATTGGAGTAAGAATCTCTAATGATGAGCGAACCATTCACATCACTTATTATGATATAATCAAACCATAATGAGTAATTTTTAATTCCATATTCCATGGAAATGTTATTCTCTTTCCTGTCGATTATGCACCACAACGCCGAACTCTAATTAGGGCCTATCTGTACATGACTTACCATACACTGGGAAAGTAGCCTGATTCAATACGAAGTACCGTATACAAGTTCACAACTGCGTTTGTAAGCCGAAGGGGGTTGAATTCTCCATCGTCGCAGTTCTAGGGACAGAGGCATTTAAGTGAAAGCTAAACAAAAAAATTTTGGACTTACTTGACTCGGAGGTTTACGTCGCTGAAAGCGAGTACGCTAGTCATGAGCTACCAAAGAGGTTGTGTAATAATGATGATTCAGATGATGATATTTAATTTTTATTAAGCATAACGTGATAAATCTGTTACCTGGCGGTGTAGTTCACCGCAATTTAAGTGATTTTTATACATTATTATTTAGTTTCTTTAATGTATTTTATTCTCGTGGACGCCTGCCTACTCTCCCACTCAACCAGGATTTTGGCGGGAAATTTAGAATGGAGAGAATTGGGTTACCGCGAAACTTAAAATACCCAACCGGTATTGTTCTGGAGTATGTGTAAAAACCAAAGCTGAAAGCCCACCTGGTTTGGTGGACCTTCCTTCCTTTTTAAGTTGACCTACCGCTCGACTGGAAGGTGATTGACAGGACGCTACGACCTCTTCACCTGTATAGGTGAATATATATTTTATTGTTATATACAATCTGTGTTTTAAGTGGATTAAAATACTTAAATAAATAAATTTATTCAGGAAGTAAGTATATCAATACCACTATGCTATTTCACCTTGCACGATTTGGCTCCGGTACCGCCTTGTGTACAATAGATTATAAAAATCAGCATGAAAATACAACAACAGAATTTGTTAAATTCTTCTTTCAAAAGCCTTTTATTTTATGTTCTCCTTTATTCTATTCAAATGCCATTCAAGTTCTACATAATGAATTCTTTGTCTATAAAGTAATTCAATGTCCCCGGCACTGTTCGCGTCAAGTTTGTGATTTTGCAAAAAATATTCTTTCTTGAATATCCATTGATGTCATCAGCCTATAGTCTATATCTTGTTTACACGTCAGAACCAAAATACATCACAAATATAAAATAAATAATTATTACATGAAGTTGGATATTTCCGTATTTATTACTGTGTGTAAATACTCGTATATAACATTCATTTCGCTACTGAAGACTTTGATGTTTTTATACACGCATTGTATGAAATAAAGCGGCACATTCTTTGTAATCTAAAAAATAATATTTTTATAATAAAAAAATGTAACATAATATTGGTACCGATATAATCTTAGACACAAATGAGACAATAGTCGTATCTTTTCATTATTAAAATAATTCCAAAACCCATTAGCATTAGTATATAATAGTTGCAAGTGAAAAATTTAATGTGAAGATATAAACTTAAAACATTACTCCTTTTCACGTATCGAAATGTGGAATATCGAGAAAGAAAGAGGGAAAAAAACAAATTTGGCTTACAGAGAGAATTAAAGCGTGTTTAAAAAAGAGATATGGGCAATATCTTAATTAGTACGTAAGATGTAGCGGATATTCTGAAATATCACACTTTACCCTAATTTATCCGTTTTAATTAATACCATCGAAATGTTCGTTCTATGCTGTTTTCTACAATATTCCATCACTGCATCTTCTCAAAATTTCAAATTTGTATCTTTGTTGTTAACTCGTTACGTCGTTGCATCAGCCAGGTCAACACTGCTTATAAGAAGAGTAAATGCAATACAAGATAAATGTAGAGCATGCGAAATTTTAAATAAGATAGGCATAGCAATTAACACCCACTGTTAAGTGACTCCCACACTACTGAAAACATACCTTGATTCATATGACTTGCGTCATGGCTCACGCACACATAGTGTACATCCATTGGAAGACTAGTTAGAACGCAAGTCACTCGCATCAACTTACATTAACAGTGACGCACTGTGCCCGAAAACCCCAGAACCTTTTTGACATGATCTTCTCTTTTAACAAAAAAATACCATTTATATGTAATAAAATGCAGAACTTAATTCATTTTTAACAATATTTTTCTATCACGAAAGTTTTCAGTCACGTTACGTGTTAAGAAGTTAGATATTTATTATGTTTTTATTTTAGCTTGTTACATTCCTTTCTATTCAAATAAACACACTTTTATGTGACTTTAATGTTCCTTATGAATATTGATATGATTTATAATCTTTATGAATCTATTTTTACGTCCACCTCATTTATCGAACGATATTAAACATGACATGAAAATTGTAAAAAGTTACCTCACCAATATTTTTTAATTCATAAAATGATGTTAAATCTTTCTATCGATTTGTGTATTTAATTAATATACACTATTCATTTATTTTATTATTTACAGGAAAAAAATTGATTTCAAGATTGGTGGGCGTTATTTGGCTGGGGTACCTTACATGACGATGTAATACATTGCGTGGTAATCTCTGGGTTTAAACTACCTCTTCGATGAATTTCATTATCATTAATTCAATAATTTCGATGACATGTCGAGAGGAATATAAATATGAAAGGAACTCTTACTTTCATATTCTAATAAAGAATATCTCTTGACCGTGATGAAAATCCTCAGGGTGTTTATATTGATTTATTCAAAGCATTCTGTCATCGATCACAAAATTCTCCTTTCAAATTGCATTCGTTAGGCATTCGTGGACTTCCACATCAATGGCTAACTTCTTATTTAAAAGATAGATATCAACAGGTAGAAATATTCTATACTAAAAATAAAATACTTCAGCGTACTCTTTCATAAACAAAGCCACTTACCTGCGGAGTACCCCAATGTTCGATTCTCGGCCCTGTACTCTTTTTATTGTATGTGAACAACATGTCATCATCCGAGGAGATGCAAAATGGTTCTTTGGCTGATGACACTAATTTACTGTGTAAACACGCCAACGCTCAAAACGTTTTCTCTAACCTTTCGGTTTGTTTCCATGCACGTCGTCTCATTGTAAACACTGACCAAACAGTGTCTATGTCATTTCGCAATAGTATCACAAAATCTTTACCCCAGGTTTCTCTTTCTTTAAACGGAACACAATTAAAAACTGTTACAAATACAAAATTCTTAGGTCTCCATATTCAAGACAACCTCAAATGGAATTGTCACATTGACAATCTTAATTCCCAATTAAGCAAATTGTGTTACGCATTCCGAATCTTAGTTAACGCAGTTAGTCCACGTATTTCCCGTTGCGTATATTTTGCAAACGTTTACTCCCATTTACGTTACGGCATTACCTTCTGGGGTAATTCCGGTCAGAGTATTCAAACTTTCAGAATTCAGAAGAGGATAGTTCGGATAATTTGTAAATGTCACTCCCGAAACTCTTGTAAACCTTTATTCAAAGAATTAAATATCTTAACACTTCCTTGCATTTACATTTATGAAACAGTCGTGTTTGTTAAGACCGAATTACTGAAGTGCCACCCTTGCTTCATACGAAATATTCTCGTTCACGAACACAATACTCGCAGTAGTAGTAATATTCATCGCCCTAGAGTGTCAACCACTCTTTGCCAAAAAGGACCTTATCATTCGGGAATCGTTCTATATAATTCCATTCCCAAGAATATACAAGATATTATGAAATTGAATCTCTTCAAATCCGCGGTTAAAAGCTACCTCTTGCACCAGTGCTTCTACAATGTAAAAGAATGTATTGATTTTAATAAAAGCTAAATCCGTATTGTATTTTATCACGCCATTGCTGTAGTACTTTTAAAATAACTTTTAACAATTTCAAAAACTATTTTCGTGCGTGATTGTGTTGTGTCTTATGACTCATATTAATTTAGTTTTATGTGTACTGAACTTTGGCACGGTTGTGTACATTAATTCTGTAGCCCCATCCTGGCCCGGGTTTTTCTGCGGTTTTCCTGGGATAGAGTGGATTTCTTATACAGGATCTCTAGGCTTTTGTCTAGGGGCGCGTTTATTGAAAAATAATCGTGAATTTAGTGTTATTTCAATTCTTATGTTTTATAAACAGTATACTCAGAATAATGTATAGTTCGATAATAATTCGTACATGTAAAATATTTTTATGTGGTGAATTTTAATCCCGTTGACAATTCTATTAGTATTGTAACGTAGCTAACATTTTATCTTATCTTGAAATTTTTGAATCCACCTCTGTCTTAGGGCCCTTGATTGGTATTATGGGATGGTCCCTTGCTTGCTTCCGGAGAGTAATTTAGTTTATTGTCCTCCACGTCGTCATATGCAGTTTGCACTGCTTTCTCGACACTAAATTTATAAATGAATATTTTTGAACAGATATTGTAATCATTATCTTACTTGCTCGCAATACCGTGTACGACAATGTACTGCAATAGTAAAACAAAATCGCGCTCTCTGTTGTAGGAGGACATCCAGAGAAATGGTTTACGGCTGAGCGCTCTTATGAACTTCAGCGGCTTTCATGACCATGATATTGACCAGATTTATGGAGGCTATAAAGATATGCGTAACGGTATTCTCAACGGCTACCGCCATTCTCGAGTGTCGTTTTAGTAACATAGGGTGTGAATTCATCTGCTGCTTTTGTGAATCAACTTTTCACTGGATCGAAGTCTGCATCGAAGGTCACCGGAATTAATACCCTCAAAGTACAGTACTTCGTTTCCGCGAAGCTTTTGTAAAATACTCTGTCATGAATTAATCTAATCAAGAACACACACGGTACTTACATTACAAATTTCTTTCCAAATAGATACACAAACTTCTTAATATAACGAATTTCCGCAATTTTTAAAAATAAAATGTTTGTAAGAAATGTCTCAAATCTGACATCTCCCCCATTTTTGCTAATTATTGTTCGCAATTAATTATTTTCTTTTGAAAGTTGTACTCCTTATCTTCCACAATAAATATATATTGGAAATAAATGAAAATATTATCTAGAAATTATTCATATTTTCTTGAGTCTTTTTTTCAATTGCAAATTGCAAGAAGAAAATTTGTCTGAATTCTGTAAAATTCTGTAAAAATGCTTACACGGGCAAAAGTAAAAAAAAACTTGTGATTTGTTGGATTATATTCGAACTATAAAGTTGTTTACACAGAGTATAAATGAGTCTTTTAAACTCACAAAACCAAAATTGTGTTCTCAAAATAAAGTGTTAATGAATTTATAATTATATCTAAGTAATTCTTTCAATTACTTTTATTGTTTTTTTAAGATATGGACAAAAAGATATGAACGGTAGACCAAATTCATAGACAATCATCGGAAAGGAAATGTGTGATGGGAAATAAAAGAAAATACGAAATTTCGATCTCTCATGATTTTCAGTTCAGGGTTTTATTGATTTTACCTTATATCTCAACACCGTCGTTTCTTTCCTCTATGTTAATACGAAGTCAAAAAGAACCATAACTATTTAGTTCAAGTTTGAATATCATATGTTTTAGTAGGAAAATTGTTTCTTGAAATGTTCTTTGTTTTTAATTTACACACAAAAAAAATTAGAAGCGCGTTGTTATTCTTAGTCAGTCATTAGAAATTATCCCCAAATACAGTCAAAGCCATAGTTTAGAAATATATAACGATTTATATTAAAAATAGAATATTCGCAAATAATGTTTATACGGTATTCAGTTGGAGAAGAATAAAATTATGTTAAACAGATCACTAATGAGAACTCATTACAAGTGGCATGAGCGTGACCTCGAGGGGAATAATGCAACCCGCCAAACACACTAACGAAATCTTTTCACAAGCGTCGCACGTCAATTCTAATCAACTGGGACAACACAAGTCTCAATTAAAGTAAAAACTAAATTGATGCTTGTATTTAACTGCACATGTTCGTTTTAAAATAAACGCTAGAATAAACATATGTTCGTTTTAAAATATTTATCTAGAAAAAGGGTAAAGTTTAAAAAATTCAACTCACATAAATTTATTTGAAATAATGTCATATGAAACATAAGACATTCAAATTATTAGACCTTAGAAAGTACTAAAGAGATAAAAATTATTATCCCTTTATATATATAATTTCAAAAATGTGGGCAATTCATTTCGAACGTATATTTCGTACGTAAATTAATTCGCACTAGAACTACATAGATTACGAAAATATTATCTCGAGAATAACAATCTCCGTCCACTAAATAACCATTTGCGTTAATGATTTCATATTATAAAAATATTTTATATTCAAATATAAAGTCGAATTAAAAAATCACTCTCGTTGAGTAGAAAAAACTAATAAACATTGCTAGTTCTCCGTACACTCCATGAAAGGTGTGTCGCGTATTAGCACCAGATGAGTTTTTTTAGAATATTCAGAATAACATAGAAGATGCTATTGTTCGTGTTTCATTAAAATGTACCGTACTCTTCATGCAATCAACTATTTCTCCATTACTACATTCTCACACCAGACTTTTGTGTACCACCAACAATAATATTTATCACTATCCTTCTTCGCTGACCGGGAAAGGACACATCTCTTTAATAAATGTAATTTAAGAGTGTTATACAATACTTAAATTTTAAGTTATTAATTAAAAATAAATAATTAATAATGAGGTATTCTTCAGAATTCAACGGTTAGAGCACTCGTATTTTACCTCTGTTGACGCTGGTTGAAATACCAAATGATCGAAGAAGAATTTACCGTATTGGACTAAGTTGAGGTTTTTTCCGTGACATACGCGTTTCCTTTTCTTTCATTCCACCACATTTCTTTCATTCACTCAGCATCATCCTTCACACCATTCATCTCATTTTCCCGCGTTGTCACCTCGGTGCTTTAAAGCCACTGACAGAGCGTGTGGGGAAAACTACGATGGAATTCTGTCTTGCACAGTCTCCCTATCAAGAAATGTCGAATGAAACATTCATTCTGAACTAAAAAGCACTTATTGCTATTTTTACCTGGATTTGTTAACATGGCGCAAACTTAAAATCCATTAATTATCGTCTAGAAGTAGGGTATATTTTTCTATTGACTTCAGTCCATTATAAGTTGTTTATTGAGCCCACTTTTGTTAGGCGTATCCACCACATTTTATGTTATTACATTGGTTTTAGAATGAAAAAAGAGACTAGAATTTTACTTCCTCTAAATCGTTTTCTGTCTGAATTTCAGCCCACTTTATTCTACTACTGTTAGTCTTCTTCTTTATGTTTCGTTCTTCGCCGATCCAAAATCATTTAACACGTTCATTGTTCAGTAGACTTGCACCCAACTGTAACACAAGTGTTTTTCGTTAACTTTCACTATCACATATGCCTCTTTTTTTTGTCCGACACATACTCGTGAGTCCGACTCAAGCCGCTCAATCTTTGCATTCGGTGTGGAACTACCGCTCTTGGTGTTAAATCAAGTGCGAGCACGATAACCTTTGGACGCAGTGTGATGACCTTGCGACGTGGCTGCCCCTCTGCCCTGGCACACGTTCATTACTCGAGAGCGGCGTGAAGCGTCCTTTGCCCAAGGGCGGAGGTCATGCTCCGACAGCGAGAGAGAGAGAAGCCTTTGCAACACTTCCCTTAGCAATTGCCTCTGACAGCTTCCAATATTCAACGTCTCAATTGTAAAACGAAATTTCATGCGTATTTTTGTCCTTGTACATACATATGGAGAAGATATGTGATAACTTCTGACAGCGGCGGTGTAGTCGTATAACCCGCACGACATACCTTCCGCTCTTGTTACTGAGCTGAAAGTGATGACGCGGGGGCGAAAGAGGAGGAAAATAAACACTATCCCGAAACATTTGTCATTCAAAGCGAAGGGTCTACTAATCTAGCGCATACCTTCCGTATTGCCATACCGACCACCGAAGTATGACGAAGGATAATGTACCTCGAAGGTGTGAAGCAGTTTTCGTGGAAAGTGCGACCATCCCACCCCATTAGCAGACCCAGCCATGGTTTGCAGACAGAGTAGTAGCTACCAGGAGAGAGCGACTTATAGCTGCTTCGCTTTCACCAAACCGCAGACCGGTGGAGCGCGAGTTCAAACCCTATTTGGCTGAACTGGGTAAGGTTTACAGCAGGGGTTTCAATTACATACTCCAGACTAATGTCTGTTGGATACCATAAGTTTCTCGGCAACGCACCTTCTCTCCTTCCCAATTCCCTCGCCCACGGCTGGGTAGATGGAAGAGCAGGTCTGAACTTCTCCATAACACATGAAAGAAATAACTACTGATATATGACAATGGTGACAATACTGGAATAGAACCGGGATGGAGGATTTTGTCCTCTACATCACCCGTTCCTTCTACGGTTGAATTGAATTGTACATCATTTTCACCAAGGTCAGATACTCAAAAACTTGGGACTCATCTCCATACGTGTTACATGTTATTCAGAACATGCTGTACAGATATCTACGTGATGAGGATTATGCAGAATTTCTTCTAGGAGTGAACAAGATATGACAGTAACGTTAAATTGCGATAGTATTTCATTCCAAACGAAATATTTATTCTAAATGCGAAAAATGTTGGTTGTTTCATATCGCGTGAGTGGTGTGTGGAAAGGTATCATAATCAGATTTAGACAAAAATGACCTCGTTCCATGACCTCATTATAATGATGAACGCTTATACAAGGAATACTACAGAAACTGAATAAAGAATACATTATAAATTAAATTAATAATCTCTTTTAAAATGCAAGTTGTCATTGAAAATAGCTTTTATCATCACTTTGCGGGGTTAATATTTGAAAGTCTATCTTTAAAGTTATTTAATATAAACTAGTTTAGAGTACTCCACGAGGTGATATGTAGTTCGCAACTGTTTTTTGACAATACATTTTAAAGAAGTATATATTTAATTTTAGAAGTATTGTTGTCAATCTATTGTCTTCATATTAGAACCATTTCTATACCGACATATACGCAGAGCATAACTTACTCTTAAAATCTGAAAGGAAAATGCAAGGAAACAAATTCTGAAACGTTTTGTTAAGTTTATTGGTTAAATCCATTGAAATTTTTTGTTAAATCCATTGAACTCAGAAATGCTTCGCAAACCACAAGATGAACAGTTATCCGATTGACTTCAATTCAAATACATCTGGTGCATTTGCTCCGGATGTGGAGGAAAAATATCATAATGCGTAAGAGATCAAGAAACTTGATTTTGAACCAAGTATCACATCATATGTAGGGGAGAAGACTACAAAATTTGATAGATGACCTGCAGCCAAGTGATACCTGATACCTTCGACACGCGGAACATGGAAATGAACTTTCTTATAATTTTATGGTACGGTGACATGTACCCCGTTTATCAGATTTTGTAGCAAGAGATTAATGCAACTTCATGTTGTTAATGTCGTAAACAATAGGTTGCGACAATGTCATTTAAATTGCTCAACAATTGGATGTAGGGGTAACACGTTACTCGCAAGTGGGTCCCTTTTTGTTCTAATGACTTTAATGTCATTATGGTCATACAGGAAGAAGTATTCTTTTTAATAGTCTATGAATCCAATGGAATTATCCTCTGCCACTTTCCAAACCTGTCGATGTTTTCAAGTGCTTAGGCAATAGGATTAGTTCCGCAAGTAAAAATGCAAAATTCATAAAATAGTATTGAGAATTAATATTACCATATTCTTCGAGAACCAGCGACGTGACATGGGATAAGGAGCTGTAAAAATGTAATCAAGAATTTCTGAATTCCAGAAACGAGGTTTATAGAATACCTGAAGAATTGAAAAAATGAAAATAGTTCGTTTGATAGTTAATACTGGAAATTTTGATCCTGATATTACTCGAACTGAAATAAACGAATTTTTAATATTATTGAAAAATAAGAATTAAAAGATATAATGCAAAATTACGAGGTTTGCATGAGAAAAAAATTAGTGAATCAATCAAACAATTACTCGATAAAGAATAAAACATACAAAAATCTTGAGGGATTAAAGTAGAGACAAACGAGCTACTGTCTTTAAAATTAGTCGTAATCGTTGGTAAAACTAGTCGAATGCCGGCAATTTATTTTTTAAGCGGTTTCACCAAGGTGCGGTAATTACTTCTGGAATTCTGGTGCAAAGCTAGGGATGAATATGGGTGAAATTAGAGACAACACGATTATGCGGAGAAACAAATATACTGAAATTCTATAAATTCCACGTAATATCGAGGGGATTGCTGATAATAACATATTGAAAACATTCAAAATATAACGAGATTCTGAGTTGGTTACATTTAAAATAAGGCGTACTTTATTTGATATCGTTCTTCACAACTTCATTTTCAACTCTTAAGACATTTAAATTGGACCCCACAATTTAAAATATAACCCCACAACTGTTTTAGCCTTGCCCAGTTCCAAACATACAGGTAAAAATTACAGCTAAATGATTTCTATAATAAGAGAATTTCTATATTTGGAGTTATTAAATGGTTATGCATCGGCATTTAATAATTTAGCAAGATTTCGGAAGTTCCACCCAGTACATGGAGTAAACGTATAGATCTATGATGAACATAGCTACCCGTAGTGGTCATTTTGCCCGTGAGGGCATATCACGAGCATGCGAAGGACAGCTTCTGCCAGCCACCTTGCTGAGTTTTTTTTTTTGGGGTGAGGGGGCTTCACGGCTCGCCGACATCGAGGTCATTAAGAGTCCTAAAATTCAGTACAGGTAGGGAAAATGCAGTTACGCACTACGGAGAGCCAACATGACTCTCCCCGCGTGTGGGACTCGCCGAATGACTCGACCATACCCACCAAAAACCCTCCTGAATTACAATATATTCAAAGATCCCGAAAACATTATAAAAACCGAAAACAAAAAAAAAGTAAATTTAGAGAGACAGAGGAGAAAAACATATGTAAATTTAAAGCAAAGGAGAAAAAGAGATTTAAATCCAAACCCTCCCGAGGATTTGTGGGAGGAGCCCCGTTTCGTATATGGATTTGAGTAATGACATACGAAGAAAGATCAGATACTGTTCTAGAGGCCACATTCCTGAAGGAATCTAAAAAGACGTATCAAAAACGGTTCATTTTGCCCAAACATAAGGAACAAACTGTTCGGTAGCTTGTGTCGCCGTCGGCTGGTACTATATTTGAGACACTCCAGAAGAAAGTGTACCATGGTCTTGTGTTGCAAGTTTCACAGATGGGGAAGGTTTCCCGGGTAAGAGATGACCATGGGTAAGATACCAATACGAAGACGCGTAAGGACTACTTCTTCACGTCTGTTCGCACGGGATGATGACACCCAGGTCTTAACTGAGTATTTTACCTTCCTCAGCTTGATGGCGTTTGCCATTCGGCTTGCCATGTGCCAAGAAGAGATAATCTTATGGCAACCATTGAAACTGACGTAGGAACAAATGAAAGGTCAAGGAGAATGAGATGTGAATGAGCGGATGCTCAGAGGCAGGAGTCAACTAGCGCTGTTTTTCGCTGTAACAACTAAGTAAATTATTTCGTGGATATTTCCGAGAATCGCTCCAGTCTTTACCGGTCGTCGCCCTTCCACCTCCTTCTACACTACCCACAGATGCATGCAGATCCCCGTAGCATTCGTCGAAGAGCAAATCGCAGGACACCTTAAAATATTTGAATACTGTTTAGATGTATTAAAATGTCCCTCTATGGCTCCTATTGTAAACACTTGGGGTTTATGTTGATTAAAGCACCAAATTGTTTTGGTTTCTGGACAAAAAGCAAGAGATGTGAATATAATCTCTGGTCCCCGCAAGGGACCCTGTATTTATTTTAAAGAAGTTTGAATCAATATAATAGTAAAAGTAATAAAATAAAAGAAAGAATCAATACTCACATTTCGTGCTCCAGGAAGGATCGCAGTTCTGCCACGGAAGTTTACTCCTGAGAGATGCGAACATATAAAATATGGTCCAGGCGATGATGAGGTTGTAGTAGAGCATGACAATGGCAGACACAATGATCATGCCGTATCCCAAGCCACGAAAGAGCGGGCAGAACTTCTTGTAGATTGCCACAGGGCCGAGACTGGCGTACTGGCCGAAAGACAGTTCCATGAACATGAGAGGCAATCCCGCAATGATGAGCATTACGGTGAATGGGATGAGGAAAGCTCCTGGAACACAACAGATACAAATAAAATATATTACAATTTCATGGCTTTGAAAAATCCTTAAATTACGCTCATCATTTACAAATTCGTTGTAAAAAAATAACAATAGATTTAAGGATTTCATTATTGGAAATATTTTACGTTTCTTAAAATGAGACACTTAATATTTGCATGTCTCGTCTACTCGTGTTCTTGATCATTTTCCCAAAATAAATTTTAATAATATCAATTCTATGATAAATCAAATTTTACTCTCCTTTTAAGTAAAATACGTCTCACTTCTCTGAAATTTTTCTGAATTCAGAATTGAAATCTCATTCGTGATACAATCAACAAAATAAAATTTTATTTTCTTTATTACTTTGATAATTACATGAATTACTATAATAATAATAATAATAATAATAATAATAATAACACGTTTAGTAAATCATTTATGTTTCAATTTAAAAATTAAAGTTCCCATTTACGCAGTTAAAGTATTGAAAAACGTTTTAAAGATTCAAAATTCTGCTTTAAAAAATATCAAATATTAAGAATTAAAATTTTCCAAAAAATTATCAATACTTCAAAATTATTTATTAGAAAGAAATTAAATAGTTCATTATCTGACTTCATTACAGAAATTCGTATGCGCCCACGCTTCTTTCTTTTCAATTCTATTTGTATTATTGTTCAAGTACTAGCATAATTATTCAGTAATAGCTAATTCGAATTAAAATAACTTCAATTCGCACAATTGTTACTCACTGCTTCAGTATTGGAAGTGGTATCTACGAATATATTAATGCGCGACGAATAAATTTTTCTTTGAAGATATAACTAGGTTCTTTGTTCGGTACGGTTTTATTGATGCGCTCACCACACTGAAGGAAATGTCTTTGTTTAAATGTCTTTAAAACTAAAGAGGAAATAATTTATTGATTGTACTAGACTCCATCTTCAAGAAAACTCGAAAACAGGAAATCATTTCTTTGTAGGAGATTTCAATATTGATTTTTTGAATATGGAGGATGAAGATTCCGAGAAATTTTATAACAACTTTCTGGAATTTCAATATTTACCTAAATTCTCGAACTTAAGAATAATGGCAAAAGTTCTTGTATTGATAATATACTCTGTAAGTCTAACAGTTTGCAAACAACAGCTCATAAGCTTGTTTATAGAGAACAGGCCATGAACCGCTTTTTGTTAACGTAAAAACCCAATTCATTCTTGGAAAAAAAATAGACAAACCAATTCTTATGTTAATTACCGAAAACTTGTTAATTCATGTTATTGTGAGCATTGAACTAATTTTCTTAACGACGATATAAATTACTCATTATACAGTTTGATGAATTTAATGAGTAATATTTTATCCAAAACGCGAGTTCGAATACAGATCTTAAAAATAAAAAAACAAGCCTAGGAATGATTGGATCAATAAAGAACTAATCAATAAAGAACTGACCAGAGAAAAACAGATGCTTTATAGAAGAGGGAAAAGCGAAACTCATGACATTGTATTAAAAGTCAAATTTTCTAACAAACTCCACAATAAATTAAGACAAGCAAAGGGAAATTTCGAAAAAGACAGGGTTAAACATATTGATAATGACAACAAAAAAATATCTTTCGTGAACGAGAAACTGGCTAAAAATATGATATGAGTAGAAAAATTGATAATGTTGGTGGTAGTGGAAAAGAATATGATAAAAAATCGATATTGCAAATCAAGTTAACAATTTTTTCTGCACTATCGGCTCCAATCTAGCTAATGTAATCTTACAAACTAACGCAGCATTTTTTTCTCCCATGTCACAGCCTAACAACCGATCTATTTTTCTGTACCCACTGATGAAATAGAAATAATATATACAATTAAATCATTGAAGGATAAAGCTTGCAGTGATGATAGTATCGGTCCTGCTATATTGAAAAAGATTTCCGTTCTTATAAGTAAGCCCCTGGCTCAAATTTTTAATTTATGTGTGATTAAGGGTATATTTCCCGAAGCTTTTAAGAGTGCAGTTATTGTGCCTATTTATAAAGCAGGTGATAAGTCTAATGTGTCAAACTATAGGCCAATTTCCCTTTCACAAGTTTTATCAAAGGTTTCCGAAAAATTGTTATTTTCAAGAATCTCTAAATTTTTAGACGGTACTGATTATCTTTCTGATATGCAATTTGGCTTTAGAGAGGGTAGAGGTATTGCTTCAGCCCTTGCATGCGTTACAGACTTTGATTTACTTTTATCTAATTTGGAGTATATAGTTATTGCTGTTTTCTTGGATTTAGCAAAGGCCTTTGACACGGTTGACCACAACTTGCTAATAACTAAACTAGAGAATTGCGGTATGCGTGGTCCAGTCCTAGATGTATTAATAGATTACTTATGTGGTAGAACGCAAGAAGCGAAAATAGATAATATCAAAAGCAACACAAAAAGTGTTGCAACAGGTGTCCACAGGGTTCAATTCTTGGTCCCTTATTATTTCTAATCTGTATTAACAGCAGTTTCAATGTATCTCCATATGGTCGCACTTTATCATATGCAGATAATACTATACTACTAGCTTCAGACAATACATGGGAAGAAACTGCGTTTGTTATGAATAATTACCTTAATATAAAATGTATCTGACTTGTTTTAAACAAACTAACCCTAAATATAGATAAATCAGTCTACATGCCTTTTTGTAACTACATTGATACCACCCCACATAATTTTGATATAATATTGAATAACTGTAACTTAATCCGAGTACCCTATGTAAAATATATAGGAGATTTCATGGACTGTCATATGAGATGGGATATTCACAAATCAATAGCAACGTTAAGAGACTTAAGTACTTAATATATGTATTTGATAAATTAAAAAGCATCCTAGATAGGGATTCACTGATGATTTTATTTTATGGCCTCTTTACTTGTTTAACAACTTATGGAATTGTAGCATGTAAGAAATATCAGGCCTCATAAAATATTGAGTGACCGAATTTTAAAAATAATTACTGATCAAAATGTAAACGCGTTAAGAAGAAAACCTCTCAACCTGAGACAAGTATATAAATTTAACAGTATCCTTTTACACTACAAAAAAATTAATTTAAATTACGTAGGATCCCAAAAATCTACTAGGTTTAAAACTGTAAGACCTCCCACAGTAAATTTAGAAGTTGGAAAAAATAGTTCTATATATTATGCCATTTCTGAGTTAAATAAATTACCAAATGCACTATAATCTCTTAATTTCAACCAAAGTTCCGCCTATAAAATACTTAAAGATCACATTGCGCTACAATAAACTCGCTAAATTATACCTCATTGCACAATCGTTCTAATAATTTAATAATGCTTATACTGTTGTACATTTGTTTTATTTTAATTTCACCCCTGACTTTGCAGGAGTACATTTTTCTTAGAAAAAATGTATGCAATGTATGAATGTATTTGACAGATTTTGCAAGCTAATTGTTAGTTTATTTTATTCAGAATCTTACTTCATATGACTCATGTATTTTTGTGGTGTGTTTCATCTTCTGTATTGTTATAGGATTTGGATTTTTGAATTAACTATTAACACATATCATATTCATTTTGATTTATCTACATTTTTGACCAGAGTATCAATCTAATTTATATATATATACTAGCTGAATACCCGGCTTTGCACGGGTTAGGGAGAAACAATAATATAAATATACTACATAAATAAAAACAACAAATTATAAAGCACAATAATACACTACTTCATACAAATTTAAGAATCTTCTTTATTTAACACCTGTTTATAAACTACATTTTTTGTTTCATATCCAGGAGAAAGAATATATAAATTTTTANTATTTGTTGTGTATAATTCTGTTGTGGAAATCACACTATTACTAATATACTTTTTTTTTAAATTATCTCTGGCTGCTCCCAACCACCTTCTCTGTGTTGCATACGTAATACAAGGTTCTATATTGATTTCAATCTCTTCTTTATTTTGATCTTAAACTGCCATCAGTGTTGCGTTGCCCGTCACTGCCATCGGGGTGGCGTGCGCTCATCTGCTATCTCGTCCAACATAGTGCTGTGCGTATTTCATTTATCTTGCTTATATACTCCATGAATAATATGTACTTCTCCTCCGTGTCTATTAATCTTCTTTATTCTATTAATCTTTAATATTCAGTATGTCTTGTCTCATATATTGTTTTATATATTTCGCTCTTTCAGGTCCATAAAATGGACAATCCCACAATATGTGATCTGGTGTCTCTTTGTCATGTCCGCAGTCTCAAGTTTCGTCATCTGTTTTTCCAAATCGTCGTAAATATTGTCGGAAATCTCCGTGCCCTGTTAAATATTGAACTGTCTCTTTGGTCAATGTGAACCATCGTCTTGCCATCTCTGCGAAGCTTACATTCCTTATATATTTATACGTTTTAGTCCAGTTTTCTCATTATTCCACCTCACCTGCCATGCGTATATTAATTGATTTGTCAATGTTTGTCGTGGTTTCTTTATCCAATTTGTTTATCTTTGTTCAATTTATCTCAATCCTGATTTTGTAGGGCACGATATTTAATTGTCTGCACGTATAAGTCAATGGACAGTATTACTAATATTGTATTTAATCCTGCTGTTGGCACCGTTTTGTATGCCCCCGCTATTTGTAAGAGACATTGCCTTGATCGTGATGTGGTTGCAAATTTTAAATTTACAACTCTTCCTGCCCTGACCACATATCCATGCGTTAATATTTGTCGCAATGCTCCAACATACAATGGTAATATGTTTCTCCGTGCTATGCTGAAACGTATTATACCTATTCTGATCATACTGTATAATGCTATTCCAATTCTTTTCCGTACATGTTGGAGGTGTTCAGCATATGTTAACCGCTAGTATCACCCCCAGGTAACGGTAATGTATCACGTCTTGTATCTTTTGTTTATCTATTTTTACTATAATATCCCTTCTGTTCACTTTAGGGCGTCCAAACCATACTATACTTGTTTTGCTTTTTGATATTGTTAGTCCTCTCTCTGCACAAGCCCTCTACCATGCTTTGCGCTTTCCCCTCTCGACGCGATCGGTCCTTTGCTATCAAGACCACATCATCCGCATAAGCAATGAAGTTTATTCCTTGTGTCTCATGGAAACTAGAATATTGTGTCTAGTACTACATTCCAGAAAACCGGTCCACTTCAGGTCCCTTGTAGACATCCTATGGTTGTTGTACTACATTCCAGTTGTGGAAGGCGAACGGATGGTGTAGTGGTTAACACCGCTACGATCAATGAGTTCCGGTTTCTATTCCCGGCTCCTCGCCATTTTCACCTGACCGAAAGTTATCACAGTATCCTTCATGTTTATTTTACCATCTCATGCGACATTGCATCATAACGTGGTGCTTTACGTGATCGTACTATTACTAATATACTGTAAACATTGACTGTTGGTATCATTGGAAAGAAAAAAGCGATCAAGAAATGAAAAAATGAGTAATTCATAAAATTTAATTACCAGCTAGTGTTTTGTTATATAATATATAACCTGGTACCGCAATGGATAATGGTCGTGATTTATCAAGAGGTCATAATTTCTATGCATTATGTTAATTTATATCAGAAGCATGAATGAAAAGGTAAACATCATCTAGTAAACGAGATGGAGTCGTTCTGGGATTTGCAAGTTTCTTGCGTCAAGGTTACACGCCAAGGTAACGGATGTTTTCTGATATTGCATGGAAACTTAATAATATATTGGAAGACTTAGGGTAAAAAAATTAAACATCGTGATAACTGAGACAACCACCTAATTAACTGTAACCTCCTATTAACCAGAATAGGAATACATGGGATGGCATATTAAAAATTTCTTGAAGGCTTAACACACTTAATTTGATCAAATATAGTTCGATTGGAATGATTGAGACAAGGTTTGGAATCACGATTCACTATTTTTCTGGAGAAATTTCTCTTTCCGAGGTGATACATGTATATGGTAGCCACTGCTATGTGTTCTTCACTATTGCTGAATACGTGCAGGATATGGGAATGTCAGTTATGATGAACTAATCTCCTCAGATACGTACTGTAATTTTAGGAAGTTTCATGACACCTGTCACAAGAGATCGTCGAGGTTGCAGTGCGAAATGTCGTCCTCCAATTTCAAATATTTGAGGTACAAGTTCAATGTATTCCTAGTTTCTTTTTTTTTAAGGGTTTTGAATCGAAATTGGAAATATCATTGTAAATATTGTTATCATTAATTCATACTGTACTAACAAAAATAATTAGTAGTATATTTCAGCTAAATTCCTACTTTAATGTACATCATTGTCTTAAAAATTTGCAAGTGGCCATTATTAAGCAAAATGTAATCTTAAGTAATACATTGCCAAATGAAAGTGTTTAAAATACACTTACGTGTTTATTGGATTATAAATAAAAGTAAACAAAACCCTATATAAGGTGATTCTGTGGAGAGTGGGATTCATGCGATAAAACATTAATTTTTATAGGAGTAATTGTTCGTTCCATGGAAATAAAAATAGGTTTATAGTTTTTTAATTGTTTGATTTTTACGTATTTTAAATATCTGCCCAATAATTAATTTTACCCAATGGCGAATGAAATTATATTTGGAATTAAAATGAAACATATTGTCACTCCATTAAACTCCAATGCATATAGTTTTAGTCGATTTCAAGAAGGTACTTGAATGTTTCGATGTCCAGTATAATATATGCACCATGGGATGAATATTAACAAATTTTGTGAAATTGTATGAAACTACTTAGACCGCTTGATATTTTGAAGTTTCTATCCGTCACTCGTGAACGAGAATTTCATGAAAACTTACGTAGATAATAGTAATTCCATGAGCGTGAGAGTTAGTAAGGTTGGCGGGTAGATGGGGACATTTTCTATGGAGATATCAAGAAATAATTTTATTCATTTTGTGGATAGATAATTTTTAATTGTATTATATTTGATACTTCAAATCTTAAAACCGGATGTTAAGGGATGGGAGGCGTTATTACAAGCTTGGCATTCGGTGGAATGTATCAGAGAAGGGACGGCAGTTACATGATTTCATACCGAATGTGGAGAAGAACAGACAGTGGTTTCAACTAGGTCCAGAACATGGGGACTCTAAAAGTTATTTACGAAGATTTAGGATGTGTGATTATGGATTGGATGGGATGTTTGATAATGGATTAGTTGGAATGTGTGATTGTGAATCAGGTGAAGAGACACGAGAACATGTTTTTCGGGACTGCCAATATTACGCACCAGAACGGGCGCGATATTTACGATATATGCGGACAGAGGACACGGTATGTAAAGTTGGTAAACAAATGATACAAACGAGAAAGAAGTAGGAGATATTTAAGCAATATATTGTAAGTATCATAGGCAATTAATTTAAGTTTTAGACTGAAGCAAACACATCCTACTAACCCTGGTCAAAGGTGAACACCTACGGGTGGTAACACGAGTGAGTAATATTAAAAAGAAAAGAAAATATCCAGAAGAGATTGAAATACGATGAAGATAAGTGTACAAGATGGAAGTGATCAAAACAGATGAAGATGATTATTTTTCCTTTATTGTTTAACAGATCTAATCGTATAATTTATTTTGATGGGAACACGACTCATAAAACACTAATGTAAATAAATAAATTACACTATTTTACGAAGAATTATAAATTAAAGTGACAGGAAGTAACCAGTGGGTGACTATGGGTGCGTTCAGCTAGTTATTAAATACAATTCTTGCAGCTTCCGTTTAATTTCTGGAGTATACAAAGTAATTTCTGGAGTATACAAAGTATTAGTAGAAGAGCATGAAGCATATGTCTTTCATTCAACTCCCAATTATTGTATAGTCACAATGTCTTGTATAAGTCAGTATAGTACTTGTACAGTCAGACTGTAAGTAATCTTCTGAGAGAGGAAGATAGTACAAATTTATTCCTTTAAAGTGGGGTAAGAAAACGAACTTTCTTTAGACGATCGTTAAAAAATTAATTTCCACCCAAGATGGATATTTCTTTAGTTGAGATGTCTGTTTCTAAGCTCTTGATTGTCGGATTTTAATATTTATTCCACAAAACACGAAATGAGTGTAATTATAAATTGGGTTTAATAACTTTATCATTTGAACATAGGAATTTTTATCAATGTTTGTTAAAAGACGAAATAGAAGGAAATGTTACAGTGTTCAAAACATCGTTTACCGTAAAAGTTCCCTGGGAGCTATTCTTCTCCAAATATATTTTAGAATTTCCTGAGTCTTGATAATACACGAGTAGATGATCTCAAGAAGAGAAGAACAAATAGTGAGCATCCAGGAGACTTAAATTCGTTCCAAAGGTAACTTCCACTCGTGTCACAGAAACTTTAAACGACGTGAGACTGTAAAGGACAGGGTTGATCGAACAAGCAAAGTATGAAGAAGGGTCTCTAGAGACGTATAAACCAAACTCTGTCGACTCCACTTTTGTAACACACGCTAGTGCTTTGTGGACTCTGGCGCTTGCTTCTACTAGTGCGTACCTCACCGGGACCATTTCCGCTAGCATTGGCCGCCTGCCAGGTCACTTCATCTGTATGAGCTTCCAGAGCTACGCGTTTCCGAATATTCCCTTCCCCCTCCGCATTCCAACTTGACCCATACGACCTCATTACCCAGCACATTGAGCCAATTTTCCGTCGTCATCGGTGTCCCTTGTCGGCGAAATTTATCTTACATCGGATATGAGCTCTTGATGTATTAGCGTAGTCATGATGGTGGCCAATAACACATGCTGCAACGCATCCATTCTTCAGATCCTTACGAATTAGTAATTGCGTTTCTAACTCTCAGATGCTTGTGTTAGGATGTAAATAAAAACATATTACTTTAAAGTAACATTGCCAAAAGTCAGAGAATAGGAACTTCTGAATGGAATTGTATCATGTCTTTGAAGAATCATACATTTTGAGTTGTTCTAATTATTCTGTAGGGCTACCCATCTCTCGGTTATCTCCGAATGTAAAATGTTGTTCCCTTAGTGAATAACTCGACGCTCATCCGTCGATCTACTAGCATTTGACGGCGGATCATTTGCTTATATTTCTTGATGGTTCGAGTAAAAGTTAGCTACCTCGAATAGTAACGAGTCTTCACGTTTTGATGAGACGCACTGAGTCCTATGTTATTGAATTCACCGAAATAGGGAAGCACCTATCAATTCCTGGAAATGGTTCCTGGCCCCACCTCGTCTGCGCTTTTCCATCTACTTAAATCAATTCAAAATCGAACATATTTCACAGTATATTAAAGCTAATATATTGCTCTACAAGTTTGTTTCAGGTAATTAAGCGAATTAGACCACGATTCACAATATATAGGCTCTTGAAGGAAAATCAAAAACGTTGAAACCACATGTGAACCTTGAATGACATTTTACCGAAAATCGGTAAGACTTACGGAAAATACTTAATACGTAAGTTAAAAAGCATTGAATAACAAAGAAAATGAAACAAAATTTAGAGCTGTAGCATAATTTATAATGAAGATACAATTGTTAGAACCTAAACCTCAAATTTCAGACTTTTCCGTCCAATATTTCCATGTTGTGAAACTCAGATCTCAGTGGAGGGAACTTTCAGGATTTATTACTCTTAGAATGTACAACAAATTGCAAAAGAGAAACCTTTGTTTCGAATTTTTCCGTGTTTGCCCTACTTTGACTGAACTAATAATGCAACTCTATTGACGATTTTTAAGTAGTAAAACAAAATAAATCAAAGTTTCTTCATGCAAATTTGTATTGTTTGTGCAGTTCTGACATACGCCTCGTCATGAATAAAACAAATAGATTTTGAAGGAACATGGGAAGGATTAAACGTGTTATTGAATCCTTTCATTCAAAAGTGCAGACCAGTGGCTGTATGTGAAACGAAGTGTAGCACTATATTTATTGCTTTCATGCTAGTCAAAACTATTTGGAGTCCCTGTAGCACGAACAAAAAACGTTTATAATTACAAAACTCCTGAGTTTTCATGAGTTGTTGATTTACTCGATTGTTTCCATATTTTGACTGTCAATTATCCGGTTGAAGAAGTTATTTATAGCCATAGCTGCAAAAAAGTGGTATACATTGTTTTTACTTTTAAATCCACGCTTCTTAGAGAACAAAATGTTTTCGTAAAATGATATTCCTCATATATGTGAGAAAACTTGGAGTTATTTTGGCAAGTAAATGATGATGATAATAAACTTAGGTTATGGAGAATCATATGAAATGTAAGGCTCGTAAGTATGTCTTCTGTCAAGAACTTGGAATTTAGACTTGAAATGTATGAATACTTGTATTATAATAATGGGACGAGTTGACGCAGGATATTGTGTTACTCCACTAATTAAAATAAATCAAATATATCGAGCAGAAGCAGTAGAAAACATGAGCAAATGATAATATACTACTATTTGATCAACAGAGAATGCAACTACTGATGTTCCCGCTTCATTATAGATTTATGATGGAAGTTATTCATTTCGATTTGCACACATCTTAACAGCGGGAACATGCGATTGCAACCCATCACATTGGGAACGTGCCGCTGCGCAGATGTTTCCGGGCAAAGAGGGCCGGTGATGGCGGAGGTAGTAGCAGCGTCAGTGCTGGGGTTTCCCAGTGCGCGGGGTTTGAAGGGTTGTGAAGAGGTGGGATTGGGGGTTGGGGGACAGGCGGCGAGCAATCGCGGCCAGGAATGGAATCAGGATATCGGAGCGCACGTTGAGTCCCGTCGTGCTGTGCGCGCGCGACTGGTTGGGATGGGAGGGAGGGATGGATGGATGGATGGAAAGGATACGAGAGGAGGAGAAGGAGGAGGAGAAGGAGAGGGTAGAAAATCAATTGCTGTTTACTGTCGGCGGTGGGAGGCCTGCAAAGATAGACGTTCACAACCCTGGAATGGGTGAAGGAGGGAAAACATACAAAAACATGGGATAGTATGGACAAGAAGTAATCGGTGGAGAAATTGACTTCGAGAGATATATTTTTTTCATATTTGATTAAAAGTTATGCAACCTACTAACGTCAGAAACAAGGTTCCAACATTCTAATGAGCACAAAAATATGTGGTTATTGTGCACTACAATGTCACGTATTCTTTAAGATATTATAAACAATTTTTTTTTAAATTAGCGATATGAATAAAGTCTCATATAATGAATCTAATCACATAATGAAAGCAATTGCAATTTATCTCATAAAAAACTAAAAAAATGTTTTCTATTACAACGATATATTCGATCAAAATCTTGGAAACTATGTGAATTATGTGAAACAAGCACACAAATTAATAAAATATAACTTGTAATATCAAATATTGTTAAAACATGTTAAAAGTGAATATAATGGAAGCAACATCCCCCAGATTGCAACAGTTTGTATACATTGAGCCGTCACCGGTTGTGGCCGCAATGGCAATAGCACCGCTGGTGGCTCAGAGAGATTTGCGTGACAGCTCTAGAGTAATGGCGTTTAATGCTTTCCTAGAAGACTGGTCTGCGTTCGTCCAATACCAATCAAAGTTTGCCCAACTTCTGCGATTATTCATTTCCCTCCAGTGCCTGTTACATGGGGATTTCCCATGTAACGACCCTTAAACACTTGTCGACTAAATGTGCTACAAATCGTCTCAAATGTGTACCTCTCTCAATCTTTCAGTCTTAACATTTGCATCAAGGATTCTCCTTGTTTCTCTGAGTATATAATTCTCAACTGCCTATGTACATGAAAGTCCACTACAGGATGTCTGAAGTGTTGGCACAAAGACTTAGTTCCTAGATAGGACTATAATTACTCACAACTGATACCCATGTGTACTTTCTCCCGTCCAGTAGTGGTATATAGCACATCGTAAAATATTCCATTTTTACTCGTGGCCAATTTCATTTCAATTTTTGAAAGAATGTATATGTTCTCAGAATACAATTTTATACACGATAGAGTCGGCTACACAGTTTTGAGCCAAAATCATAAAAGTTTTGGTCTTTTAATCTACATTTTTGAAATGAGAGATGTACTGTTAGTTGTTTTTCAACAACTTACCTTTTTTTGAAAAGTTATACAATGCGTAAAACAAAGTACGAGAAAAGGAGATGATACTGGTGTCAAACGACAACATAACGATGGTAATTTACAATGGTAATTTATATATATATATATATATATATATATATATATATATATATATATANCATTTTCCGAAGAGCAGTGAGCGTCCGGTTATGTGCGAATCAGTCCTATTAATCTTCAAGCAAACCATGCTCGATCTGCGTGGTCTGCCAATTAGTTACCTACCGGAAGGAAAGTGGAAAGATTTATGTTTCTATATAAATTCAACATATCCTGATATATTTAAAATTTGTTAAAATTATGCCCAACATCAAATACTTTAAATCCTTCCGATGAGAATATAAGAAAGTGAATATATTAATATTTTATTCATAAATTGATCACTTTAAATCACGAAGTTCTGTTTTAAAGCGGAGACGCGTTCTTATGACACAAAACAATTACTGCCAACCTTGTTTATTTAATGGTTTCTCAGGATAGAACTTTCTCAGTGGAGGGGGTAGCAGTTCGATGTAATATTTTTCAGTGCTTCACTTTCACACACGAAGACATTGGCCACCTCTCATGAGCATATGATATTGTTTGTGCGTGGGGTAGGTTTTCTCCTTTTCCTCCTGTCATCCGGCATGGCTTCGGGTGGGCGCCGACAGCGTGGTGTAGTGGTGGTGGGAAACGGTCGTTAGGCGCCGTGATAAGGGCTCTCGCCCTCCATCATCTCTATTCCGGGAGCGTTGAGAGACGGGGATCGTTACCAAGCGCCGCCCATACTATCGCCATTGCCATCACATCCACCAAACCTCCGCAGCTACTTCCTGGCTCACCTTCTTCTGCTTCGCGACCTCCTTGACTTTGCCCTTTTCCTTCTACCATTCACTCGCAGTAACATGGCCATGGCGCGTCTCGAAACCCTTCACCTTCATGATTGTCTATTTAGCCATTTTTCACCTAACACAGAGTTTCCTTGACACTAAGTAAATTCTCACAGCCATCTTAATATCTGTCTACGTAGTCACTATTACGTACATATATATATTTTTTATTTAATTTGGCCTTCGTTAATTGACGAACTTGCCTAAAACCGTGTCATTGCAAGTTTCTCTCTTAAAGATTATATTCATTTTTTTCCTCTCCTATCTACTCATTAGAACTCCACTTTCTCTCCTAACCGAATACTTCTCAAATTGAACAGTCTTATTTTATATTAAGCTTCAATTAGTACCAAAAATTTATATTGGAAACAAGGAAGAAAATAACGCAGCTCAGAGAAAATACAAAAAATGGCGATGAATTTGTTTATTTATAAACATACAACAGTGTTAGTATAACTAAATACATTTGAACAGGCTTAAAAATGACAAGGCATAAACTTGTTACGCTATTAAAACGGTTTAAAAACGTTACACAAATTGTTGCGTACGAGATTTCGGTTTAGACCGCAAATAGCGCACAGAAGGTTCGACATGAAATTGATTATGATTACTAAACTCTTGGCGTTTTAATGACAAAAAAACGGGAGGGTCATGGTAGACGGGAGGGGAGAGGTATTATGACGCTCGTGTTTCTAGAAGAACAACCTGGGTAAGTTACCAATTACCCTGAAGAAAGTACTGGGGTGCGATAGTAGCGCTTTTTTCTCGCCATTTTAAACAATCCTATATTTTTTATATACTCAAAATCATCCCTTTTTTATACAACAGTTCGTTTTACTCGTCTATTGTCAACACGAACGAACAGTCATTAGCTGTCGATCCAAAGAAATAGATACATCACATTCATCAGGACTCTAATGGTAGACGATAGGGAGGAGGATTTATGGATCTTATGTGTTGGGAACTTCGACTGAGGGGAGGGGAAGCAGTCTCTCCTAGTTATACAATTGAAGAGAGAATGGAAGCAGAATGACATGATGGCTAACTTCGTATAAAACCCATGCCGTTTTATGGAGAAGGTTGTTAAGAGAAATGAAATTGAGTGGATCAGGTTGGAATACAGTGTAGTCAAGGGAAAGATTGTGATCTAGGATCATCGGTATTCAAGAGAGGGAGGAAGATCGAAATTTAATTTATACTTGGGAGTTAGAAAATTTCGAGATTTTCTTTTTTTCGACCTAAGGTATATTTTAAATGTATAAAAACCTTCTGATGAGAATGAAGTTTGCAAAAAATATTGTAATGTGCTCATTTATCTCTTGTATTTATCTTTCTTTTCTTTTTTCTTGTGAACTGACACCATCTGACCTACTTGAAATAAACTAGTATTCAAGCAGTACCTTTGGCGACACTCCCATTTAGTTACTTAATTTTTCGCAAGTTTACGAGTCAGTTGTATGGAGTTATGACGTGATGGAAAATAAATTAGACCAAATGCGTCACAATCAAATTTTCACGAAGCCAATCACTATATATCTTTCTACAAGATGTGGACTTGTTCAAAACATTTTTGACACAGTAACATTGCATTTTGACAGAATGTTAGAGGTCATCCCGGATTGTTTTGAAATTGACAGCGTCCTTGACCCTTCCTTTTCCCTACATGGTCTATTCCACCGTAGCGCATTTCTAAATACACCTTTCTTTGGGATGTCAAGGAAGCGGGCCACATACTTCGACAACCATACGTAAATCTTTAATACTATCACCACATTTACATGTATGTTCTGACTATCACATTGCATGTACAATTTTTTGTAATATCTGGTTTTACAGGGGAGCCATGGCTTGTGAGCAAATATAATCAGCTCCCCTTTTATGAATTATTTTTGCCTATTGAGACGATCATTTCGTGGACCGAGAAATTCTATTTGAAAATTGCAAACCGCTGAAATGAGAGAGAAGGGTAAAGAATTCCGGGAAATAATCTATGTTCATCAGGATCGAATGAACAATCTCAGTAATTCTTTGATGCAGTCGCATAGTAAACAGACTCTAACAAAATATTCTACAACATGTCCTCATAATACAGGATAATCACCAGTAGTTGCAAGGGAGTCAAAACCTTCAGTTTTTGTGTGTCGCGGGAGCCATATTTTTGCTTATCCCCTAGTAACGACACGATTTTTGTGAGAGGTATGTTAACTATCTGTTTATTTCGTTTTATTTAGTCTTTCTCCTAATAGTCTGAAAAAATATACGTCAAAAATGAATAAGTAAATCCGCACGCACATAACGTATCGAGCGTAACTAGAGTACATAAACGTATGGTTCTTTTTAATTTTGAGCAACAAACTGCACTAGTGGTGATCCTGGAACATCATTTTCAATCGAGTCAAAGAAAGCTAATGAGGGAGTAGCCTAAAGACCACGTGAAAGTTGAGAAGCCAATGCCAGCATTACGAGATTGCCTAATCTTTCTTATGGGCGTTCTACTCGTGTTAGCAGAATCTTAGGTTTGGACGGTGCCGCCCACACTACACAATCGGGGAAAGAGGGTGAACGTTGAAATAATATGCTACACGTGTCAGTTTTCCATAGATGATTAAAAGGAAAGGCGTATTCTTTGGGCGTTGTTCGTTCTTTTAAAAATTGTTAATAATAAGGTAGTAGTTGAATTCTATACTGAATTGTAATTTACAATTAAGTTAATTTAAATTCACGAGTTGAATTAATGAATAAATACTGGGTGAATTACGGTTTACCATAAGATGTTGTAGATTTTTATGGGGAATTAAGATTTATAAATTAATATCTTTTCTCCATACATAGTGGAACTGAATTTTAACACAGTGTTTTGATCGTCAGATGTCAGAGGTCTAATATTGCTTTTTTTCATGCTAAAGCAAACTTGCTTCGACGTATTTCTGAATACATGTCTCTGAGATTTGTTTCAACATTTTCATTAAATGCTTTTAAGTAATGCAGCTCAAATAGCTCTTTTCCACAAGTCACCAAACGTGAAAATTCAAATAACCGCTAAATATACTTTATCTGAGTTTTTGACAATAAAATCATTATTATTATTAACTACCCCTTTTGCTCCCGTCCCCTCAGTTTCTATTCCATCAATATTTTGACATCACTTATTTGATAAGCTTATATAATTTTACTCGTGACTAATAAGTAAGTACGTTTTATTTTTCAAAACTAGCTAGGAACACATTTTAGCTTAGCAGAAAATTACAGTGGCACCACGCTATGTTAATGTTAAATAAGTTTACAGATTCTATGTCGTGAAAAAGTTTTTTCAAAGCATGCAGATAAGCGTTTGTGGGAATGAACCTAATTTTGAACGTAAATTATCTTATTATTACATTAGAATAAAGTCAAATAATTTTATAACCTTTAATTTATGTAAAAGTTGTCCGATTAAAATGAGACAAAACTGAAATTACAACTATTTACATGGAGATTGTTTTGTTTGTTTAAAATATTCATAAATACATTTTCCATAAATGAAGTAGACCATCGCTGAACCGGCAGAATTTAATATACCGGCTGAGACGGCGGACTTTATCTGACCTTTGGCCGATAGGACACCCGATATTCCTGAGATAAACTTTTCCACGGGGGTTATAGCAGCCTATTTATGGGTGTTGCAGCGTGCAATCTGGAATGGGTGGAGCTACGCTAGGCCACCCCTGCAGAAGACATGACAACACCGCGCTTTCGCTCCATTGGTTACATCTCATTATCCTTCTTTGGCTGTGGGGACAATAACGCATCATTTGGAACTTCATCGTCCGTCACTGTGAATAGTAAAACAAAGTGACCTTACCAATGCAAAAGGGATGCAAATAAAAGAGGTTTCCTCATATATATTACACGGAAAATGTTCACACAGAACATACACTATATCGGGACAAAGGATCCATTATAACCGCCCTATGACTCTTTTCTACGTACGTCAGCGGCGAGCGGCAATGCTCCTCAAGTTCCCCATACCCAAAGTGCAGAGTGCCCAGCCAGTTTTTGGAAAGTGATATCTTGGGTACCATTTCGCTGAATTACTCCTATCTTATATAGTCACAAAAAAACATGTTTAGCAATATGCAGTATCCCAAAATTCTTGAAATGAAAGGTTTTACTGACTCCGCACACGTAAACATACAACTCTGCGCGAATAACCTGACGACGACTTTATTATTTTATTTTTAAAGGATCAATAATCATACTTAAAAAGTATGTAGTAATTCCTACACATCTATCAATCTTCAAAATACTTAGAACATAAGTCCAAAATTTTCAAAGTAAAGATAGTTGTAAGAAATATATATCCATTATGGCTGATCGCTGGGCGTTAATGGGTTAAGTTTTTAGGAGAACAATAAAAAAATATTTCGTCTGAAACTGTCATTTCATCATTTCTTTATCTAAATGAAGATGGGGTGAAGTTGTTGTGGCTCTATCCAAGACAACTTTATTGACTTCCTCTCTAGCCGAGCATCTAATTGCTATGTAACGCTCGTGAGGTATTCTTATCTGGAGGTGATCCAGGCGAAGTTAGTATGCGGGCAGCGTTACGTAAACAGGCCACGGCCTCCTTCTTCCTCCTCCTCCTCCGCCGCCGCCAGTGTGGGGCACCTCGAGCGGGAGGTCACGGTCGCATTGAGGCAGGCGTAGGGATGCTGGGCAGGGTAGGCAGGACACGAGGATGGCTCCGATCGATCGCGGTCGGTCGCCAGGTGCCCGCAGCGCGCGGCTGTGCTGGGTGGAGAATGGTCCACATGACATTTCTACGGCGATATGCGGAAGCAGTCGAGAAAATTAGTGTCATCAGAAAGCAGCAGATTCGTAGTTTCATAAATTTCTTCAGTGTCTCGGAGCAAATCACAAACTGCTGATGAAGTATGCGAAAGAATTGTTTTGTGATTTAAAGAGATTTATATACTTGTATTTATTTATTTTACGGAAATATTGAAAGAGATGTAGCACTTATCATTTTCTAAACAAGTGGCGATATCCAATACTTTTTCACAAGCAGTTGTGTGAGGCAGTATTTCATTAAATATATTATTTAAAATATTTACTTTGAACCTTTTACTAAATTTGTAATACGGAATTTTGCATCGCGTACACAAGAAACATATGTATCACAAGGGGTGGCTCGTTCTAACATTGATAGTTTCTTCTACATAAAAACTTGGAGAAGGTGAACGCACAAAAAGATCAATCCAGATTTTTTACATTAATGTGATTGATTCTCGGTTATTGTGAGAGCTGTCTCTTAT
>NNCF01129377.1:193756-206190 GCA_002313205.1 Laupala kohalensis
GGGATGGCGCAGTCGGTAAGCGCATGAGCGCGTAGAGCTCAAGGTCCCGGGTTCGAATCCCGGTCCCGTCTACCATTTTCATTCGACGTAACATGATTAATCTGTTACCTGGCGGTGAGGTTCACCGCAATCTAAGAGATTTCTACAATTCATGGGTTATTTTAGAATGTTTCGATAAAGCTTGATGCTTTTTTTTGCTGTTTGGAGGGAAATATATTCAGATAAGTGAAATAATTGATTGTATACGTATCTGAAGGCATACAATTAATGTTAGTAAATATGGGGAATGCTTCAGAGATTAGTATGTAGGAAGAAATCTAAATAACGAGCTTGTTTAGCACAGATGAACAGAGTCCAACACGCTCCCACATTTCAAAATTTTGAAGTGAAGTGTCCATCACAATTCACTCAGTATTAAAAAGTATTGGGCGATTAACTTAAGTACATAATAATTTTAGGAAAATTAACAATAATTAGAGAAAATATATGCTTGAATTCCTAGCGAAAAAATAAATATATTGGAAAAGTTTCACGTGAAATAGAATTAATTATTCTATTTAATACAAACCATCGTATCTATTTTTTCATCACTTTATATTAACATATTTGCTAACTCTGAACAATATAATACACAAAAGTTCGAGTATTTTGTATATATGATACTTACAATACCTACATTTCGTATGCTGTATCCCTACATCCGTATATACCAGCATATACCATTTCAACGATAAAATTCACGTTTCTTTTCTTGCGTCTATTTTCCTTGATTCCTAAGCAATATATCGAATCATCTGAATTCCATATTTCGCATATCCATATTGACCCAACGGCTAATAAATTTTGGATAAATGGAGTAGCACAGTATTATTTACTGGCAAGACAAACCTAAATCGAACATAATTTTTATATTTGACACTTCTTCCGGGTTATTATAGTTATAATGGAAATAGAAACAACCCAAAATAAGTTTGAAATATTGACGATGGTAGTCGTTGAAACTTTTAACAATACAAAAAGTAACGGTGTTTGAAAGTATTTTGTTTCTCACAATGCTTTTCTTCAAATGAACCACAGGCACTCTTTTGAATAATACTACTCACATAACAGCGTAGAATTGTGTCTGCTGAGCAACACTTTGAAGAAAGAACCCCTGGGAACTCCTCTGTTCCACTGTACCTGGTCCCTGGAGACATCCGAGCCTTATTGGAAAAGTACACCCACGTAGCTTGGGTCTTGACGCTCTGCATTGTTCGGTTACATATATTCCCCGTAACTTTTGCTCGCTCCCTCTCTCCTCCTCCTTCCCGTTCTCTCCTCACATTTTGAGTCTCTTGTATCTGCTTCGCTCAAGCCGTCATTTACATTAGCATTTTCTAGAAATTTGGAAATGATTTGGAGGAATTTCATTGATCGTGAATTTATTACATTCCGCGAGTTTCGTATATTTTCAGAAGGAAAATATCGCGCGCAAAGTTGCTACAAAATTAAATGTGTAAATACGAGTAAAAATTTTTAAATAAAATTTAAAAATGATGCTTGCATTAAATGCACGATTATTGTGCCTTCGTTGTGCAATTACAGGATTAATTATAATTACATTTTGAAATATAATTCATTTTACAACTGTGCTACGCCAGTGATCGTGTAACATTTTAGCTGATTTATTACGCATTAAATCCACGTTTTAAACTCTAAGTCATTACGAATACTACATGGTTACTAGCTGGACTGTGAATCGCAAATTAGAATCATATTCAACAATTCCGGCACAATTCGTTTGTTAACTCAGCAAAACTGTTAACAAATTCTTGCTATTTAATACACACTCAACAGTTATAACTCTAAAAGATGAATCATTCAGATTAAGGTTCCAAGGTTCAGACCTTATCTATCAAGACGTTATTTCTGAGTAACAAAATCCAATATTCCAGACACTTCATACGGCTTCCAGACTTGAAAACCTGTTGCTTCTCAAGTCGAGGATGTTCGTCACACAAGACGAGTTCGGCGGGTGTTAATACATATATCATTTTCTTTAAAATATACTTAATTTGATCGTGATATTTACTTAAGACAAGATTATTAGATTTAAAATTAATACCATTTTCTGCTTTAAACACAGACATGGCTATTATTCCTTTGTTTTACATATTAATTTTTTTGAAAACTTTATTTTGGATTGATGGACTAGAATTTGGTTATGTCTACGAATATATTAGTCTCTATATTATTTTTTGTGAATTCAAGTGAAATAAACCAATCCTGGATGTTGTATTGATATGCTCTATATATTAATATTATTTTATTTTTTGTAGTAAAGTATAGTTTATTCGTGCTTAAATTTTGAATACAAGATTTGTGAATTTAAACTAGCTTAAAATCAATGCAAGCAAAACATTATTCAGCTAGTTAACTGTAATTTGATATGTGTAATAATCATTTACTAAACATATATTTATTAATATATACTAATACATTGACTACTATCTGAATAGTCGAGTTATTACGCGTCACTGGACTTTTTGTATTAATAATATATCTTAAATCCCAATAAATATCCGTATACTGCGTATACGGTTCATTCCTCAGCCTCCCTAAAATGTTTCACGGAATTATCATACATTCCTTCATTTTACACCAAATTGGATATTTTCCATCTATTTCCACAATTACGAGTATTATACTTGTAATTTCTTGATGTCTTGATATGCGTACAAGCATGTATTGTAAGAAAACCAAGTGATATATTCTTCACAATACATAGAATACATTCGTTCTATTATTAAAAAGGTAAAAATAATTCTCGAAGGAAATAGACAATATTAGACCCCATTCGGTCGTGGGAGTAACCACTTGTAAAATAAAGTGTAGAACAGGTAGGAGTGTTGATACACACTGGAGTCGCTAGCGTCGACGACAAAAAACCTGAAAATATTTTTAGCCTTGTTCATTCATTTAAAGGCGAAGTATTGAAAAAACAGTTTTTTTAGAAATTGAACTCGTTTTCAAACAAATAGCGGACATTACATCTCAGTTTGTTTTACAGATAAAAATGTCATCCGAACTCACCTCTTTAAAATCGAAAATTCAAAACTTATATATTTTGACCATCTATAATACAATAGCAGCATATCTGAAATTTCAAGTTCCGAGCTTAAAATGATGTTTTGGTAATTTCTCAACGAAGACAGTCAGGAAAACACTTGTAGACAGGGTATATATTAAACGTATGGAATATATACTTGTTTATTAATATACTACTTAATCTTTAATCATTTTTGGAGTTTACTCATGCACTTTCCAATACTGATTTATAATTTTTCATTCCATGGTATTAGTTTCTTTAAATTAGAATTCTGTAGAATCCAGGATTCACTTTAAGAATCGTAATGAAAATGGAGAAATGTTTGGAACTCATCTTCAATATTGAAGTTACTCACTTGAAATTGGATTTCAGTACACAAGTCTCTAAAGACAGATAGCTCTTCTCTGTGTGACGAAAGTCTCTGAGTGACTGTATTTAGGGTTGGTTATGTGTGGGTAGATCACTGATCTACTGACTGAACGACTGTGGTTCCGGTCTCGGTGAGGTCACGGGGCATGTTACTCACGTCTTTCTGACTCTCAGGCCCACTTAGTGACATGCAAAGGGAATACCAAAGTTAATCAGTGGTGAAAATAGTCAAAACGTGATGCTGGCCACATCACCTCCTTGTGTAGAGACCATAGCTCTAGTCTCCGTGAATCCCAAGGATCCGTTGTGGTACATGCAGGGGCACTTTGACTATTGCTGACGAAAGCGAATGTCATCATCACCTGGAGCACTCTGTCTATTTAGAGCTCGGTCAGCGTCGAGCAGACAGACGACTTGGGAGAGGCGTGAGACTGCTTGAATTATGGATCCGATTCCTCGTCCCGAAGCACGACGAAGATTAACCGGAGCAACTCCTTCCCAGACTCAGAGAGCACCACCGCATCGCGCGCGACTCTCAGAGCGTGGTCTCTATCACTTTCTGTTTCTCTCTCTCTCTTTCTCTACCAAGCATCTCCGCGTTCTTCAATTGCTACCTCTCCTCCTCCACCAATCCTCTGCTTTCTGTTCCCTCTGGTTTCTGCTGAATTTGCACATCTCATTGATGCTCTCATCTACATTAATACTCTGAACTCATCCTATCTCAGTCACAGCCTTTATTCACTTGCGGTCTCCATTCTCACAGATTCTTCCACAGAGGTCTATTTCTAACTTTCTTATTATTTTGCTCTGGTTCTTTTCTTGCGTACGTTTGCAAAATACATACCCTGAAACATCGCTGTCAAGTCCCTCGTCTTAGAAATGGTCCCTGTTTCCACACAATTCTCACGCCCGATGACTACAAAAGTGTCAGTAAAATATTTTAAAAAAGGTTAATATGAAACTCAATACGATCTCAGTAATTATTCATTACATATAATTGTGATTAAAATTTCAATTTTTTAAATCCTTCTCAACAAAGGACGGCAACCATATCAGTAAATACAGGATGTAAAATATGCATAAAAGAACAAGAAATGGTTTGAACTTCCTAGGGTAATGGTAGAATTTATGACTGGACATGGGGATATCGGAAGTTACCTGACACGGTTTGGATGAAAAGAAAAATGAAATTGTCCATGTGGAGAGGAAGTAGAGACACCGCAACATCTTCTGTGGGATTGTCAATTATATGCACAAGAAAGAGCGAGTTATATAAAATAATATGAAAAATACGATATGAAGACAAAAGGAATAAGTAACACTCTAATTGCGACAGAACAAAAATTTAAAATTTTCAGTGAGTATGTTAGTAAAATAGGAGCACTACGAGAGATATATAGACCAGAGAGTAGATATATACACGCCTCCTCGTGGCGGGAACGGATACGCTCAAAGCGGAGTTGTGTTGCGTTAACATCTGAAACGCAACAAGAGTAAATAATAAAATTAGTTCCTTGTATTGCGCAGGCAACACAGACAAGGAGACTGCAAACAGTCAAACAAAATTAAAAAAGTGTCTCTAGCGATATAGAGGAAGAAACGTTGATCTGAAAGCAATCTTCATTATCTTTCTGAATGGGAATTATTGTATCTATCTGTGGGTAGTGGAGGATATTCTTAGTGTGCCACAAAATATTATTCTACGATACGAAGTATAATTTACACCGCCATTATAATGCTTATCATGCGGAGTATGAGAAGTACAGAAATAAAGAACACAGAGCAGTAGACTAGAAACGAAAATTAATTTTCACAAATAAGTTACTTTTATTATATATCATAAGTTGTGAAACATAAAAATTATAAATGTATATTTCAACGCAACAATCAAGAGGTAATCAAACTATCGAGCATGTGAGATGTTTAAGAGTCGAGATAAATATTTCTCGACACGTGCCACTTGACACAAAAGTTATCTATCTTTAAACTTGTTGCGTATTAAAACTGAAAAACTTTTTCGAGTTATCGCTCACAAATATGTGTAAAACTAGACTTGGAAGTCTCTTTTCCAATTATACTTCAAAATTTGTTCTGAGACTAAATTGCATTTAATTATATGCACCAAGCATTCACATTTTAGTAAAAAAAACAGAAATAATACAACAACAAAAAAACAGTTAGAATATATAGCACCTGATTTTTCTAAATAATCTTCCTGAATATGTAATAATCATTTCTTACTTTAAATGCTAAATTTACTTTTTCTGTCATAAGATACTATTCTTTTAAGATAATTTTGAATTTAAGTTGTTTAATTTATTATTTCAGTTCATAAATGATTGGAGAATGAAAGTTTGTTTTTGTTTTTAAGCAGAATGTTATGTAAAAATATCGTTCAGTTCTAATTAAATAAATAATTTAAAACTTACGACCTTTTATGGACGAATAATATTTATATTTTCTGTGAAGAACTCAATACGTTTCGACGTGGATTTACGTCGTCGTCAGATCAAAAGACTTCTTCGGTGAGTTTTGTATTTATTTAATTAATTATATAATGGACGTTAATAGTAGTAGAATCGTTCAGTTCTGTTCACTTCAATAAAACTATTGTTACCGAGTGTCAAAATCCCATCATTAATGCGATAACGAATCCATGGGATCCGTCCGTGTGACGTCGGGCCCGTATAAAACGTAACCTTTGTGAAAATAAGCAAATTTTTTTCTTCACTTGTTTGGAAAAGCTATATAGAGCATATGTATCACGAAATTGTCGAATTACAAGCTCTTGACTGGCTTGTCATCCTTAATGTAAGAGAGCTCAACATACACCGAAGAGTAATGAACACAACGGAAAGGGTATTTAAATAATACTTGATATTTGAGATGTCGTGAACCGGTACTCTAATGGTAAACGAATTATCAACTCTAAAGACCCGCGAAAATTTGAAATTTTAAGGCAACAACTGTGATTAAAATTTCGTTCCTGAAAACACGTTTAATATGTCCAGCCACGTATTAAGTATATTCATGGGCTACTCGTATATGGGTTTCATGAAGGGTTTTATTTATTGATACAAGTTGCCTCAATAGTATATTGCCATGGTAACTCGATTGTTAAGGGAGAAATGGCTAACTGCACAGTGATTGGTACCACTTACGACCATTCATCCGTCTCCATCCCTCACTCATCGAGATGGAGAGTTCTCGAACCAGCCTCTCAACATTTTGCACGAATGCTGCTTCAAATATGTATTGTCATCAAATTATTGATTTGGGTGTTCAAGTTGGCGTAAGTGGTATGAAAGCAGACCCATTCACAGTTAGTAATAAGTTACACGTCAAGCGGTAAATGTTTCATTGAATATCATTCATATTTACCAGTCCTTTCACTCCCTTCCACTATCAGCATCTGTGAGACATGACATATAACCAAAAAACCTCACTAAAAATTTGTATTTAATCATATCAACCATAGGTAATTCCATGTAAATATGGAATTGACGGACTTCATTACTCAAAACATTATTAAAGAGAATTTATGCTGTGTCCACAAATACAATTTCTCTTCGCATAGAAAATTGAGGTAGGCTTGAGTAATTATTAATTTTAGATACAACATGTGGAATTTCTAATGTCTCAGATAGCGGTTAAATACCCTGCAAGATAAAATATATTGACATGGAATGAAAATGGGAGATGACATACACGAAAACGGAATGGAATCCGCGACCCCCACGTTACGTCTGCGGGTTAACACAAGTGAATGACTATGGTAGAGGAGTCGGGTAGCTAACGCGACATTGCAGCGGTTAGTAGTCATTGCGTAAAGCTGGGGCTCCCGCGTTCGATCCCTGGTCCCGACACTCATTCCCATAAAATGTACCATAATTTCGTAATATGATTGATGCATCAGTTTTTAATACCGTTTCTATTAATGAAATGGAGCCTACTACGCTCTGTGTCGTTTGTTTTACGTTTCGTTGTTTCGTACCACCATTGACCTATATTCCCATACATCACCATCTGGACACGAAGTAGGTCAGCAGTTCGGAGGTTTTTGGAACCACTCCCTAACAAGAACGGAAAGCTTGCTCCTCGAGTTCTGTCGCCTTCCACCACCTCGGTCGAGCGCTGGCGTCATCTCGCCTTCGGTCGAAGAAGCTGATAAGGAAAGAGCGAGCTAGCAAGAGACGCACCCCGCCACCTCAATTTCTTGCCTCCGCCTCTCCGGATAGGGGTGGGCAGAGGATGGAAGCAGTACTTCGTTCGGGACAACTTGCGGTCGAGTAACTTGGGGAGGTTCCCATGGAGAATAATGCAAAGCGTGCTCGATACACGAAAGAGATGCTCTTCCGAACCGTCGAAGGCGTTGCGAAATGTTAGCTCTGAGAAAGTCGACAAGGAGGACTTTCTACATGGGAAAACTGCTATGCGGAGTTCTACGTTCATGTTCTTGCCTTGACAAAACTAATCAGGCTCAACAAGAGCTCATTTTTCCCTTTATTTTGGTTAATGTATGCATTAGTGGGACAATAACTCGTTACCAGTTTTGTTTTATTCAATAAAATAAATAAATAAATGTACTGTCAAAAAACATTGAGAAACTGTGTATGACTATAACTTATTTACATTCCAGAAGAAAGCAAGGGACCATCCCATCAATTCTGAGCTTTGACCCTAAGGCAGAGGCGCATTAATCATTTCAGCACAACCCACAATATAATTAATAGATGAACGAATTAAAAAAATAATTACATATTATAAAAAAAGACAAAATATTAAAAGAATACTAACAATTTATTCAAATTTTATTAACTGATTCATTCATTATTTCCAGAGTTCTTGATTTGTTATGTACTATTTCTCTGTAGTTGAACTATAACCATGAACGCATTCACTGCCCTAATTTTTATAGAACCAATACTGAACTAAAACCGTTATTTCAAACTATCTCAGAATTCATAGTCGAACCAGAACGAAAAAGCTTACATACAAAACTGTTATTATTCATATTACCTACAAAATGGAATGCAAAAATTATTTAATACATAATTAGTTTGGTAATCTTTCAATTTAAAATATACCATTCAACTCCTTAGTATCAATAGTGATTTTATAATTAATTATATTTTTTTTAAATAATAAAAACAACGAAAATTTATAACTATAACTCTATTAAATGCACTTTTCAGAACCGGTATCAAACAAGCTTTAATTATTTAAGTAGTCTTTGAGTTTATAGAAAAAAACAAGTATTTAGTAAAAGGGGATCTAATAGGACTGGCAACGCCTTCAAACTATTTTGATCGCTTCGGACACTGCTTACATAAACGATTAGTAACCAAAATCGTCACATAACCTCAAAACAATACTTCAGACATTAATTTATCGTTATTGGTTTTATTTGCTTCTTCTGAATGGAAATTCTAAGAATAGTTTTTATGTGTATTGTTTTGTGATTACAATTTATTAGTTGAACGATTTTTAGTAAGTTAAACGATGCACGTACATTTTCCTTAAAATATTCTTTTCTCAAACGATGAACCAGCGTCATTTCTAATTGCCCACCAAGAAACGAGAAAATAGTGAAGAAAGAGAAGTATCTCGTTAACAAGAATGCCGCCTGTAGATACGCCATTCCGTTTGAATTCTTTTTGAGGATATGAAGCAGATGATCAAAAGGAAAAGATTTTCCTCCCGTAACGAGTTGAATTTTTAAAAGAAGAACTATTGGGAAGTTAAAAAAATCATGTTGAATACATTTGCATTATTAGAGATTTTTTAAAAAAAACTGATTTAAAAACCCCGTTACTAGTAGTAAGTTAATATTTGAACATGCTTTAAAATGTTCGACAATTCTAACAATAATTCAGGGTGCAAAATAAAAGGAATTGAGAGTTTTTCGAAATGAAATTACGTTTTTCAAAAGTTAGATCAGCATGAATGGCTCATGATCACTTTTGCTAGTGGAAATAGAAATTAATCAGTATACCTTACTTTTACCTTCATATATTATATGACTTTCTTTTCCGTCGTTATGAATTTATAGCCATATTGATGTATTATTGCGAAGATTCCTTTTGTTTCTTGTTATTGCTGGCTCCACCATGAACTAACCAAATAATATTTATTCAAGACAGTATCATTATTATAATGTGCAATAATATCTTCCAAGAAACTACTTTATTCCTCCTCATTTTTTTCTTATTATTCTAAGTCTTTATTCTACCTATCTCAGTCATCTTTTCATCCAAAAATTAATACTCATTTTCATACGAATCAACTCTTCGGTGAACATCGTCGCAACTTCGTATTTTGCATGGACGTACTCTGACACTTGGATCCTGTTTCCGCGTAGGGGAAAGAGTTGAAGCAAGAGGCTTCAGTCTCATTACATTTAACTGAGGATGATTCACTTCCGTATTCCAGACTTCTGAATATTTTCTCAACTAAAGCATCAACTAAAGACAAACTAGTGTTTGTCTTTGTATTAGTTTTGCATTTTGTCTCTGTTATTTTTTTCTTTCTTTGTATTCAAAATGTTATTCAATATTTTTCATTTCATTTATTTGGTCAGTACCTCCTAGACAACGTTCTTTAGTAGAGATGATTCACATTAGTTCCTTGACAATTCAAGTATAACGTTTAAACACAACTTTGTTTTGAAATGAATTCCTGGCTAGTAAGCTCAGATGTTGGCTACCATGATAATATATTCCAATCCAAAAATGTCAATATGGATGTGCAATTTATTGGATAGAAACTGAAATGTCAATAATTGAAAAAGTCCTGACAAAAAGAAGCATGATTATGAGGGTCTGGCGTCGAAAAACTATCAAAATCGTCGAAAAATGTGTAAAAATATAAAAATGTGCAAATTTTTAAATTCAGGCGCCAATTCAGGGAACATTAATATTTGCCATTATAAGCTACAGTATGTCAGAACAGCAAGAGTTCACTTACGAGGGGATCAAAAACCTTGTATTCGCGAATACCTGAAATTCATGTAACATTTTTGTCTTTTATCGCAGTTAAATTTTGTTCATCACAAATATTTTAACACTCTTTTGAAGCTGATTTTATTTACGATTGTTAATAACACATAATTGAATTATATTTTTGACAGATCTCTTCAGACCATTTGCTAGATTTGCTCGAATATGCTGCTTTGCTGTAAGAAATCCGTTTGGGGTATTTTTGCTATTTACTTCCAATAAAATCTTAACATTTAGAATTCTAATAACATTACTTTACATGATAAATTTTGTTTCAAAATGTTTAAAGTTTTTAAAGAAGCAGGTTTTGAAATTTGTATCTTCGTATAATATTAATCATCAATCGTACAAATACGAGAAGTATTTTTTTCTACGTAGCGATATTTAAAACATTTTTTTCCACAAATTTTGTTAAACTACATCCACTCAATTGATTCAATCAGCAATTACAGAAAAACATATTTTACCCCCAATACAGCAAAACATGAAGAGTTTTGTATTGAATACGTTCAATCAGTATCATATCCTCTATCAGTATATGAATATTCCTATTAATGTTCCAAATATTGATAAAATTTCAACAAATGAATATTTCAACAATACTTTATATTTCAGCAGAGAATCTCGTGAATAAGCTTTCGATAAGTTACCACATTTGATTCTGCTGCTGTGCGTCATGGATATATTCATATCCCACATTGAATCACGAGAGACCCAGTAATTTTATTCACTTGTTGTGCATATATTTCATACTCTTTATGGCTTATTTAATCCCAATGCTCACACTAAATTTTGTTTCGCTTGGGAAAATATCAAATGCCGAAGCTAAACCAATGAAAAGCAAATTGCGTAAACAAGTGCCGCCTGTTGCCACTCCGTAGTGTGCCTTTGTCATGTATCATTCTAAATCAACCATTCAATCAACTAAATGAAGTAATAATACTTTTTACCTAGATTACTTGCTCTCCATCATTTTGGAAACACACGGGTAATTACGGAGTCGTACATAATTATTAAGTGTACTGTGAATTTGTATCATATTATGGTTCATTCAAGGCTTGCAAATACCCATTAAACAGCATTGACAAAAAAATTAAATAAGAATTTTTTTCATTTTAATTGTTTTATACAACCCGGCTAATCGACCTTTTGGCCATTACCTGGGCTCTCTCTCTTTTTGAATCTAGATGTTATATCTGTGTTCTTTTTGTTCTTTTATCTCTCTTCAGTTCCATCGCGAGGAAGTGGGGAACCCCCTAGCTGTACACTCTCTTCATATCCATTATTGTAGTAACATATTCTTCAAATTTCCTATATATTTCCTCCTATTATATACATTCTGTCCAATTCTTATCACTATATATTCCATGTTCCATTAGCTCTTTAATCCATTGTGCTCTTTCTTTCTCTTTTCTGACCTCCCTTGGTCACCTCTTGTTCTTTTCGATCCCGACGCTATTAGGGCTAGGGTATCTTTCATTTTCCTCTTCCCCCAGGGGACTTGCATCTAGTAAGTACGTGTTTGGCGAACACGGGGCCGCGAGCTGAGTCTGGCATTGCTCCCACTTACTTGTGCCATGCTCCTTCCTTTCTCTTTTCTGACCTCCCTTGGTCACCTCTTGTTCTTTTCGATCCCGACGCTATTAGGGCTAGGGTATCTTTCATTTTCCTCTTCCCCCAGGGGACTTACATCTAGTAAGTACGTGTTTGGCGAACACGGGGCCGCGAGCTGAGTCTGGCATTGCTCCCACTTACTTGTGCCATGCTCCTTCCTTTCTCTTTTCTGACCTCCCTTGGTCACCTCTTGTTCTTTTCGATCCCGACGCTACTAGGGCTAGGGTATCTTTCATTTTCCTCTTTCCTCTTCTTCTTTTTTAAAAATGTTTTTTAATAAAGTTTTAGTAAAGTTGGAATTTGTGTTTTGAGTTGTAATGCAGGAGGGTTTTTAGTGGGTATGGTTGAGTCTTTCGGCGAGTCCC
>NNCF01129377.1:208004-218111 GCA_002313205.1 Laupala kohalensis
CATTGCAAGAAAATAGTTTTTGAAATTCTTATAAGTTATTATAAAGTGTTACAGCAATGGCGTGATAAAGTACAAGACGGATTTAAGTTTTATTAAAATACATTATTTTACAGTGTAGAAGCACTGGAGCAGGAGGTAGTTTTTAACCGCGGATTTGAAGATATTCAATTTCATAATATCTTTTATATTTTGGGCAGGGAATTATATAGAACGATTCCCGAATGATAAGGTTCTTTTTGGAAAAGAGTGGTTGACACTCTAGGGCGATGAATATTACTACTATTGCGTGTATAGTGTTCGTGAACGAGACTGTTTCGTATAAAGAAAGGGTGGCACTTCAGTAATTCGGTCTTAACAAACACGACTGTTTCATAAATATAAATGCAGGGAAGTGTTAAGATATTTAATTCCTTGAATAAAGGTTTACAAGAGTTTCGGGGGTGAGATTTACAAATTATCCGAACTATCCTCTTCTGAATTCTGAAAGTTTGAATACTCTGACCGGAATTACCCCAGAAGGTAATGCCGTAACGTAAATGGGAGTAAACGTTTGCAAAATATACGCAACGGGAAATACGTGGACTAACTGCGTTAACTAAGATTCGGAATGCGTAACACAATTTGCTTAATTGGGAATTAAGATTGTCAATGTGACAATTCCATTTGAGGTTGTCTTGAATATGGAGACCTAAGAATTTTGTATTTGTAACAGTTTTTAATTGTGTTCCGTTTAAAGAAAGAGAAACCTGGGGTAAAGATTTTGTGATACTATTGTGAAATGACATAGACACTGTTTTGTCAGTGTTTACAATGAGACGATTTGCATGGAACCAAGTCGAAAGGTTAGACAAAACTTTTTGAGCATTGGCGTGTTTACATAGTAAATTAGTGTCATCAGCAAAAAGAACCATTTTGCAATCTGATGTGGATGATGACATGTCGTTCACATACAATAAAAAGAGTATAGGGCCGAGAATTGATCCTTGGGGTACTCCGCAAGTAAGTGGCTTTGTTTCTGAAAGACAACGCTCAAGTATTTTATTTTTAGTATAGGATATTTCTACTTGTTGATATCTATCTTTTAAATAAGAAGTTAGCCATTGATGTGGAAGTCCACGAATGCCTAAAGAATGCAATTTGGTAAGGAGAATTCCGTGATCGATGACATCGAATGCTTTGGATAAGTCAAGAAAAACACCCTGAGGATTTTCTCCACTGTCTAGAGATGTGGTAACATCGTTTAAGAAGGAAAATATGGCGCTTGTAGTGGAAAAGGATTTCCTAAAACCGTGTTGATCGTCAGAGAGAATGTTATTTTTTGATAAAAAATCTAGAAGACGCTTATAGAATAATTTTTCTAGGATTTTTGAGAAAGTGGGTAGTAGAGATATTGGTCGGTAATTTCCAATATAAGTTTGTTTCCTTTCTTGTGTAAAGGTTTCACTTTAGGTCTCTTAAATATGTAAGGAAACACCCCTTCCGATAAAGAATTATTAAAAATATTTATGAGTGGATTTAATATAGCATGGGACGAAAATTTAACAATAAACTCAGGTATATCATCTACGCCTGTTGAAAATTTGTTTTTTAATGAGCTGATGATTCCCATGAGTTCACTGGCGTTAGTTTCGGAAGTGAACATAGAATTGGGTACGTGGGTGGATATAATTGGGGGACATTGATTTGGATATATTGAGTTCGTTATTTTACCAACTTCTGAGAAGTGAGTATTAAACAAATTTGCGATGTCCTGATGATTTGATACGATTTTGCCATCGTTTAGTAAAGAAACATTTTCTTCGCGGTGTTCAGAAGTATACGTGTAATTCTTAACAATATTCCACATGGCTTTCATCCGGTTGTTCGATTTTAGTATTTTAGTAGATTTTAAATCATTTTCGATTTGAAATGAAAATGCAATAAGTGCTCATTTATCCTAACTTATCAAAGGGCATCTGTAAGCCCCAAACGGTCATTCATTTCAAGTGGACACCAATGACCATTTAGCGATAACAGATGGTCACACCAATGACATTTTTACGAGAGTGAAATAAAGAGAGAACGCTCCCCATGTATTCTGTATGAAAATTAAGTAACAAAGATATTCGCAAAACTATGATAATTGAAGAAAAAACAAGCAGTTGATGAGTCATTGCTCAACAAGGATGGCTCATGAACTCAAGTTTTTCAAGACCATCGCCACTAAAACCTATATGTATATGTATGTATCCAGCTAAAGAGCACGAATGACGAGTGCTAGTACGGCTCAGTTTTTGTGTAACTTTACTCACTAGACACAACGTGAATTTCACCGAGATCGGAGGATCAGCTTCTAGATGGTATCCAGATTGCTGTATCTGAGTATTACAACTGCGGTTGTTAGTCGCAGAGGGTGAACTTTAAATACATTACAGCTATTTAAACTGAGACATGGAAAATGAAAAGCTTCAAATTTTATCTTGCCCCACCTGGGAATTGAACCCCGGATGACTTGGTGACGAGCGATCACGCTGACACCGTAGCCACGGATGGGCCCCTAGGGGTATATGTAATATACAATTTTGCATTACCAGCTGCAATATTAAAATATCAGTAAATTAAATAATATTTTCGATTTTTTTCTGGACACGTCACAGGCCAGCTACCGCATTTGAAACATTTCTCAACTCATTGAGCAAATAACGAAGAAAAATTTGAAAATCAAAGTAAACTAGTCCCATTTTAAACTAATTTGAAGGTCTTATACATGTGCTCCAAAACATTCAGACTGTCTACAAAACCTTAATAGTAAGGAGCAGGATTTAAGACCATTACTTTAAGGAGCTAACTGCATTAACAGTGTCCTTTTTATACCATAATTTTATTCAAATTAATTCATAATTAATAATAAAATTTTAATTAAATAGAAAGAGAAATACCTTTCGCACTAATTCTCTTGTGGAAATTTTACTGAAAGCACATTTACAAATAAATTTATTGATGAATGCAATTCATATGAGATTTATTAGGAGTTTTAATTTTTAAGATTTAAGACTAAGATTTAAGATATAGGGCTAAAAGAGATTACAATAGAATAAGTTGGGAACCAAAGTTTATTCACTATCCAAGTTCATCCAAACATTTGAAAATGAATCTTTCTGACGTTTCAGGTTACTGACGTTGTTGTTGTTTATGATGAAAATGACGCAATTGACGTTTGATGATATACATATTTTTCCCTTTCGTAAGAGTTACGTACGATGAATACATGTCTTTATCACATCTCCTCCTCTTAGGCCCAGTAATTACAGAACTCTAGAACCCCATGGGCACACCTTAGGGTCTGTTCGACTTTTTATTAGACAAGGTCTAGTTTTACTTTGGAAATCAGTGATGATACATGTTTCATTATGTTATTCATTAACAACGAAAAGGTATCGACTGGAAAACAATATTTCTATGCCATACCATGTAAAAATTCTTTCGTCTCTATCACGATACTAACTTTTCGAGACTTTGGTTGAATAAATGGGTGGTCCCATGCTTTCAGGAAGTAGGGTAGTATTCAAAGTGGCGATATGCAGTTTTTAACTGCTTAAGAAATAATTTTTAAATAATTGAGTATGATGATGTATAAAGACCATAATGTAGCAAAGAAGTAATTGTTTAAAGGATTAATGTATTCCATGAACTGTTTAATCATCAAAACAATGTTTGCTAAAACAGAAGAATACTCCTTCATGTTGTCTTTCGTCATAACTGACGAAGTAGAGACCAGATATTTTGAACACCTATTTCTAAGAAATTTCTCAAAAATTGCTCTCGAGAAGAAACGTGAAAAATATAACTGACAGTTTTCTTATTCCCATAAATCAGTCACGTGACGTGACCTCCACATTCGCGGATTCCTCAAGTTGAGACCCCAAACCTCTGCCAGACCATCTAACGTAATTTCTTTTCCTTTCAACCTTAATTTCCGGGAGTGAAAACCCTGTTCAGCGACCAAGGCTGCACATCGGAGCTGGCGGCTCTTGTCGCGTTGCCATGACGACGCTCAGGCAAAATCCATTCCTGCTTACGGAGCAACCTCCGCTGCGCCATGGAGCCTGTCTAGCAGATGGATAAGTGATGCACCTTGTAATCAACCTCCAGGTCTACTTTGCGGTATTGAAACTGTCAGATTGCGCAACGTCACTCACCCTCACTTCGCGTCGTGTTGTGTTCCTTCAATCATCTCCAAGAGGTAAAATTGCCATCGACTACTGATCCCGGAATAGGTAACAGTATGTCCTCCACCGCATTTCTAGCACATTTATTTTATTTTATTTATTTTATGTCTTTAGACGAGGTTCAGGCCATGAGGCCCGCTCTTCCACCTAACCATTTGACTTGGGAGAGGATATTAGGGAGGAGGGATGTAGGTACCAAACCGACATTTCTGGAGTAGGTGAGGGAAACCCTTGCTGAAAACCTAGTCAATTGATGAAAAGAACATTCGTAAATGCAGGAGTAATTATCATACAGAGACGTACTACATACCATGTTGTATTCGTTTCGTCAATTATTTAGTCCAAGTAGTATAATAGTTTTGCGAAAATAAAATGAAAACTCATTTCCCTTTTATTAAGTTTAGTTGGCTTATCAATGGATGTGTTAGTTTTATATTAAATACTCATTCACATTCCCGACCTCGGTTGGGTCGGGTGGCGTTATGAAAACATGAATTTGTTCTTTAGAAATGTGTTATCAACTGCTTATATACAAAATATTGTTTTAAAAAACAATTTTTCACGCTCTATAAAATCCGAATCTAGAAAAGTATCGATTACAACTCATCATGTATACCACGTATTGTTGGTTTTGAAACCTTGAACTGACACTCGTAAAAAGGCTCGGTCCCATAAAAATAAGTAGATGAACGTTATATTCTTATTCTGATTCTAGAATTTCTACTTACACGGTAGAAAATCCAAAAACGTTTCATATGTTTATTTTCACTCAAAGCAAGTGTTTTCTTTGAGACCTTCAATCTCGAATAATATGGAAGTGTAGAGTACATAATCACACACAATCTCTTAAATAGTGGTTAACTACATCGCGAGGTAATAGACAGGATTGGAGATCGAACCCAGGGCCTCCAGTTTTATGCACGGTGTGCTATCCTCATCGTTATTACATGTTATTACACGTCATCACAAATTATTTTTTAAATAATAGTCAGAATTTTGTCAGTGATATTAAAGTTCCACTCCTAAATTTTTAAAGCTTTTTCGTATGTAAATTCCATTAAAATTTAAACACCTTTCAACCTTAATAGGTATTCCGTGTAATAGTTTGAATGCATTTTCCATGTTCTCTCTGTAATGCGTAACACTTGCATCCCAAGCGAAAGAAAAGTTTAAATGCTAACACCAACTACCGCAGCTGCCATTCCCATTATTTTTCTGTATCTGTGGACCGTGCAATTATAGGGAGGTCCCATTCTTTTCGGAAGAGCTTGCTTTTCACTTGCAAATGTTTTGCTGCCCTTTTTTGCTTTCCGCGTCTACCCTAAGGCAGGTTGTGTCCCAACATGCTAACACAGTGGACTACAGTTCGAAAGGCATGCAAAATTCATACACAGTCAAATTGACTAATGAAACAATGTCGACAAATATAACTTCAAAACACAACTTAAACAATTGTGAACATTTCGTAAAAATTAGCCATTTTACTTATTGAAAGCATAAAATAATAATAAATTTAATTATATTTTGTAATATATATATATATATATATATATAACAAAAATCTAATAGCATTCTATATTTTTAAATTATAAAAATTCTTATAAATAAATTGATTCAGGCGTATATTTTAGATTCGTCGCTTAAAAACACCTTATGATAAATTTCTTCGAATTCTTCCTGTTGAATGAAACCATAAAAAAATGTTCATTAAAAAAAACAGTCGTGTTTAAAAGAGCTCTCTCGAAAGAACATTAGTCATTAACATGCCCTATCTATGGCAAAATGTGATATTAGTTCAAATATCATTGATTTATTTATTGTAAGAATAATTATTTATTAAAAATTTGCAAACCCGTGTCGCCTTCTCGGTTGAAGACCACGCATATTGACGTTGTTCGAGACACTTTTTTCTTTTTTAATAAACAACTCTCCTAAAATTATTATTCATTTTATTAATTTAATCTTATATACAATAAATATATTTAGCTACATGTTGAAATTTTTAAAAATAATTCCATATTTATTAATTTTTTATCTTCATGTCAGTAATTCATAAATAATGACATTTTAATGGAACGCTTCTAAAATGATATAACAATTAAATTTACTAACATTCGAATGCGCGGATATCTTCCGTTGTAATTTTTGCATCTATGTTCTTTGAATTCCGACTATAGAAAACGTATTTAATGAAGTTTGAAAAAATTATGAATTCTAAAGTGTAATCACTGATTATGATGAAACCAAGAGATGAAACTTCATCCATTCGCGCATTAGCATGCTAATCATTCTTTAGATCATCTGAAGGTAGCAGTTTTTTAAAATCTAATATGCAAAGAACAGTGGAAAAAGCAATGATCCACCCAAAAATCAGACTCCAATAGTACTATTTAATTTTAAAATTTGGTGAGATCCTTGTGAATAGCTATACCGAAAAGGGAAGGGAGATTATATTTTGAATTCATGAAGATGGAATTCATTGTGAATTTTCTCTGAAGTAGGTTGTGGCGGTCTCGCCACGAGGAAGCGCTCTGTCGCGCAGGCCAGGCGAAGGCGCACCCCCATCCCCTAACGGTACCAGAGGATTGGCTTTGTCTCGCCTGCCTGAAACGCGGTGCCGCCGGCCTCGCCACGAGGAAGCACTCTGTCGCGCCGGCCAGGCGAAGGCGCACCCCCATCCCCTAACGGTACCAGAGGATTGGCTTTGTCTCGCCTGCCTGAAACGCGGTGCCTCCAGTTGAGGGTAGTTGGTTCCGAGGAGGCATGCTGGACGCATCGACCAGGTGTACTTATCGAATACAGTAAATGTACAACGCACAAGCGTATTATTTCGGGGGGAAATAGGGTACCCCTAGACACAGTGTAACGATCCCTATAAGTGGTGACCCCGTTCAGTGACGTGCAGTGTGTTCCTCGTTCGTCCGCGATACCGCCGCGCCCGCGATCAGCCGCGTATGCGTACTACGCCGCGCCACGTCTCATCGCTTGCTTCCGCTTGACCGCCCCCTGACTAGCGCACGACATCATGGAAGCACTGCAAGCGCAGATCGAACAGCTGCAGCAACAGAACGCTGATCTCCTGCTCCTCATGCAGCAGCAGCAACAGCCCGCGCACGAAGCGCGCCCACTCCTACCGCATTCAGAAAGCAACCACGTTTACCGCGTGTCTGTGAAACTCCCACCCGTCTGGAGCGACAGGCCGTCGCTGTGGTTCGCGCAGGTTGAGAGCCAGTTCGAGCTCTCCGGCATATCATCGGAGACCACGCGGTACAGCTACATTGTATCGCAGCTGGACTGCCGTTTCGCCGCGGAAGTGGAGGACATTCTCCTCAACCCGCCAGTTGCAGCGCCGTACTCGCTCCCAAAAACGGAGCTCATCCGGCGCCTCTCGACCTCCGAGCAGCAACGCGTGCGCCAACTGATCGGCGGAGAGGAGCTGGGAGACCGCAAGCCGAGCCAGTTCCTGCGCCACCTTCACAACCTCGCGGGCGCTACACAAGTCGACGACAGGTTTCTGCGCGAGCTGTGGCTCCAGCGCTTACCAACGTCAGTTCAGGCGATCCTGGCCACGCAGAGCGAACTCGCCTTGCACAAACTCGCCGATCTCGCAGACAAGATCCTGGAGGTCGCCCCGACGCCCGTTCCGTTTGCCGTGCACACTGCGCGCGCCCCGCCCGCCCCGCCGGCCATCACCTTAGACGCCCTTGCGCGTCGTCTCGACGAGCTCTCGCAACAACTCGCCGCATTGCAACCGCAGCGCCACCTGGGAGAGCGACCGCGCTCGCCATCTCGCTCCCGGATAGGGCGCAGGGGAGGCCCGCCCCCGGACGGCGTGTGTTGGTACCACGCGCAGTTCGGTCCAGCGGCCACCAAGTGCCGCGCGCCGTGCACGATGGCGGGAAACGCGAACGGCAGCCAGTAGTTGCGGCGACTGGTTGCCCTTGCTGCCCGACGGGAGGCAGTCGCATCTTCATCGCGGAAAAGAACAGCAAGCGCGAGTTCCTCATTGACAGCGGCTCGGACTTGTGTTGTTTCCCGCGACGCCTCCTGCCGGGCCGCCGCACGGCGACTACGTTCGAGCTTGGGGCGGCCAACGAAACCCGCATCAAAACATACGGCCCCCTGCGACTCACGCTCAACTTAGGTCTCCGCCGCGATTTCTCGTGGTGTTTCGTCATCGCTGACGTCGACGTGGCGATCATCGGGTCCGACTTCTTGGCGCACTACAACCTCGCCCCGGCCTGTCGCACGAAGCAGCTCGTCAATCTCACCACGGGCCTCTCCGTGAAGGGGACCGCCGCCACGACGACGCAGTGCAGCGCCAAGGCCATCATCGCGCCCTCGCCGTTGGCGGCACTCTTCGCGGAGTTCCCGGACATCACGCGCCCGCCCGGGCTGCCCCGCGCGGCGCGACATGACACTGTCCATTTCATCCGGACGACGGACGGTCCCCCCGTGTCATGCCCGCCGCGCCGCCTCGCGCCGGAAAAACTCGCCGTCGCTAAGACGGAGTTCGACGAGATGGTGCGAGTTGGGACCGCGCGACCGTCCGACAGCCCGTGGTCGTCACCGCTGCACCTCGCCAGGAAGGGAGCCGACGCGTGGCGTCCGTGCGGGGACTACCGCGCCCTAAACGCGCGCACCGTCCCCGATCGCTACCCGGTTCGCCACATCGGCGATTTCACGCACGACCTCGCGGGTTGCACAGTCTTCTCGACGATCGATTTGGTAAAAGCGTACCACCAGATCCTCGTGCACCAAGGAGACGTGTGTAAGACAGCAATCACGACGCTTTTCCGACTCTTCGAGTTTCCGTTTATGACGTTCGGGTTACGGAACGTTGGCCATACTTTCCAGCGGTTCATTGACGAGGTGACGCGGGGTCTGGACTTCTGTTTTCCGTACCTGGACGTCATCCTCATATTCTCACGGTTCGATGAGGAACACTACCAGCACCTGCGTGCGCTGTTCGAGCGCCTCGCGCAGTACGGTGTCGTGGTGAACACCGGAAAGTGCGTTCTCGGAGCCACCGAAGTGACGTTCCTCGGCTATTCAGTGTCCGCCGCAGGCACGCGCCCACCCCTCGACCGCGTCGCCGCGCTCCGAGACTACGCTCGGCCGGAGACCGCGCTTTCGTCGCTTTCTCGGAATGCTGCACTTCTATCGTTCCTTCGTGCCACGAGCGTCTGAACTCCAGGCTCCGCTGCACGACGCTCTCGCCGGAAGAAACCTAAAAGGGAAGGACCCCGTGCCCTGGACACCGGAGCTTGAGAGCGCATTCGAGACGTGCAAGGAGGGCCTGTCGACGGTCACACTCCTCGCTCACCCGGTTCCCAACGCGCCATTAGGACTTTTTACCGACGCGACGAGCGTGGCCGTCGGCGCCTACCTGCAGCAGCACGTCAACGACGCCTGGCAGCCAATCGCATTCTTCTCACGGAAGATTAGCGGTCGACAGGCCGAGTAGCCTGCCTACTTCCGCGAACTACTTGCTGTGTACGAGGCAGTGCATCATTTCCGCCACATTCTGGAGGCCCAGCACTTCCGCATTTACACTGACCACAAGCCGCTTGTCCACGCTTCCTCGCAACGCAGGGACAAACTCCCTCCCGTCCTGGTAAACCAACTCGCTTTCATCACGCAGTTTACCACGGACGTGGAGCACATCCGCGGCGCCGACAACATCGTGGCCGACTGCTTCTCGAGCGTAGAGGCCATCGTTCAACAACCCTCGCACCAGGACATCGCAGACGCCCAGGTGGGCGACGAGGAGATTCCGGACTACCTCAGCCCAGACTCTTCACTCCGCCTACAGCGCGTCGACATCCCGGGCACTTCCACCACGCTCCTCTGTGACGTGTCGACGGGCCGCCTCCGCCCCTTCTTGCCCGCCCCGCTC
>NNCF01129377.1:224814-299933 GCA_002313205.1 Laupala kohalensis
AATGTGTTCGACTCGGATTTTTGCTACGATGTCAATTGGCTAATGGGCTAAGTGCCGTAGTTGAGCCGTGAAAGGATTTCGTACCGACTGGAGGCGAGCGAGACGGGGCTGCAATCGGCGACGCGCAGACCGGTGGCTCCAAGGCACTAGTCAACAGCTGTCGGGTGGCGGCGCTGAGGCTACGAGGCGGCGGTCGGGTCATTGAACCCCGTAGGGTTATGAACAACCACACCGTTTTGAGACGGACAGGTCATCCACACTACCCACTAAGGTAAAAAAACATTCTGATAGCACGTCAGAATAGCAACAAAGTGGCGAGATACTGTGAATCAAAAGGTACGTGTGCTCCATGATGAAAGAACCAAATATGAATAAGAATTTAGTAACAGTTTACGAAAACATTTTAAATAGCAATCAAAATTAGTTAATCTATGTTTTTAGTATGGAATCAATGTGTTTGGGACTAATAATGTACCAACACTTATGTCCATGAATGAATGTGATAACGTGTGATTTTGGGGGAATTGTGTGGGGAGAAAAATGAGTAGTTAATAGATGTAACTTCGAAAGTAATAAATAAAACTTCATTTATCAATGCTGTGTGAAACTATTCTAATTTTGCATTTCATTGAATAAATGGGCCGAACCCGCCCTCATCCGAACATCCCTGGCACCAGCTAGCCGGTGCAGACGCTAGTAGTAGAGTGGGCTAGGTAGGTGGCTCACTCAATCAGCAGCATGTCCACAATAAGAATGTTACAATACCGAGAAATACTTTGCACGCATTGAAGCTTATAATAATAAATTTATTATCAAAAAAGCAGAACAAACTCCGTATGACCACGTGGAGGATAATAAATTTAATCTCCGGAAGCAAGCAAGGGACCAACCAATTAAATTCTGATCAAGGGCCTTAAAGCAGAGGCGGATTCAAAAATTTCAGCAAAAATTCCTAGATAAGATAAAAAGTTAGCTGCGAGTTATAATACTAATAGAACGTCAATATATTTGTAATTTAACGCAAAAAATTTACATGTACAAATTATTATCGAACTATACATTATTCTGAGTATAGTGTTTAAAAATCATAAGAATTGAAATAACACTAAATTCACGATTTATTATTACAATAAACATGTCCCTAGACAAAGCCTAGAGAACCTGTATAAGAAATCCTCCTCTACCCGAAGGAAAACCGGAGCAAAACCCGGGCCAGGATGGGGCTACAGAATTAATGTACACAACCGTGCCAAAGTTGAGTACACATAAAACTAAATTAATATGAGCCATAAGGCACAATGCAATCATGCAAGAAAACAGTTTTTGAAATTGTTATAAGTTATTTAAAAAGTACTACAGCAATGGCGTTATAAAGTACAAGACGGATTCTGATTAAGCTGTGTATTGGTTGTATTTTAACTAAGCTTAAATCTAAGAAATATTCTACCGTTCCCATAAGTTGATTCAAATACATTTGTTTGCACAACTCTCCATGAATTTCGAATCACCCATGACGCCCACTGTAACTCCGCTTCACTGCTGAGCGTTTGGCTCTTAGCCTTCTTAGGCTGCAACGCCACGGCTCGTCCTGACACGTCATTTCGGATAATCGATCACCTGTAGTCACCAATGCGCAACGCTGCTATCACTTTGTTTCCGGCGAGGGAGACACAAAATAAATGACATCACGCAGCCGTTCAGTAACTGTGGGCTTAAAAGCGTCACCAGAGGTAAATGCAAGTCTTTAATTTGGTACATAGAATTTTGTGTGACATTTCAACATAGCAACCTACTCTGCTATACATAATGGGCATTGTAAATTTCTGACGAACTTCGAAGAAATTTACTAAACAAATCAAAACAGAATTAGTTAAATTTTAATTACTGGTAGAGATGCATTATTGTTATCGTGAAATATCAGTATAAATATGTAGTACTTTTCTTGAAATATATTTTAGTTACTTTTATATATTTATTCTTAGTCGTAGTACATTCTCCCTCTCGACAGTGTAGTGACCTAAAATATAAACATGCGATAAAATATTCTTATTTGAAATACACGATGAGTGTCACAGATTAAGGCTAACATGATTTTGATTACATGTCTTCTGTTTCCGCTACATCGCACTTTCATTCATCTATCCTTTTTAGTAAAGAATCCCAATGTTTTCCCAAAATATTAATTTTATTTTGAGAACCTAGGATTCAAGGGTATATGGCAACTCACATAAGATCCCTGATGTCATTGGGAAACATTTTAAATAGTTTCTTTTGAAACCAAGTTTCGTGAATTTTCTTAGAAGATTTTAATACTTACCTTTTCATGTAAGACCGTAAAGTAAAAGAGAGGTACTATAAGTGGCAGAGGAAACGACAATAAAATGAGAAGTGACGTCATATCACTATCACAAGAGCGAACCCAAAGAGGGGACCAAGCCAAAGATAATCCTGGAGGACAGTGAGGCGAGCAGGTGGGCCACAAAGCAGAGCCCGCTCGTCAATACTCGTATCGGCATCCGTTGCCGCCTGTCGCGTCTATTTCCAGCGAAATGTGGAGCCTCGTTTACGCATGGCCGATGCATGGCTGCATGCGTCGAAAGGCCATGAACTTACAAGGAACGCTATATCAACACCGCCACAGGGACAAGAAATACCCAAGAGGTTTTCATTGAAATCGAGAGGAACAGGATAGATGTTCCCAGAAGAGTCGGGTAACAGTTATAACTCCTCGTCGAAGATTCAATGAGAAAATTCACTTCACGAAACGAGCAAAACTTGAATTATATATGACGAGATCAATATAACCCGGTTGTTATTATTATTATTATCAAATTGTTTTAAATTAAGAAATAAATTAAAATATTTAAGATAAATTGTGAGACACTATTTTCTGCTCATACATGAATTGGGTGTGCAAAGAATCTAAACAAAGAAAATATTTTTCCTTTAGAATTTGTAATTTATTTCAGTTTTATACATGTCAGGTCACTTAACATTTTATAGAACTATCCTTTTTGTTCGTGATGTCTCGGTACTGTATAAGAATAGTGATTCATGTGGAATCGGAGACAGGACGAACACAGGATTTGTTGAAAGTAGAAGTGGATCCTACAGTTTAAACATTTATTTTCAAGATACCAAGATCACTCTTCCTCAAAAAATATGAATGAAACTAATTGCTATCCTTTCAGTAAACATTGTAACGACGTCTGCTAAATATCTGGCTCGCTCCGATACATCCCCACTATCCTTAACGACACATGCTAAGGGGACAGCGTCAGAAACTACAAGTATGGAGATAATATTAATTAATAGAATATTTCCATTATTCGAAGTCTTCTGGTGTGGGCCCCTGATCCACCTTTATCACGGGACATGTGCAAGATGAACTTCCTGAGAGTTTCTTTCACTTTGAGCGTCGACGCCGGGAGGTGGTGCCAAGAGATGGATCATGGACACTACATAGGTTCAGTTGAAAGTGGGTTTCTGGTTTTTGGCTCGTGTTATCAAGTAAAACAATTTGACAAGTATTCTAATTTGAACATTAGTGACACGCATTCTGCTGCTTCCATATTCATTACTTAAGAGTGCATAGTGATTCGTCGAAGCTATTAAGTGTATGTTTAAGGGCAGATACAAAGAAATCAAAACTTTGTATTATCTCTGCTTGCCTTCAATTAATAAGGACAGAGATTTTATATAAGGTAATCTTATTTTAACTCTCAACTATAAACTATATTTAATAAATTGTACAACAACCTTCCTACGTAGACGAATATGGAAATTTAATTACTTATTCCTTACTCCATACATAAGGAATAGTTCATTAAATTTACAGATTAATCTCCTTCGAAAGGTCGTTTGTGCGACCGATATGGTACGGGTTTGAACGAGTATTTCTGAATAAAGTTGGACAAAATAAATTTCATTTTAGTTAACCATTAACATAGAATAATTGAAAAGTTAGATTTCATAACAGTATCATTATGAATAATAATAATATTAAATTTACTTTATGCCTTGCAGTTTGAGTGGTAAAGATGATTACTAGAAGATATGAAAGACCTTATTCTCTTGAGTCGTATGCACCAACTCATTCATTAATTGTGTTTTTATCAAATATGCAAAAAAAACGTAAGAACTGTGTGGAAAAATATGCTGCAATTTCTTACAAATTGTTCATAATTTATCTTACTTGTTTATCAAATGTCAGTTACTAAAAGGCATGAATATTCTTTGATGGGACAAACGCATCCATCTTACCAATTTCGCCATTCCAGATGAAATATTGCACAGTAATAACTAAAATTCTCAAAAATGTTATTTGAAAGGGACACAATACCAGGAACAAACAACCAAAACATGAGAAAAATATTTGCTGTGTTTGTAGCACTTATGAGTAATTTTGCAAAGATAAAATTCGATAAAAGTCAAAATACGAGAAAGGTCGCATTATCTTTCACCCTTTTGACACAGAAAATACAAAACGAAGCTTAAAATTATTATATTTTGGAAATTCACAACTCATTTATTAAAGAAACATAACATTACGTTTTTCAAAACATATAAACATAACATCAACATATTCAAAATGGTCTGGTTTTTTTTCAAAATAATTGTAACAACACAATTTTGGCCATTTTTTAATATGCAACCCACAAAAATGTGATAAACATTGCTCTTAATAACTTATTACAAAAATTTTGCATTTTCAGGCACTGATCCTCCATACTACTTCAAACACAAAATATGAATAGCATTGCAATAAGGCAGAGGTCGGCAACCTTTTTTGGCCGCGGGTCAAAATCAACCAAAATGTGAGTATTAAAGAGATGATTGGGTCAGAGATATTTTCGACATGGATCTTATATACATAAACACTTATGTGTATGAGATCCATGGTAATCGAACTAAAATGTTGTTCTTAGTATCTATTTGCAATTTTTTTTATTCTCAAAATGTTTGTTTCATAATTTATTTTTATATATTATATTTTATTTTCGGAACTAAAGTGGGTCACTTGAAATTATCAAATGGGTCACTCGGTGACCCTCGGGTCATAGGTAACCGACCCCTGCAATAAGGGATACTCACTGATTGACAGACATGCGGACAGATAAACAAAACAAAAACTACTCTTCAAAATTTATTTTCTGTTTTCGGGGTAAGATTAAAGGTAAACGATATTACGCGTGAGTAGAAAGCTAAAAGCTGGGTACATACACATTTACTCTACTTCTATGAGCTTACCGATTACAGAAAAATATCATAGCTCAGTAATTTTTTGTTATAGACAAAACAAAACGGAGTATTTTGCTGCATATCGAAGAAAAGAAATTCCAGCGCGATGCTATCTAGTATTTAATAACGCGATTTTAAACGTTGAATCTATTGCATATTCCGTACTTCACAATTTTTCAGGATAACTAGACATGTCTATAGTTTGCGCACAAGAATAGCACGCGATATCTGGCGTTTAAACTCCAGCATGGAAATATTCTGAAATATGTCATGGGGAAGTCACTACACACGTCTTTCTGACATAGTACATAAAAAGAACTGAAATTCGGAAAAATAATATCATTCTACGATTGAAATCACAACAAAACAAACTTGCATTCACAATTGAAATTTTGTATATGAATGCTGTAATGTTTTTGAAGCAATTTTTTAGGTTATACTCTAACAAGCATCAGTGCTTTTTAATCAATTCAGAAGTTTTTAGCACTATTCAATGCAATGACGGTTGGAATATTGCCAAAAAAATTTGAATTAGTGTGATTTTTATTTAACAAATTTTCAAGGGGGTTTTATGAATTGGTTTAAAATTAGTGAAGAACTCTGTACATAATCAAGCTATTCTGTATGACAAACAACACCCTATCCCGAAATTTGAATTTCCACTACTAATTCATTAAATGTCATATATGTTTAAACATAAAGTTATTTCACGGAGCGATTCACTGCCGTAATAAAAAGTGAGAAAATGTTGAAAGGCGTCACATTTTTCTAGATCGTCTATTTACAAACCAGTTCTGGCTCAGTTCGTGTTCTCGGAGGCGCCGCCTTGGCAGGAAGGCAGTAAATCTAAGGAACCACTACTGTGCCAGTGCGCCTCGCCGTCGAGCGACACCACCGCCTGTTGAGCGTGATCCAGATGTTCTCTCGTGTTTTAGGACCTGTTGCTGTCAGACACTTTATGTAGCACGAGACTCTAATTGTATTCGCTCGTGTCCAAGTACTTTCTTACGTCTCTTTCAAGGACTTTTTTTATCAGAATACGGCGAAACAAGAGAAGAGCAATGTATTTGACAGTCAGTGTATGTAGATATTGAAGTTTCACTGTGGCGTCGCCCCTATTGGGTCGATTTTGATAAATGGAGGGTCGATCGTTTTGTATTTATTGCAAGAGCGTCATAGGTTATAAATACATTGGTACTAATTTAATATGGCTGCTGTATTTATCGATAAACTTCACATTCTCTACTTATAAAAATGTATGTATTAGCGTATTGTGCACCATAACCCTAGAATGCCAGTAGCAATTTTAACCAAACTTTGTACATAGATGCCTGACTATACGGCGAAAAATACTGTGGGAGGGTAAGAATTCCCTGACACTCTTATGGGAGGTGTACTAAAGTAGTAATATGAAAATGATCGAAATCGAGCGATATTAATATTCAATACATGATTTTGAGGGTCGTTGAGAAGAATAGTGCCTGACCCTCTGCAGCTTATACCGCGAATGCCGAAACTGTTTCGTCTAGTATGTGTCTTTTATGTGTTTCATTTTATATGTTTTATGTATTCTTTATTATATGTTAACGTTTTTAATTACTAGATGACAGTAGTCTCGCATTATTTTCCAGATTTCCGTAATACAATATTTCCTATAATGGCGTAGACGTAGTCGTATGGTTGAAGGTCAACCGGCCGGCCGCCAGCGCACTGATGCTGCCCGGGCGCCCAGCTGTTCGGCCCTCGAGCGCCGTGCCGCCCCCGGGACGCCGTTTGAGAGATATCGATCTGGCCTCCGTCGCCACTTTCGACCCGGCTCAACTGCCGTCGCTTGCGGCCTCCCACCAACTCGAGCGCATCGCTTTTGCACTCTTATGAATGGACGGTTCTATTTTGAACTCTTAGTGATGCATTCGACGATAATGATCCAATGGGTAACTTCACAGATCGCTCGGACAGTTACCACGTTAGGTAATAATTAAAAGCTTGTTCAACTGTCTCCACTATTGGCACTATGGAAAAGATATACACCGATGTCTCGTGGGAATTTCTAAATACATTAGAGTATTATTCAGTTTTATAGACATATTTTTATATCTTGCTTCTTTAGTATTCATTTACATGTTCAATATCACGTTGGTTCTAGAATTTTTTCTAAAGTAAAATAAAAGATCTTATTAATACTTTAATTAAACGTAATTGCAGGGTTACTATTTAAATACACCAAACTCTGCATCCAAAAAAATTAATTTCATTTTAATTATCAGAAGAAAATAAGCTTCTCAGTTATATTCTCTAATGTATTTTACATTTGAAGTTTAATTCGTAGAAATATTGAAATTATTTACATTGAGTAAAATTTCCAAAATTAATTTTACAAGACAATTTTTAAAACTTACACCACCTACAAAATTGTAAATAACTGAAGTATATTGAGTTAAAAGGGAATTGTGATTTTTAATGAGTGAAGTATTTTAATGACAAAAAAAATATTTTTAAGCATATGTTTCAAGCGTAAGCTTATATTTCCCACCATTTTTCTTTTACTTTGTGTACCAAGATTTCTCTTATGAAATAACTTTCTTCACCAATATAATAAAAATAGGTGTAAATGTTTTGTTGCGTTTATTATTGCAATAATAAAATTTGAAAATTTTAAGAAGTATATGTCTATAGTTGTTAGTCGAATGACAAACGATCCGGTGTAGACGATACTGGTTTATTTCAAGAATAATTGAGCTGCATTAAAATACGTACTACCCAGAGAAGGAAAAATTACTAATGGCGTTGTCATTTTTGTTATAAAAGTGATTAGGTACCTCTGAAGAAATTAATTTTTCCATAAAATGAGATAATGTTATTAATAAGATCGCAATTCCTCGAATGTATTTTTTAAATATCATGAATATTGAAAATATATATAATGTAGTGTCATAACTAATTGGAGCAGACACGGGGAATTATGAGTAACAAAAAAATGAGTATATGTCGTGAGTAGTGTGTGCTATAGCTATGAATTCATCAGATAACTTGCAACCTCTTTTATGACTTGCACATACGAAGAGTATCAGACAGACACATGTATTACAAATACATCCTTGATATGAGAAGAAATATATATATATATATATTTCTTAGACATAATTTCTTACATTAATTATATATATACATACACATAATTAGTAAATAACAAATCTTTCATTTATTCTTAAAAATGAATACTAGTATCGTCTCACCGATATCCAACTTGATATGAGAGTTGATGCATGAACTAACTTAACTATGTCCTAATTAGTAGATACCATGTTATTGATTAATCTAATATACGAATAGTAATTATAATAAATTTTCTGTTGAATTATAATGATTTTTAGTTAATTTATATTATTCAAAAGATTTTAAATGATATTTGTACCTCATCATTTTTACAAAAGTGGAAGGAAATACTCTCAAATAAGTATTTTGTGGACGGCGTGTAGGAAAAAGTAGTATAAACGAACACGATTGAAAAAAAATTGCAGAGAGAGAGGAGAACGTTTTCTTTCAAATCATTTGAATTGCACAGTGAACGGTTCGAGTACTCCTTTGTGCAGAAGCTGCCTCCGTTTCCATCTTCCTGGAAGAGGGAGTGTAACAGAGAGAGAGAATGTAGTAGACAGGGAGGAAGTGGGGACCGTACAGACGTCTTTTCCTGAACAAAGGGCGCGTCAAACACGTACACAACGGTTTGCTCGAGATATCAACTGTATCATGGTGACAATAAGCATTGCAGGAACAGAATTTTTTCAATTTTAAGTGAAGAACCAGTCGGTTTAAGGAGTAGTTGGCTAGGTTCTAATTAAATAGTACTAGTCACGTTCCCGCGACTAACTTCTCGTCAGATTTTGAATTTTGTGCGTAAATAAACATTCTTTAATTCTATTTAAAATGGATGACAAACCCTTTTCGACAATGTGAAAAAATGCGCATGATAAACAAAGTACTTCAACATAGACAAAAGCTTGCGTACAATAAATTAAATTTCTTGCTCACATGAAAATGAAAGAGTTGGAATTATCTAAACAATTCTAATATATGATAACTTTCGGTCAAGTGAAAATGGCGACCAGCCGGGACTCGAACCCGGGTACACCATTGCCACCCAGACCGAAACCCATATGGTGTACTGTTGTGGAAGGCGAACCGGTGGTGTAGCGGTTAACACCCTTGCGATCAAAGCAAGAGTTCGAGTCCCGGCTGGTCGCCATTTTCACTTGACCGAACGTTATCACAAATGTTCTCCACGTGTACGGTACATAGTACAATTCTAATATGTACAATTCTAATATAATTCTGTTTTCATAATATTTTTAAAAATATTTTTAAAAAGTACTTATTAAAATTCCCAATATGTCATTAACTTAAAACTGTTCAATAGATTTCTATCTCCATCATCATCTGCTACGCCTCAGCCAAAGGTTTACTCGTCCTAGTTCAAAAGATATACCTCACTACGACACATATCGTATTCTCCCAATTATTTATCTAAATCTCCCAAATATATGAAACATTTCCTCTTTATCTCTGAATTTCACATTTCTTATAAATAACCTCAACTCATCAAAGAATTACAGAATTTATAAGTTCACTATGTTTCTTGTTTATACAATGAATAGTCCCATAACACACAATAAGCAATATTCTCTTCCAAATTTGACTCTTTTCGCTTCTCTTACCATATCTCCCCAATTACTATGGATGTATTAGTGTATTTCACCATAGTATTTAATTTAGCAAAAGATGACCCAGAGAGATAAAACCACTAAAATCAATCTATTTTTCATTTCCACTGCTCCTTCACATAAATAAACCTTATATCAATTGCCAACGGAGAAACATGTTTAGAGTATATTTTCAAAACTTTGAAATGTATAATTTTTTTGCAATTTTTTAAATTCTAAATTATTTAAACTTATTTCTTTTTAAAGTCTTTTTCGACTTTAGATTCACTTCCTTTTGGCCCAACACAATTTTGTTCTGCTCGCATTCCGTGCGAGCTTGTATCTACCTGGAGACATTTCTTCACATAATTCCAAGTTTTGGGCCATTGGCGGATAGCGGACAAGTTTTTTCAGAATAATTTGAACAAGAGGAATAGAAATCCATTAAAATCTTAACAGAATTAGTCAATTTCCTTGAATGTGCGTAATGTTCTGATTAAATGAAACAGAATGTAGGTAAAACTGACGTGACAAAGTAATTATTTTTAGTGCATTATGTGATTACTTGAAATGAATCTTATATTTCTTCAAGTAATATTCTCTTTGAAGATCCTTGAATTTTCTACATTTGTAGATTAGTTGTGTGGGGTGTCTTCGGAAACATCATGAAACTGCGATTCTCGAAACTTAGGAAGTTCTATATGGAGGCAAAATAATTTAAATTTTAGGGTATTCGCACATTCTTATCTATGATTTCCCATGAATACCGATCATAAGTAAGGGATAATAAAAATGAATGAATATACTAGGTTCGTCAATAAACCACTATCCTGATATGTTTTCCTGGATTTCACTAAGTTACTTAAGATGTGACAGGGTCTAGATCCTTAGTTGTACTTCTCGGCATTAAATGTAAATATGATCCTCGTTTTTTTCACTTCCTTTCAAAATTCGAACTAAAAGTAAAATAATTATAATGGTCAGACGGAAGAACAGATCCTATGATAGCCGAAAGAAATAATTTTAACGTCAGTAGATGTCAATACTTATTCTCCGTTCCACAGAAAGAGTGCATAGGGACAAGAGTGGCTTTCCTTGCGAAACATGGGCGTATGAATGTGGGAAGTAGCACAGCACTACTCATTCTCTCCCGAGTGCCTTCTCACCCGACATGTCCCAGTGGTGAGTGCAGTGACGGTACAAGACTGTACCTGACGGTGACTCAAAAACGATACAACATTAAGGTCAAAATAAATGAGTAATGTGCGTGTTCTTCCTTTTTTATTTTTATTTTATTTTTTAATGCATTAGCACGATTGTCCTACAATTTAGTATCTGCAACCCGCTCAGCATTCGCACATTGCGGCATTGCATTCCGTAAGGGAGCCATCAGCTGCACTTGCCCTGACCGCAGGCGGGCAGCAGCGAGAGCTTCCGGGTCAGGGCCATAGACGCGCATGCGCAGTGGCATCACGCGCAGATTCTGCCTCCCTACCGCTCCCCCTCTCGGAAGCAACGCGCAGCTGACGGGAGAGCAACTTGTTCCAAGGACCACACACCAAAAGACGAATTAATTTTGAAGAGTTTGACAAAGTGTTAAAAATATACGAAATTTACGAGAAGTGTTTTTAGTGCGATGTTTAAAATTATGTGTTGAACTATATGTTAGTGGCAATTATAATTTTAAAAAAGAGGATCAAGAAAAGGTATTACAAAATCCCGTTATTCCCGGTTATTGATTATGCTTGGAAAAGGGTTACAGTTTTTGGTGCAGTTTTCAATAAATACCTGCACGTTATGCGGTTCCTAACATATGATATTTAATTCAGTGTAATGTACTAATTGATATTTTATTACATAAATTTATTTAAGACACTGTTATTTTAATTACCGAGTTTTAAATGAATGTTTAAATACCTAACGTATTTCATTTAGAAAGTATTCGCTGCAGAATTAGAAAATAGCGGACTACTTTATTTTATTTCTTTTTTTCGTGGATCTAAATGCATATTACTATTAATTATATTTTGAGTAATGTTTACCTAATAAAAAAAAACTTGCAGTTATAGAAGCAAATTTTCAAAAATTACTTGTTAGTTTATCATAAAAAACCAACTCGTCCAATTTTAATACACTTCATACAAAATAAAACTTCTGTAATACTTGGTCAAATATCTCTGTTCCCTTAAAAACAATTTCTGCGTTTTAGTGGCACTGGCATACGTAAGAATAGGTTGAGTAAATAGAAGTTTATCTTATTGATGTTTATTCTCCGTGTAAACGACTGTGTTTTACCACGGAGACGTTTGTTGCAGTCAACCAGATGTAGCAAATTAAAAGTTATTATTTATCCCAACAGTATAATGTAGAAAGAGGAAGAGATAGAGAAGTGACTATAGTGGGTTTTCAACTTATGCATTTGAGAGTTTTGCGGATTTCCTTCACGTATTTAAGATTGCCGTTGGATTCCAAACTCTACTCCATATTTAACTCACGACTTCCGGGGAGGGAAGTTTGCATCACCTATTGTCAGGTGAAAATTGTGACGCACCGGGACTCCGTAATGTAGCCATATTTGTCTACATAAACGTCGATGAAAATTTAGAATAGTCCACAAAGATGCCAATAATTATGTGAATAGTTGGAAATAGTACTATTAATCGCAATAACACCTGGAAATAGCATTAATAGACTTGAGTTCTGGTAACACACTGATATGCGCATGTTGTTTTCTTGTCGAGTTGCAGCTAGTCATCACGTACATCAACATAGTGTTAGTAAAACGTGTGGAGACTTATTGTATATATATTTTTTCCTGATTTCGGGTTTTCCTGGTTTCCTGAGCTCATGGTTTTTTTCAAACCCGGTAAATAAAGTACTAGATGAGAATATTCACGTCAGCAAATTCCTAGATAAACACTGTATTCCACCCCACAATATTGTGAGCTTTATGCCTCAAGAAGGGAATCTAGTTCACAGACGATTCAATGAAATCTCTTTTACTATTCCTCACACGTGTGTATACAACTGTGAACATAGTAGAAACACAAAAATTGAATTTTTGTTTTCTAAATCGCATGAGCTTTTAATCATATTGGAACATATTTTAACGATGTAAATTAGTCAGTCGATGTATGATGATTTATATTCGAATATAGTATGAATGTTGAAAATAAACAAAAGAACAATAATGAACCGTTAAAATATTTGATTTCTGTTTCAAGTGATAAATACAGTTTTCATAGATAAAATAAATTACCGCCATTTTCATGGTACACTTTCTGAATATAGAAGTACTTATTATGAATATTGGTATTTAATATTTAATACATAAATATAATACCAGTAAATTCCGTAACAGTTACATAGCATGTTAATATTTGGGTTCATTTCCTTTGTTTCAGACACTTAAAAAACGGAAAAAGCATCCCAAATATTTTGTGAAAAGTGAATGTGTTGTTACTTGAAGATGACTTAATGCGTTTTTGATATCTACAAAAGAATTAGTAGTATGCTCTTCAGAAAAGGAAGATAGTATTTCTTCCTGGCATAAAATGTACCGTGGGTGTTTATGTGGGAATTGGGTAGCTTCAGAAGTGTCATTTTCTCCGGCAACTGTAGAAGTATTTCTTTGATGTCATTTCATTCATGGAGGAATGTGACTATTTGAAGCCAAAGCTAAAAACAGATTCATCCGCATTATTGTAGAGACAGACAAAATGAACAAAAGAGAATCGAAATAAAAGAGATAACCGCCATTGAATTTCTGAGTTCATTCAGAGAAGCAGTTATTAAAACTCTTGGAGACGAACTTAACTAAGAGAATATTCATTCGTTACTCCTTTATTCACTGACTTTGAGAACGCAGGTAATTTGTAAATCAACATATATTTCCACTTACCTTGCCGCAAAAAATAATTTGTGAAGCAGCATAACGCGAATAATGTAAAACATTTAGGTTACACATTGTTTAACTTCACCAAGAATGTAAACTATTTTCTTCCATTAGATTGCTCTGTAACAGCAGTTTTAAATCTAGTTAAATTAGAGCAAAGAAAAGAAACTTGTCAAACAGGAGCATGCGATATGAAAACATGTAAAATAATTGTATTATAATGGTTGATCGATGATAAAGAAGAAACACTCCCAACAATTATAAGAGAGAAGCTGAGTACCCGCGGCTTTGACCGCGTGAACTTAGTAATATGTCTGTAACTTTATTCTTTCTCACATTGATATCCAGGGAAAATGTTTTCCATTAATGGTGGAGGTTTGATAGTATTAATGTGTATCAATCCCTCATTTTCACTGATATAATTAGTTTTTAGAAAACACTGAATAAAAAGTTTTTAGAAAATACCAATATCCCGTTTCATCCCCTAAGTAGCGAATTTTCGTAAAATCCTTTCTTACCTGATATTTTCGATACTTTTTCGTGTCACGCTCTTCCCAACCCTTACCTTTAGAGGAGTCGTGCATAATGTACATTGTGTACGAACATAATATCATTGGAAATACCATTATTCATCTCAAAATACACAAATACCATGCACTCGACCCTAATATCGGTCTTTTTTACATTATTTTTACGTCTTCCCCTCCCACCCACCCCCAACTCTAAGGATACTGTGTGATTTCAGCTTAAATATAACAGCATCGATAGTTTAAAAATCTAATCAACCATAATACTACGGATCCAATGCAATTTTCATATTTTCATATTTCAAAATTAGTTTTCAAATCTTTTTATTCATAAACCAATTTCCACCCCCACCCAAGGGACACTAGTGGTGTATTTGTTTCATGAGGGGTGAGTTCAGACCTACACAGTATCGGGATTTCGCTATCACCTCAGCGACGCCGAAAATTATAGACTCGTCACTGGTTCATGTTCGATATTTTTTCATGGCACACTCTTTCCTAGGAGTACTCATACTGACAGATTGTGAACTTTGATGTCTTCGAGAATGTCAGTACTAATTTTAGTGGCCCCGAAAACTACGATATCAACACTAATATCAGTCATTTTCGATTATTTTTACATTTCTCTCCTCACCCCAACACAAAGCGTGTTTATTCCTTATAGGTGGTGATCTTGAACTTATCTGGCAATGAGGATGTCACTTCACATCAGCGTTTCCACAAATGACTTATTCAACAACAAGATTGGTAGTTTTTTTATTATGTTTACCTGTCCTTCATTCCCACCACTACCCCAGGGATGCCAGGGGTATATTATCTATATGTGGACTGATTGTTAACTTAAAAAGCACCGGGGACACACTTATCCATCTTAGCGGCACCGAAAAGTATGGTTTCGAATCTAATTTCGGATTTTTCTATTATATTTACATGTCATCCCCTTCTCACCTCCTTCCTGCGTGCAAGGGATGTCTTACCACCACAGTGCTTGTTTTCATATAGTCAGTCATCTGTGTATCAATATTGGTTGAAATTGCTCTCGAGTTATGGCGGGATACATCCATAAAGCATTCCAACCACCAGTTCACTCTGTTAAGGGTGGATTTTCATTTTTCTATAAAAATGTATGTATAAAAACACGCTCATATTCAAATGCAATGTTGCGTCAAAATTTCAAGTCAATCGACCTTCTACTTTTCGAGTTTTGTGAACAAACATACGCAGGGTGAATTTTTATAAATAAGATTATACCGTAATTTTTATTAATTAACAAACAAATCGACGGACGCCAAGGATGTGACATAAAAATTAAATCAAAGAAGACAATCTTTTAAATTAACGATCATTGTTGAAGATTCCGAATTATAGAACATAGTATGGTGGACTAATAATAATAATAATTTATTGAACCACATAGATCATAACAATGATGTATGGCGAGTCAAAATACTAACAATAGTTGCAACTTTACGTATAAGAATAACAGCAATACAGTAATTTTAATTCAATTAACAAAATTAATTTAACTTTATGCTAATTCGTATTGTTAGATTAAGATACAATTATTATCTACTATTACAGAATACTAATATTTATTTTAGTGTTATTTGATATCTATGGAGTTTTATATTTTTAATTTTATTTTATTAATTTAAGTCAAGATATCTATTTAAACTAAAATAGTGTAGAAGGTTTACTAACAGACTAACCTCTAACATACTAAAGAGGTTTACGGGAATAGTGATAAATTTGTGATTCTTTAATTCTCTTCACATTAAATAATTCAAAATATCAAGGAAACTGTCCATCATAATGCGTTCGAACGATAGGAAATAAATCCGAACCCTGAAGCAATATGACATTTTCTCATAACTTCAGCAAACTGCCCCTTCAATCTGTGTATGTCTTTCCAACTCCTGCACGACGACGGTTGCCAAGACGACGGATCGAGTTTTTCTACAGGCGTCGTTCGTTCCCGAGCATCCGACAGGCAGACTTCGATGGTGTAAAGGGGTAGAATGGAGGGGAGACTGCCAGAGCGATAGTGGTGACGGGGACAGCCAGCCTCCTCCCTACATCTCAATTTTCTGTAGATCCACTCACCACCACCCTCAGTACCGTCACTCTTTTCTCACTTTTTATCCCTCTGTCCTGTTCTTTCTTCTGATAGAATCATATTTACTAGTATTTCTTTGACCACTAACTCCGCACAAAAAATGCTACGTCTCCAAAATCATCTCTTTAATGTCTTCTTTTCCTCGCCAATTCTTTGTTCTGTCCAAAATTAATTTCAGATCGGAGATGTTTATCGAATAGGTGTATAATATTTGTACGAACGTGAAAATGATACCAAGATATTCTTTTATAGAAAATCTAATTGATGCAACTTTTTCGCTGGAAATATCTTAATTTATCTCTAACATCTAAGAGATTATCAGGCTTCATCAATATTCATTTGTAAAATATAATCAACATCTGGGATAGTGTACAATTTTTTTTCGGGGGCTTGAGTTCTGCTTTAGATTTTTTTAAAGAAAAAATTAAACAAAAAAAAGTTGTTTATTATTTTACATAAATATATTGCATTGTACAACATACTACAAAGTCCTCCATTTTCAATTTTAATGAGGAATTGATAACTGAAAATCAGTGAATTATAGTTTATCACTTGAGAGGAAGAAATAACGGGAAATTTTCTTTCATAGGAAACGTTCTTGGCCGTTCAGCTAAACATATTTCTTCTCTACAAACCAAATGTATATTTTAACACTTTAAAATGAAATCTGTACAAATAATTTGAAAAAATAGATCTATTTGTTAAGGGAACTTTTACTGTCGCAGGAAACTGACCTTTAAGAACGTTATTATTTTGCCAAGTCGATAAGTAAAATATATGGTGTAAAGTAGTACCCATTATAATAAGTATATGATTCTATGGTTCATTATTGTCTATGTCAATTAACTAAATTATTTTCGCATCACACTTCAAATGAATAACCAATCTAGCACTAAAACTTGGAATTGTTTGTACTCGTACAAACCGGAAAGCACGTGACCACAAGAATGATACAAAACATAAATAACTGACGTTACTATATTATTTTCATTATTTAGTATTATTTGTGCTGTTTACATGTGTCATAAATGTACTAGTAAAAGAAATATATTTTTAAGTCTGAAAAAGAGAAAAAACTTGGTAATTTATTATTATTTTTAAATAATTAATTTCCCACTGATGATAGAAATTATTGAACCGAATGCCTCGCGAGTCCCTTTAAAGTGTTGGCGGTCGGTGCGGTTGTCAGCACTTACTCCTATCTCTTAGCAGTGTTGGTGCTCTATCCTTTCCGCTACAGTATCAGTGGGTGGCCACTTCCGCAGGCACCAACGTCGCCATCTCCGGCGACCGTTCCCTGGGGGTAAGCTAGGGGGTTGGTAGCTTCTGGGTGGAGGAATGGAGAGGCTTAGTTCCTGGTGACACACATATTGTATCCGATGGTCGATTCTCACGGAGAAAGAGAATTAGTAGGAAATGAGTAAATGATGTAAACCTTTTCTCTGAAATTGTCATTGCATTTCAACACATTAATATATTGAAATACATGTATTCAAAGTAGTAATTGTATATACACTTTTTTTTAATCTAGTGAATGGGGGATTTCAATGTAAAAACGTTTATGTATTTTATAGAACACATTTATAAAAATAAATCAACTGATAAGTTAATAATTATTGATAATATCATTGGTTTCCAAAAATGTCTCTTTTATTCTTCACTCAACATAGCACTTCAAGAAACATAGCAGTCAATCATTACATTTGAAAATCTCACCACAAAAACAGTCCTTATCAATATAGAATATGACTGGGTAGAAAAGAAATTAATATTCTGGACAGATTTCTTTAAAGAGAGGTCTCTCGACGTCCCTAGACGATTCGTTCTTGGTCTTTCTGTCAGTACGCACGCGCTTTATATTCAAATGACGAATAATGTGAAATTTTAATCGAAATGTTATAATCTTGATTAGTTACATAACTTTACAATGTGCAATAGTCTTTGAAATATAATTTGGAGAATTATTTACATTTATATAAGCACACATATGTTGGATATATAAGAATGACTACATGATATCTCTTTTTCGCGGATATATACTATCCTTTCAATGTTCTGGTCATTAGGTATGGCATACAATTTCAGTCCAAACAGTAACTGTAAGCATCTTAAAATATGTATGGGTGCCCCACCGACGTTATTCATACCTCTTGATATGAACACGGCCACAGGAAAATGGCGATGAAAATTATTTTATTGACATTTCGCTTTCCACAGTTGTAACGTAAGAAAACACCAATGATTTACTCAGAATACCAACCGTTAGCTTTAGTGGAAACCAACTCATCATCCAAATGAACCATCATGTGAACATTATATGTAATTCGGAAAATGTTAATAATATAAACTGTAAGAAAGTGTAAAGAAACAAAATAACATGTAAAAACATCATGTGAAGGAGGAGCCTAAAAACCACGTGAAAGTAAGAAAGTAAGAAATTTATAAAAGTAAAATTACTGACATGAATACTAGCCAATGAGCAATTATATACAAATATATTTCCAATATTCTTTGAAGTTGGATGAATAAAAATGTTAATAATACATATTTTATTTATAATATAATTTAGTGTAAGGTAAATATTTTTTAGTGTACAAGTTTGTATTTTCAATTTTATGTCTAACCCCTACCTATGCACAGCTAGCACTTACGTGTCTACCTCTATAGGTTGTATGCTTTTTTGCGTAAAATGTAGCAAAAAAGTATAAGGTAGATAAATAAATAAATAAAGTCGAGGAACGAATGCCTGCATTGTAAGATTGACGACTCTTCCTCTTGCTGTAGACAAGTGGGTGTTTCACTCAGCCAGCACAATCGTCGTGAATTTACGAGCGGATGCTACTGCCTACATCAGCCGAATACATCGTTGAACCAACAGTAATTGACATGCCAACTGAGACAGGGAGAGCTTGATCTTTAATCTTTGGTCTGCCTGCCCATAAAAATGAACACAATTGTGAATATAGTGAATATTTGTTTCTGTCAGAACACAGAAAAAACGCGTAAAAATATATTTTGCTCGTTGAACTTTTATATTAGTATTTGCTTTTCCACGGGTTATAGCAGCCTTTGTGAGGGTGTTGTGGCATGTCTCCTGGAATGTGCAAGACCATCTCTGACAGCAGACATATTACAACACCGCTATTTCGTTCCATTAGTTAGATCTCGTTGCCTTTTTTTCACCGCGAGGATTATAAGATCGTATCAAATGTAGATCGATTTTTCTCAGGTGATAAAACTCATTGACATAAAATACTGCGTTACGCCGTTATGCAACGACAGGTACTACATCGAAATACAGTTTAAACTACAAAATTACCTTAAGTCTGCAACTTGTAAACATGATCGTAATATCATGTTTATGTCTGTGATTTGAACGGGGTTCTCTCGATTCTTCGAGCGGCAGGCTGAACCTCTGTCGATCTATTTTATTTCGAGCTAATCGACTCATTTTCCGTCTTCCCAAATCCTTTGAGTTTGTGTTTGCATCGTGCTAATTGCATCATCCTATATGCATCTATTCCCTACATTCAATTTCCTGAGCAACACTGCAGCCGAAAACGCTGTCCATCTGAGCGCCTCTTGACTACATACGTTATATTAAAAAAAGATATCGATACCAAGTTTTCTCTAAAACATTTTCCCATAGATAATTCCTACACATTGCCCTCCCTCACTAGTAATCTCGTAGACCGATATGACCAACACAATAAGATACCTGAATAGTTGTATCTCCTAGTTCGTATATTAATAATATTTCAACATTTTACTAATTTGAGATTGATATGTCATTAACTCTTCTTGATCAATCAATGAACACATCATCAGACTGAACAGTAAGAAAACGACTGGCAAGACAATGGCATAGCGTAGCGAGGCGTTGCGTTAAACGGCGTGGCGTGACCGTGTACGCCCACTTTAAGAATTGATTTTCGTCTACTATAACCTTCATAGCAATGTTATTATGCAGCAGATTTTCATAAGAATATATTTATTACATTAAAATAAAATTATTGTATAGCTGGTAATACATGAATCACACTGATGCAAGAATGAATGAGTACTACAAATAAATATAGCTCTTTATGATATATGCTTGTGTTGCGTAAGTTATGCTAATTCCAACACCTTCGCCGAAAAACGTTAATTGCTCCAAGGTTAATGTGTGAGCTACAGTATCTTGATTCAGCTGTTTTATAAACACGAAGTTCGTTACAACGAAATTGACACTGAAAAGACGAAAGACCCTATTATATATATATATATATATATATATATATATATATATATATATATATATATATATATATATATATTTTTTTTTTTATATATATATATATATATATATATATATATATATATATATATATATATATNTACAGTTCATGTTCTTTTAAGTAAAATTGTCGCAACAATAAATCATCTTGAAAAAAATCACATTTCTTAAAGGCTAGAGATTAAGACAAAGAAACAAAAACAATTGTTCTCTTTTTTTTTTAATTATTGACCGTATAAAATAAGTGACTTGATATTACAATATTTGGACTTTTATTATTTCTGCAGTCTCAGATGAAATACTTATATTGGAATATGCTTTCAAAACGCGAGATAATTATTTCTCCTTGGAACACATCGTACATTTCTGCATGTCATTGCACATTTTCATTACATGTCCACAGAAGTTTGATAAACGTTTTGGAACATAAATATCTAAAAACAGAGGGAAAGTGAGAGATCAGTGTCCTACCTCCACCGTTGTTGTAGCACAGGTAAGGGAAGCGCCACACGTTTCCAAGGCCGACGCTGTAGCCGAGCAGTGAGAGCAAGAAGTCAAAGCGGCCTGTCCAGTTGCCCCGTTCGGGCTCCTGCTCCGTGTAGGCAGAGCCTTGTGATGTACCATCATCTCCAGGATTCAGCGGCACCTGCGAGTTGGCCACTGAGCACTTGTCGTCATTCTGAAACACGAATCAACTCGTTAAGGCAAAATAAGGGATATAGGCTCATGGATATCCGTGCGTGATTGCACTGCTCATGAAACGCTACTTTATTCTCCTTAAAATCCTCTGATGCTTTAATATATTATACGATATCCACGAGCCATGTAAATTCCGATTCTTATAATTTCAGGGATTTCCGAATATTAAGATACCTTCGAAACTACGGTCGATTCATCGTTAAGTTTCTTTCTCGTTCACTTAACTTGGTCGAATCAAATTATTTCCTCGATCTTTTAGAATCTCGTGAAGAATTCTAGAAATTACTCAGAGCATATTTTAAGGAATTTTCACTTGTGTTGTAAAGGGGCCTGGTGTACTCATTTCAGAGGTTCTCCTCTAAAATTTAATTTTGGAATTCCCATGGCTTCAATTCACGGAACGTTTTATTAGGTTACAATACAAACACAAGAAAATAAAGTTACGAATACAAGACACCAACATTTTGAAATTGGAAAGAAAATCGAATTGGTAAGAAAGAACTTCTGCTTCGTCAATAACAGCTCTAACAAATATTTGAATCACCACTCTCTATTAAGTCTAAGTCAAATCAATCATTACAATGTGTATCTCCTGTTGTCGTTTCTTGTCTCTCTTTTTCTTTTCCTCTTTCCTCTTCTATACATTAAAACAATTGGTTCGTTTCCTATACTACGTCATCAAGCACCAAGTACCGCTAGGATCTAAAGTTGACCTATTTTCGGTTGAAAGTTCTCACCAAAGAGAAATACTCGTATAAAAAACGGAAAAGAATTTTCAACAAAGAATGTTTGAGTAGAGAAATTACTATTAAATATTTTCTTAGAGCCTCTTAGGATACTTTAATCTCTTCCACATGATTCATGATTGTTTATCGTTACCTCGATATGTTTTTATCGCATCGATTATCATTTCTTTCTTTCCAATGTAATCAGCGAAATATTTCGATTTATCACCAAGACTGTCATCCCCATAATTCACCTATTTGTTTTAGATTGACATAAGGTGCGCTTATACATTTTGATTATAAACGTTCTGTGGAACTTGAATGAGATATATATTTAAGATTACAAAGATTTAAAAAACCTCGTATTAAATGTACGTTGGTTATTCTGAACGAATATTGTTCCAAAAGAACGACTATTACTGTGACGCAGGAATACAAAAGAAAGAACACGGAATGCAATACAAAATAAATAAATATTCGAGATACAAAATATCAAGAAATACGCGCAAATGTGAATAACACTAGTTTAACTTGAACACTAATCAGGAGAGCTTTATGCATCTGCAAGTAGAAATTGAAATAGTCACTCAACCAAAGAATAGCTACTTATGTTAGTGATTATGCGAAGTGAGCCCCCTCGCTCTTTTAAGGCAAACTGCGTCAAATTACCACGATCATTAATCAATTATTTTTCTTAAGGTAATAGAGAAATAAATGGTGAAATACACAACTTTCGAAATATCTGTAGTCAATTAGAATATAGAATTGCTGAATCCCATCTTTTCCTTTCTTTTATATTGAAATTTCACCGACATCAATTATACAAATCTCATGATTTCGAAACTGGTAGATGTTGTTCAAATTTTTTAAAAATAAAAAATATCACCTATCGCCACTTCACAACAACACCCAAATTTTACACGCAACGTATGAACATATTGTTATTTTAAAAACAATTGTTTATGGATTAACATTAGAGCATAGACCAACAACAATGAATGAATTGAACTGCATTAATCGGCATAATAAACTTAATTTATTCAGTGTACATCATAAAATATAATAAATTTCTTTTAATATTTTATTTTTCCTCTTGAAACTTAATGTTGTTAGTCCGTATGTTATGATGCTTATGAAAATTAGGTTGGGTCTCATATTTTATGTATACTACAAATGTCGAAATGACATTTATTATATTGTTTAATTTATTGAATTCTTCTCATTTTTCAGTGTTTGTGTAGTATATTTGAGAAAACATACATCGTAAATTTTGTGTACCTGGTTGCAAATATGACACTAGATTTTTAGAGCCTTAGAATATGAAAAATCACGAAGATAAAATTTATCGAGAAAGAGATATGTATTCATTCTGGTCATCTTAGGTTATCAAAAAGACTTGGATTTGGAATGATAATGAGTAATATGAGAAGAAGAATTTCCCGTTGCCGTTTTTTTTAATTCTTCGCTGTTTACATTTACTTTTCAATTCTTTGAAAAATACTTGTTGCAACAGTGTGTAGATACAATATAAAAATTTATTCACACGTTTTTACTCATCCATAGAGGTTGTTCCTTTTCTTATCTTACGTTTGTTTTTAATATATTTTGTAACTTATATTGATTAAAATTACAAAGGGTTATATTATTAATTGTGAGCATAATAATTACATATCATAATATTATTCAGGAAATCTTGAAAATAAAGCGACACTTCTGTCTTCTATAAATTAAAAAGTTTTCAAGTTAATGAGAACTGGAAAGAAAAACATATTATCACTCACAAATTGCTCGAAACTGTTTCGGAGGCAGCCTTCCTGAGCAAAGTAGAAAATCACGTAGAAGATTTCCTTAATAATAATTATGTACGTTTACCTGATTTTATGAAAAGTCGCATTATTACTTCATTGTGAAAGTGCTGGTTTACTTACTAATCTAATTTACGTATTAAAATTTGAATTTCATAATTTTATTAACAATATTATTTCTTAAATAATAAGACACGGTAGTTATTACACTTATTATTTGCTGCAAATATTATGTTATGCCAACTGATTTATTAGTCGTAAGTTAAGTTGAATCGATCAGCACAATTTTTTGTAACAAATTATTTTTTAAAAAACATCAACTTTGATTATAGAAATAAATGTACATTCTTACTTTCTTCACATTATATCATTGAAATATAAGAAAAAAACATGCAAGAGAAAAATAGAAATGTGTTAAAATGTGCTTCATGCAGATGCAAAAATTAAGTAAAATAGAAATAGGAATAATTAAAAAGAATTTAAAGTTTTGTACTATTATAAAGGTCAATAGTTAATGGATTATTATTCATCACATTAAGGATAGTACTTTTTATAGATTTATAATAAAAGTTTTTAACTAATGAAATATTGAAGACCTACAAACATTAAAACCTACAAGTTTTCTTACCAACTCTTTTAAACCAAAATGATTGACTTCGACTAAATACGTGTATATAAATTTATGACTTTGATCGCCAATAAAATTTATTAACCAATCATTGGTGCATAGACGCAATGGTGATTGAAAAATATCGAAGAAGTCGCACTATATACAAGGACACGTCAAGAAATAAAATTTCAAATCAAGTTATTTGTTTTTTATCATAAGTTCAAAGAAATGATGATTTGAAAACAATAGAAACTTCTTGAGTGATCTTGTGAGTCTCTTTTGCATCAAGTGAGATGCGTTTCGTCTTTGATTCTATAAATATTTCAGGTGGAGGTGAGTTAGAAGGTCCACGGGTTCCGTGGTACACTTCTCACCTCTCCAATTGCTCCATAATGAAGGTCGATGACGGCCTTCAGCTTTCCTTGAGAAACTCGTCTCCCAGTGGAATAAATTTTGTGAAAAAAAGTGAACTTCTCGATAGCACTCATCTAAAGTATGTAGCAAGGAAATTTGAATGATCTCAAATGACTCCAAGATTCATTGAATTGTAATTATGTATTTCGAGTTCTAAATTTCGATTTTCTCCTCATTCACTTAAACGTGTTCAAATTGGTGTAAAATATTTTGTTCAAAATTCAAAAAGACAAATTATGAGTACATCATATATAATGTTTTAGAAAAATAGCAAAAAAATAATATTTAAAAATTTCTATAGCTATTATTTTTGCATAGCCAATAGCAGGTAGATAAGCAATTAGAATTTAAATGCGTTCAGCGTCATAATATTGCAGTTGAAAAATGACAAGAAAAGTTTGCGAAAATGAAATCGAGAGGAATTTAACCACTATTTAATCATTAATAAGAAACGCACGACTACAAAATCGAGTTACAAGTCTTCAAACAAATAGTGTATAATTCTTTATGCCTTCCCAAATCTAATTCTCTGTCTAATACTTATAAATAACTAAGCATTATCAATAATTTGGAAAGTTTCCATTTATCTGTAGAGACGTATCATTGTAGGAAGAAAACGAACAAACAAACAAAATTAAAATTTATCATTTGAATTATATGTTGTATGTATAAAATAACTATACTACAATAATGAAAAAGAGAATTTAATTAGATGCGTAAATTGTTTTCGTGCGTTAAATTATTTCTTCATAACGCGCATTAAAATAAGTTCATGCCATTTTTAAGAAGCCAGAAAGCAGTGAAGATAATTCCTTTACATTCTATATATCTGGTTGGACTGACACAGATATTTCTCGATTTCATTTTAATACATTTAATACATATGAACATTCGAAGGGCATGAGGCGTTGCTAGTGAGAACGTGGCTCGCTGTCCATCTGGCAGTATGCAGGCAGCTCAGCAACGCATGACGGGCGGCCTTTGCGGATGCAAGCACAGTAGAGTATGTTGATCTCTACAGGTAGCATACCTTCAAATACGCACTCGTCACCAACGACACCGTCACTTGTTTGTCGGCCTTCATGTGTGTCGTACCAGCTTCATGAGGCCGCAAAACAGTCTTCTCAAAACCCAGCTGCTACTGCAAATGGCTTCATAAAATGTCTATATTCCTCGAAAAGTTTCACTTCAATGGTAAAAGTAATGCAATTCTATCATTTTCCGACTATTGACAAAAGCATTTTTGTATTTTTATTATTTTTATAACAAAATGTTAATAGCTTCTAAATAACATTTATTAAAATGTTCAGTTTCCTCCAAATAACACGTATAAATTAGAAAGAAAAATATAAAGTAGTGTGATACAAAATATTATTTTATTCAATATATTCTTATGTAAATTCCAAGAAATAGTCTTCCAAATGAAGGAAGAATGAATACTTTAGCAGACATATAGAAAATGGAGGTACATAAATAAATTATTCACTGAACATTAACAACAGTAATGTAAAAATAATAAGTATTTTACCTAGATAAGTATTTTCCCTAGATTACTTTATTACACCGTTTCCACATTTTGGTTCATGACTCTAGTTTATTTTACTTGGGGCGATAGTAATAACAAATTATTACAGAAAGTACAGATGTTGGTGTTATATAGTAAGATTCATGGCACAAAAATTCTTGGTTTGCAGTATTGATGATGTGAAGTTTCCGTTAAACGTGATTCGCCGGAAAGCAAACTACTTGTTACAGATGACGACTGACGTATTATTTTAGTCCGATCTTGATTCTTGAATGATTGATTTTCAATAATTTACAAGTAACTTCTGGAATGTCAAGTTAGGTTAACCTATTTTATTATATTTCATGCAAACTGAGTTGGCGGAGCGTTCTACTATTCATTTCGAGCGCTTATTGCGTGCTATCCACCGAAAAAATATTGCTTTTGTCACTCACACATAAACAAAAAGATTATCTTACTATCAGCTCAAACTTCAGAGACGACCTTCTGAATCTTTCTTGACCTAAGGTCGGTACTTCCGAAAAAATCTGGAAGTTGGGATTTTAATTCCCGGAAGGCTGCTCAGCCCACACACGCTGCCCTGTGCAATGACGAATTGCCCACGTTTAATCCGATGTTATCAAGAAACCTGTACGAGATAGCCAGCTAGAGTTGTCGTGGCATCTATCGGTTTCATGTGGCCTCGGGTGGACGGGTCAACCTCAGCCGACGAGATACGACATGTGGAAAGAGATATGTTGTAGTAATGCCTGACAGTGAGACGATGTTCGCAAAAAGATAGTAGTAGAACCCTTACCGAAACCGCCAACTGAAATCGCGCCAACTCTACGAGTTATGATAGTTATAATCGTATTGCTAGTTGCAGTACAATGCTCACTCGCGCACTGAAGAGAGGGGAGAAGTGGCTAAGGTCATGGAAAACGGGTTAAGTCAAAACCCTTAAATTCTAATTCATCGATGCAATTATATTGACATGATCGCGTAAGTCCTGTGGTATTTGTCTATTCTATAGTGGCATCATTTTTTTTTTGCAAGGGAAGAGTAAAGGGCGAGTAGACCTGAGATCGGAAGCTTCTGAAAGTCTACAGATTGACGTAGTCTACGAATAATCACGGATGTTCGTTTGTCGCCAGACCATTATATCTTCCATCTGGAGATCATTTTCAAAAGATTGGATGTATTGTTATTAATCGTAACGAATTATTTTCATAATTATTTAAGTAATATCTTTGCTCTTCTGCTATTTCATTCAGAGGATTTATACGTCATTAAAAAAAATTGTGTCAAAATATTGTTATATCTGGTGTAAGACTTCAGACCTAAAATTTCACCGGATACAACAATATTCTCTCATAACAACCATAATATGGAGAAGGATCGCGAACCTGTTTCTACTGGTTCATTTTGATATTGAGTGTATATTTTGTCATGGGTTTTGCCTTTGGAATTTTAAATAAAAAAGTAATTTTTCCTGTAAGAAAAGCAAAATTCATTTTGTGATATTGATTCAATATTTGTGTTCTTTTCTATCAAAGGTGGCAATGAGTATGATAAACAGAAAAACCTCATAACAAGAAATTGTTTGAAACGAAACTCGAATACTTTATTTGGTCCCTTCACTTCCCTATCGAAATTCTTCACCCAATTCGAATTTTCTCGATTAACCCTCTGAGTTTCGAATTACCGACGTTTCACTCTATTTTTAAATGCTTAACCTTGCACCTTTTCATAGAATGTATAATAAATAATATCATCATATTTAGAAAAAGCAACATTTTATAAATATATATTTTACAAAGTTATATAATTCGTAGCGATTTCGTTATATAATCAAGATAGATAAATAAATGACAACTTACGACCCTTTTAGGGACGATTACGATATATTTTATTCGTTTTAAATACACAAAATATATCGTTATAGTCCACAGAAAGATCGTAAGTTGTAATATATTTATCTATCTGAAATAATTCTCGAAATGAATTAATTTATAGAGCATATTTTGAGGTAAAATTTATAAGCAAACTTAAGAAAAATGAAACTTTATGATTCCGAAAATCAAAACGAAATATTTCTGTACGTGTCAAGTATCAGACATGCCTCATTCAATCAAGTATCCGTAAAAAATAATCACATTTTGAATTGCTTCTTATGTTAAATCAATAAATGTGATGAACTTTGTTTACAAAGAATGGAAGCCGTCAACGCGTTATTAATTGTGGGTACAACTACCCACTTAAAGAGTGAAAGATTACCCAGTGAATGTAATCAAATTTTATACGTTTCCCTTTTGCATTTTCTTAAAACTATTTCCCAAAATTCTATTCAAATTATTCAATTATTAAGATATAAATATAATGATGTATTGAATAAATCATTATAACTTACCTTATGCATTAAGTATAAGCACTTACTTTATGAATTATTTCCACTTTCTGTTTCACAGAAGATATCCGACCAACCGGCAATACAATTTGTAGCATTGCGTTCGTCTCAGTCATCAATACCGCACTGACTGGTTAGGTGAAACTGCGCCTTCTTGTCAGTGGATGCGGCCTTCAATTAAGCTTTATTTGGATACTCATTAACGCCCTTAGCAAGAGACTCGTGTACAGCGTCTTCCTTCTAATAGAGCTAATTTGCTTATCACTTCGACAATCTTTAATTTGAGAATTCCAAATCTATTAACTAATGCCATTTATCAAATAAGGATTCTTTAAAGACAAATATCTAAACAATAATCCTTTCTTTTCCATAAAAAATTAGAACGCGATTAGTCTCATTTCTATAGATTATGTGCTTTTGAATTAAATAATAAAACGTTGAGTAATTTCACAAGAACAATAACATCGATGCAATTGATATAGCAAAGATGCATCATTAGACACACTGTTTGAAACAACAAAAATGAATAATATTATTTGCTGTTCTTATAGGTAATAAGCAATAGCTTAGTACTCTGAACTACACCAGCTATTGAAGATCTGAAACTGTTTCAGGTCATTACCTAGAACGAAGATGTATGTTACTCATTTTTCGTTTCATCTTTCATCCGAAGGTGTTCTTGTCCAAGGACAATATACCAAAATTTGACTAATTCTGAGGCATTGAGGTTCATATTATGGTTGATTTCATGTGGAATGACCCAAAGAGTGAACGTTATTTTGGCAGTGACAACAAGAATGATAGTTTAAAAATCGCATTATACGCATTTCACTGTTAACAAGTGCGAGTAACTGCATTATTCTTTACTAAAGTATGCGTTCTCAAATATCAGCTAAATCTTCTGAGCGCGCTTCATAATCTAATGGCACATACCATGACAAAATTGGTCGTACTTTTATTTTGTTTATGTTGGTTTTTATCTACAATATGAACAAAATGGCTTTCTCCTCACTGTTCCCGTTATGCTAGTGAGGGTGTTTCAGCGTACTCAATCAGATGACACGACGTCCATGTCGCTTCCCTCCCTTATTAAGAAGTCTGGTGGTAGGTTGCTATGAAGGCTGTGAGTGGGCCGTTTATTCGCGAGAATTTCTAGTGGGCGCGGAAAAAAATTAGTTGGATAGCTCAGCTTACAGTTAGCTGTGATAGCTCACGCGTTGGCTGTCTAGGGGACAGGAAGCACCATTAGCTGCCACAGCTTACGCTGTAGCTACCCGAAAATAGTTTTCGTCTGATCGAGACCCATTTTCTATTACTACGGAAGCTAACGCTGTTTTGTGTGCAAGGAAGAATGTTACATCAATAGCTAGAGCTTATGAGTTTTGCGCGCAACAGCTCAACCTCGCTCAAAAATCTGACTTAGCTACAAGAACTGGTATTTGTTCCTCCCCGCCTATCTCGTTCGTAGTTGCCGCTAAATGACACTCGACTGCGCTGCCTTCTAACCATTCGGTTCGTTGACTCATGACTCAGGCGCAAATGTTTTACGGAGTCAAATCGACCATGGCTTTCGCAACTGAATAGTTGTTTACTTGAACAAAGTGATTCATTACAACGACTAAACGACGCCATTCCGACGTTACATAGCCCGAAACTAGAAGTCTAGACGACGAAAATTTACAGTGTTGTCTCGAAATCGAGCTGCTGTACACTGATGTTATTTTGAATTTCTGTAGGTTAATGTTGGTATACCAAATTATTATTTTAAATAATGTTATTTTCAACTGTATTAAACTAATAAGAAAAAATACAAGTATATTCAAAATAAAGAAACGTTTGGTTACATAAAAACTATTTTCTTTGTACTTAAAGATATATTTTTCAAGATTTTAGAGAAGATGACTATTTACGTATTTACTATTCATGGTACCACTACTATGATGCCAACTTTAAGACAGTGTAACACAAGAGAATAAAAAGTTATACCATGTCGTCAGGGTGCAGTAGCTCGGTTGGTAGCGTTTGCGCCTTTAAGAGGAAAGAACCCTGGATCGAATACTTTTTTTGTGGGACTTTAGGGCTCGTCAACGTCAGGGTCATTAGAGCCCTTGCAGGTGGGGAAAATGCAGTTTCGCACCATAGGGAAGAGCCATAGTTACTCTTCCCCGTGTGTGGGACTCCCGAATATCTCGACCATACTCACTAAAAAACCCTCATGAATTGAAAAAACATATAAATACAGAAATGAGAGGAAAGAAAAGGAAATAGTTGCCCAATACATTATATCGAAAATGAAATAAATTCTGAAATTTATAATTTTCAAACCACGGAAAGGAAGAATAAAAGGAAAGAAGAAAGGGAAAAGGAAAGGGAAGAAGAATGCAAATTTAAACCTTCCCGAGAACTTGTGGGAGGAGCCCCGATCTACTTATAAAATTCAATAATAATAATAAATTTATTGTCAAAAAACAGTACAAACTGCGTATGACCACGTGGAGGAAAAAAAATAATTTACTCTCCGGAAGAAAGCAAGGGACCATCCCATCAATTTCGATCAAGGGCCCTAAGGCAGAGGCGGATTCAAAAAAATTCAGCAAAAATTTCTAGATAAGATAAAAAGTTAGCTGCGAGTTATAATACTAATAGAATGTCAATATGTTTGTATGTTTGAATGTCAATAGTTTATTAACATCATCCGCCTCATTTCCGAGAATTGTTAGTAAATCTGCAGCCAGACCAATTTGTCTCCTTATTCTCGCGTATTTTCTGCAATCAGTTTGTGCAATATTTTCTGCAATCATCGAATACTGGCGCTGTCTGATACCTAAAGACGCACGTTGAAAAAGAACGTGTGCTGTGCGCCTGTGATTTAACAAGGTAACACAATGGCGTTGTAATAATAATAAAGAACGTCCAGAAAGTCGCACAGAGAGAAGAAAGCATGCAGATGAGTCTACGTCGACTCACGTCAAATCAGTATTACGAGTACGAGTATTACGAGTATTACGGGTTGAACTTGCTTCGAACATACTTACGGGTTGGCAGCATCCTCTACTATAGGGTCTCTCTTCTTTTCTTGAAGATTAGCTAATGCTGTAGGCTGTGGTACAGAAGGACGAAAATTCACATCATAGCAATTAATTCTCACTTCTCAGAAGTTGGTAAAATAACGAACTCAATATATCCAAATCAATGTCCTCCAATTATTACCACCCACATACCCAATTCTATGTTCACTTCCGAAACTAACGCCAGTGAAGTCATGGGAATCATCAGCTCCTTAAAAAACAAATTTTCACGAGGCATAGATGATATACCTGAGTTTATTGTTAAATCTTCGTCCCACGCTATATTAAATCCACTCGTAAATATTTTTAATAGTTCTTTATCGGAAGGGGTGTTTCCCAATATATTTAAGAGAGCTAAAGTGAAACCTTTACACAAGAAAGGAAACAAACTTAATATTGGAAATTACCGACCAATATCTCTACTACCCACTTTCTCAAAAATCCTAGAAAAATTGTTCTATAAGCGTCTTCTAGATTTTTTATCAAAATATAACATTCTCTCTGACGATCAACACGGTTTTAGGAAATCCTTTTCCACTACAAGCGCCATATTTTCCTTCTTAAACGATGTTACCACATCTCTAGACAGTGGAGAAAATCCTCAGGGTGTTTTTCTTGACTTATCCAAAGCATTCGATGTCATCGATCACGGAATTCTCCTTACCAAATTGCATTCTTTAGGCATTCGTGGACTTCCACATCAATGGCTAACTTCTTATTTAAAAGATAGATATCAACAAGTAGAAATATCCTATACTAAAAATAAAATACTTGAGCGTTGTCTTTCAGAAACAAAGCCACTTACTTGCGGAGTACCCCAAGGATCAATTCTCGGCCCTATACTCTTTTTATTGTATGTGAACGACATGTCATCATCCACATCAGATTGCAAAATGGTTCTTTTTGCTGATGACACTAATTTACTATGTAAACACGCCAATGCTCAAAAAGTTTTGTCTAACCTTTCGACTTGGTTCCATGCAAATCGTCTCATTGTAAACACTGACAAAACAGTGTCTATGTCATTTCACAATAGTATCACAAAATCTTTACCCCAGGTTTCTCTTTCTTTAAACGGAACACAATTAAAAACTGTTACAAATACAAAATTCTTAGGTCTCCATATTCAAGACAACCTCAAATGGAATTGTCACATTGACAATCTTAATTCCCAATTAAGCAAATTGTGTTACGCATTCCGAATCTTAGTTAACGCAGTTAGTCCACGTATTTCCCGTTGCGTATATTTTGCAAACGTTTACTCCCATTTACGTTACGGCATTACCTTCTGGGGTAATTCCGGTCAGAGTATTCAAACTTTCAGAATTCAGAAGAGGATAGTTCGGATAATTTGTAAATCTCACCCCCGAAACTCTTGTAAACCTTTATTCAAGGAATTAAATATATTAACACTTCCCTGCATTTATATTTATGAAACAGTCGTGTTTGTTAAGTCCGAATTACTGAAGTGCCACCCTTGCTTTATACGAAACAGTCTCGTTCACGAACACTATACACGCAATAGTAGTAATATTCATCGCCCTAGAGTGTCAACCACTCTTTGCCAAAAGGGACCATACCATTCGGGAATCGTTCTATATAATTCCCTGCCCAAGAATATAAAAGATATTATGAAATTGAATATCTTCAAATCCGCGGTTAAAAACTACCTCCTGCACCAGTGCTTCTACACTGTAAAAGAATTTATTGATTTTAACAAAAGTTAAATTCGTCTTGTGCTTTATCACGCCATTGCTGTAGTACTTTTTAAACAACTTATAACAATTTCAAAAACTATTTTCTTGCATGATTGTGTTGTCTTATGGCTCATATTAATTTAGTTTTATGTGTACTCAACATTGGCACGTTTGTGTACATAAATTCTGTAGCCCCATCCTGGCCCGGGTTTTTCTCCGGTTTTCCTTCGGGTAGAGGCGGATTTATCATACAGGTTCTCTAGGCTTTGTCTAGGGGCGGGTCTATTGTAACAATAAATCGTGAATTTAGTGTTATTTCAATTTTTAAGCACTATACTCAGAATAATCTATAGTTCGATAATAACTTACATGTAATTTTTTGCTTAAAATTACAAACATATTGACATTCTATTAGTATTATAACTCGCAGCTAACTTTTTATCTTATCTAGGAATTTTTGCTGAATTTTTTGAATCCGCCTCTGCCTTAGGGCCCTTGATCGGAATTGATGGGATGGTCCCTTGCTTGCTTCCGGAGAGTAAATTAGTTTTTTTTCCCTCCACGTGGTCATACACAGTTTGTACTGTTTTTTGACAATAAATTTATTTATTTATTTAGCGGACGGGTATTAGCTCTGCGAACTCATGTGTTGTCTGACCGGCTGACAGCCAATACATGAGCTACCCCAGCTCAGGCTTTTTTTCGTGTGATACTCTTTGCCTTTTAGTAGCCCAAAGGTACACATTTTTCTTTTCGTTCTTCCTTTTTCCCTCTTTATATTTATTTTAAAGTTAACAGAATTTGTGTAATTGTTTATTAATAAACGCATAATATTTAGTAACATTTTGAGTTATTATATTATTTATTACCTGAGATTTCTCCAAAAAACTAAAGAGTGGAACCCTACATAATCGACTTTACTCGTTTTTTTTATATTTGAACTTGTAAAAGCGAATTTTATTATTAAAGGTCAACTATTGTAGCAGAATTTTTCATGAAATAGCGTTAACTGAATCAAATTTATTTTAAAATCTTAAACAAAAACAACTTGCGAATCTTACCGGTCACGCGCAAATTAGTTTGTGGACTCATAGAATTAGTAATGCCTCCTATGTATCCAATGAATTATTTTTTCTCTTCCCACGTGATTAAGAATGGAATCGCATCGTGTGCTGAAAACAATGTAAAACAAAAGCACATCTCGTTCCGCTATTTTGAGGAGAACGAGGAATGAAAGTAGCACACATTCGTGTCTGCAACGATGGCTGCGATTTGGGCGACATTTATATCAGCTGCGTTAACAGGGGTTGCTTTCCTTATACCTTATGTAATGAGGCACTGGTATTTTCGTGAAGAAGCCGATCAGGTTGCAATGGAAGAAACATTCCCAGAGTGGTCTGCGCACCGTGATACTATGACTTCAGTTATTCAAGAAAGTGCTAAAAAATCTCTCGCTAAAGAATTGCGCAAAGGTATAGATGATGAAGAAGAACAACAGCAACAACAACAAGAATATGAAAAATAATCCTTTAAAGAATAAGATACGGTCTTCAATACACAAGAAGTAAGTTACAATTAGACGAGTTTGAGAACTCAACATTAAGAGACAAACAAAACAAAATCAAATTTAACAATACATGAGCATAGTTGTTTACTGAGTTTGTGTTAATGTGTGTTCAGATTTATGTCAGTTTTTGAGTTGTGTTATCTTCCATATATTCCTAAAAACATTATGACTGAATTGAATAGTGAAATGTTACAATTTTTTTAAATTTCTCCTACCTTTGATCCTGAATCTTACTTTATTGATAAACTAGATAAACTGGGTTTTAGTCTAGATATCTTTGGAATATTATGTTATTTTCCACGTTTGACATTACTTTTTATGCATTGAATGAATGCAAATATCGATTTTTTATTGTCAAAATTTATTGTAGTAGAAAAATGTTAATATTTTAATACTATTAAAGTGAGACATATACATCTTTGAGACTTTACTTTTAATGATAATTTTAAAGTATAATTTAAAGTGTTGATTTAATTATTAAAATATTGTTTTCTTTTCATGCGATTGGTAAGAAATATCTTCTCATTTATGGTACACTAAAGTAATATTTAAATAGATAAATGTACCAATAATGATATGCTATTCTGATTAGTTTCCAAAGGGTTAGTATTCGATTAGCATGATTGTTAGAAAATGATACTATTACTAGAAAAGTTATAATTCGCTTCGATTCTTTCCCTGCTAAAAGAGGAAAAGTCTATAAAAATTATTTAATAAATCATTTTCTTCTATATTATATCAAATGCAATTTTATTCAGCCCTACTCAAGATCTAAAGCATTTCATTTATTAAAAATTTTGAATCGGTATTAGAAATGATGAAAAGTTATTCCACTCCTATGGATTAAAGTTTACTTCACTGCTCTTGATATTTCCACTGTATTCGAGGTAAATGCCTACTTTACTTTTGAAATGACAATAAGTCTTAAGAAAATTAATTCATCTTAGGTCTCAAAAAAAAAATTTTCTCTCTAATGTAAGTCTCTCTTATGAAACGTTTTGTAATATATTCTGGTTTAGTTACAGCTTATTTAGAGATTTTTCTTAAAAATAAGTCAAGTATTAATGATGATGACTATTATTTATTGTTCTTTGCACTTGTATCGTGCATTTATAGAGCTTACTGGTGGAAGCACTTCTTATAAAACATATCTCTTCATTTCCCCTGAAAGAGATGTGCGTGATATTACGGACTACAGAGTGTGGTATGTGGGGGTTACCCTGCAACAAAAATGTTAGTATATTTTTACAAAATCTAAATAAATAAAAATCGTACTTTCTTCACCTCCTGTTAATTTAACCGTAATTTCTGTGGATTAGGTCAGAAAATTGAAAAAAACAAACATAATTTTCAAGAATTTTAATTTTCATAATTTATGATCTAACCCCAAGAAATTACAGTTAAACAAAAATAAATAAAGATTACTTCTACTTCTTGCTCTCAATTTTGAAATAAATTGATTTTTCTTGTGTTTTGGTAGATAAACTAATATCAAATAGCAAAGAATAAAAATAATGGAAGGAATAATTTCAAAAATCAGTGTATTTGTGTCGTTTCATCTCACAAAGAAATTTTTCAATACAGGAACATCTGAAAAGGTTGAATAGTCTAAAAGAAAACAAAATCCACAAAGTAAGGGATGGAATAAAATATTTCCAGGAGAGATGAAAATGCATTTATGTTTGTCAGGTGACACAAAGACAGGATTGCGCGCCAACCAGATCAATGGATATCCGTCCAGGGAAAAACACACGGTGCCTATATGTATAGTAGAGTTAAATGAAAGTGTAGTTACCGTTCAAAGGAATTACCTACGAGTGTACAGGAAATGTATTATGAAAATAGTCTAAAATAGCGTTGCAAGCTTTTTAAAAACTGAATAGAACTATTGCAACTTTTAACGGGAGAGTCAGAGAAAGATGTTTGTCTTTAATTCTACTAAACATTCGACATGAACAAATGAGAGATTGGTGGAACGTCTCATGAAAACCAAGAATGGAATTTTGCGAGATTAGTAAACCACACCCCAAAAAACTCTTGAAAGAAGGGAAAAATGTCTTAGAAGGTAAGATTTCTCCAGTCCCAGAGGAATCCTCTGAATTTACGAAAAATAGCGTTCGGATCTAGGTCCTCGACGTACGGACTCGCAAGGGCAACAAGTTCCTTCGTTTAAATTAATTCTACTTGACTCATTATAAGGTGAACGATAATTTTTGGAGAAAGTTACTACCTGAAACTCTCGTTCTACCTTGCGTCTGTGAAATAGCCTCATTTATTTTGTTTAGAAACGGAATTTTGTATAAAGGGAAATATGAAAACGGCATCAGTAAATGTTGTTCATCCACAAGGAGACATACGAGAAAAAATTGCACGTTCATTGTATTGGAATACGATTCTTAATTAATATTTTCTTAGTCATTGGATTGATGACAACGTACAAGTATATTGATTAAAATACAAATATTATTTCTCAGAAAACGATGTAATAAGTTATTTGAAACTCTTTTATTATAATTTTCTATATCGAGATTGTTAATTCATCACTTGTAACACAATTCAGCGCCATAAATTTAAAACTTAAAAAAACTCGTGAAGAAACAGCGACTTTTTTAACCTCCTCAATTATCATCTCATCTTGTATTTAGCTCGTTCTTTAGAATCTCGTATATGCAGTGTTATTACGTTTATTTAGATTTACGCATCTCCTCTAAATTAAGAAAGTGAAGAAATTACGACTTGATTACCGAAAATTATAAAGGAAAGTGATTGGATGTTTCGGGTCGCGGTGCTCCTTTCTCTAGCAACAGAAAGATAAACGGAGAAACGCATGTAACAACAAAATATAAAAATTAATTAGTGACTCTCATTAACCGTTGTTCCGATTCAAAATGAAACAAACGTCCTTTTATTAGTTGGAATACTGCACTTCAAGAACGGTTTACAGGAAGAAAAAAAACTAATATTTAGCATACTTTCTCAATGTCCTGACCCAAATCTCTGGTGCGCGCTGTGCCCCCTCGTTTGGATTTATAGTGGAAAGCGCTTTCCCCCATTGTTTTTCCCCACATATATCTCGAAATTTAAGTTGATGTTCATTAAAAGTTAATATTTGATATATTAATTATTTTCCGTTCTCAACGACCACGAAAATATATTACGAAACAATATGTATCTTAATTTCGGTGTCTAAAAGGGTTGTAGTAATTTTACCACAAACCATCTTGAAAGTTTCAATTTAATAAATTAACGAAGGAGTATATGTCATCATTTCATTTACCTTAAAAAAACAATTTCTAGTAACATCAATTTTTTCATAGACAAAAAAACTTATTAATCTGAAAATTTCTAGATCTGATATTATTAGTTAATTCCTACTATTAAATATAAATGGCAAATCCACAAAATAATTTCTTGTCACAAATTACACCTTCATAAAATAAATTATCTTTGTTAAATGTGGGATGAAATGAAACGTGTAAAATTCTAAACGTTTTATGAAAACTTTTCGAGTAATGAAAGAGGACAAGAATATGGTTCAAAATACTGCATTGCTATCAGTACCATTATTTAAGTATTTGGTAATCTTTTGTTTGCTGTCTGGTAGAAATATCATGGAACATTTGTTCTAATAAAATATTAATTTAATTTGTTTTATTAATAGCTTATTCGTGAAGAATAATATGAGGCGGTGAAAGGAAAAGCGATGTAACCTTTTTTTTAAATATTTAGTTAAGGTCGTCCCCATAGCCTTTTAGATATGAAAGTGGGGCGAGTAATACCTCTCTTATTAACCCCGGTTAGCCGCACTTGTTTGATTAATGAGGTAAATGTTTCAGCCCAGGCGTCTTTTATGATTAAGAATAAATTAGTAGTAAAGGTCTCTTATTATGCTTTCGTTATGTTAGAAGTAAACAATCCTGATTTTTTTTTTAATTATCTAATTGCTGATTGTCTTCTTGTAATTACATAATTGAGTTATGCGGTTATAATTTATTATCATTTTAATAAACATCACTTTATTAACATTCACAGTAAATTACCAACGTTTCGACGCTGATCAGCATCATCCTACCCTGATGATGCTGATCAGCGTCGAAACGTTGGTAATTTACAGTGTATAATCCTGAAAATTCCCCACTTTAACGAGTGACTTGACTTAAGTTAACACTAGTAAAAAAATTCGTAGGATCTATTGATGGTACGTTGTCTAGGGAGGACCAAGGTTTCATGCTTCAAGTAATGTTGACAACTCTAAAACGTGACTGTCTGCACTTTGCAGTAGAGTATGTTTTATCCTCAATTGACTTTATACTACGACTCCCAATCTCAAATGCCTAATGGCTGTTGCAAGGTTTTCCCGAAACAATGCATGTCGCTATGGAAATGAGAGTATCATTACAGGTTTCAAATGGACCTCAACAAACTAGTCAATTTTTTGTTCGGTTAACGTGTCAATTAGAAGAATCGATGAAGTCTAAATAAAGAATAAATTATTACGCATTTTTTGGGTTGAAGGCTTGCAGATGCGCAATAGCGAAGGTGCTTCACCACGCGGGAGCGAGGAACTTCGAGTCTTCCTGAGACGCGAGAAGTTGCGTTCCTTCATTCTCGCCACAGCTGTTGTTACATCTTGGTGCATCATATGAAAACTGACATTATTTACTAAACGTTTATATTTCTATTTTGACGATTGTTTTCTCATAAATGAAACAAAAAGAAAAAAAAGAAAACACATTTTTTGTCATATAATTTCTAATAAAACTTACTGGGCTTAGGCAAATACTTTTAATAACGTAACTGTTAGATCTAATTTAAAGCTACAATATAAAAAATAATTTGAGGTGATATGTTCAAAATTGTCAGAGGTATGGCCATGAAAAGGAAAATCGCATTTTTGACGAAAATTTTCACAACTCGGGGAAGAGGAAACTTTCAGGATTCCTCACTTCTAACATAATGAAGATCCAAAACGGATATCTTTACTTTTGTCGCTTTCAGGCTCTAATTAAGACCTTTTTTTGTGGAAGACGCCTGGACTATTTGTTGTGATTGTAAGAAAAATGATTCACACCACTTTTTCTTCCATCACTGAGAACGGTCTTTTGTTGTCTTTAGAGTGCATGTATTAAAAATGGATACATGTAATGAATTTGATGTTTCGATGGATAGATTAAGTAAGCTAGACATTAAATATTGTTCTTCTATCTTTCAAAACCTGTCATATATTTGAGAGCAAAGCTGTGTATATCAATTTAACCCCTACATGTCACATTTAAATTAATTTTTATTCCCCCTAATTTAACACGTAAACTAATCACAAACTAATCAAGTTTTGATGTAATATATCGAAAACGTCATATTTGTTTTTGTTTTTTACAACATTTCTATATCATTCTCAAACATTACATTGAATTGTACCATTCCTTTCACCACCTCATGAACAACAATGAATCAAGAGAAACAAATGATATATTTCTCCTAAATAAACTGCCAAAATGTGTTTATTTATCTCTTACTGAGACAGTGTTTTCACATACCAAGAATGGATGCTGCACTTCTATGGATTATAATATGTGTATGTGCCGTGGTAGTCATTGCTCTAACAGTATACCTCTTGAAGACGCTTTGTTGTTACTTTAATCAGCAGAAAGAAGAGCGACGAGAAAGACAGGCAGTTAGCAGAGAACTCTATGACGAACTTGCGGTTGGTCTCCCTCCCGAAGAGGTAATACCATAATGTGAAAGAAATTATAGTGAAAAGAACTGCTCCAAACAAATTTCTTAAATGTATCTGAACAAGAAACCAATTCTAGTTCAAGAAATTAGGAATTTCCGGAAAGCGAAAATGTTTGTACAGTAGAACTACAAAACAAAATGCCATTACAAAATGCTTCTTTGGAACATCACAAAATTCCACTAACAGGGGATACAAAAGTTCTATTTAGTAGAAGTTTAATGATGCATCACTTGAATTTTAAGATAAAATTAAGAACAATAATACAAAATACGGCCTTCCTTGGTAGACTTGTAATTTAGGTCGTATTTTGTATTACGTATAATATCAAAATAGTAGAATGAATTAGTGCATACGACAAAGTTTGATGTTGCATTTAAATTTGAATTTTAAACACGAGGAATTTTAATATCCAAAGAATATTTGGGAAAAGGGAGTAGTTTTAGAAATATCATGCAGATACTTATATTCCTCTTACTTTAATCATTAAGTTTCCAAAATACAATTATGAAAGTTGTTTCAAGGGTGATGGGGTTGTTGTTGAAATCTTATGCAGATAGTTGTTTTCATCTTGTTTGGAAGGTAATGTGAGCAAACTTTTACCAACGAGTACCTTTATTCATTTCAAGGGTTGGGAATAGGGTATGAGGCCTTCTTTTCTGTACGTAAAGTAGACAAAGATTTTTCTCTTCTTTTATGTTGAAAATATCCAGCTCCAACATTATACTACAGATTTGTATAAAAGACTCGAGTTCATTTTTGTGTACCCAAGAGCAGAGAGTTCTTTAATACTTTTTTAACATCTTATTAACATTTTATTTAAATTAACAGAAGTTTAAAGTCTGACGCATTGTTAAACAATCTTGCTTCGCATGGAAAATATATAAAACTTTTTGTTTTCAAGATTGTAGGTACCAAAAAACACGTTCAAACAGAATCCTATTTGTATATATTAGTAAGATTTCATTCTTTTAGACGAATTTTTCTAAAAAGTACGAGTTATTCATGTCCTTACAAAAAGTTTTTAAAATACTTCACATTCAAATTAATATTGAATTTAAAGGTACCCAAAATATATTGAAGAAAACATATTCAAGTATTTTAGCAGCAGACTTGCCTTATCATTGGTGATATGGGCTTACTTTAAGTACGTCTTAAGTGTATATGGATCCTAACTCCAGTTTTTAACTTACATAAAATCCCTTTTCAATTGCTACGTTGATCTTCCAAAAAATTACCCCAATATCCGTAACGTTCCGTCCGTAATATAATATAGCTTTGTTAATGAAATTATATTTTAATAAAATCATGCATTGGGGTTCATGAAATATAATTGTCTTGAACATAAACTGTTTTAAAGTATACTATTACTTCTTTTGTATTTCTTTAATATTCACAGAAACATATGTGCATAGTTCAGTCAATTACTATCAGGTTGCTTTTTCTCTCCCTCCGTAACATCACAGAATTAAGTTAAAAAAATATTTTTACTTCACTTACAGGGAAAAGAGAAGAAATAATGAAGTTAATTTAAATGCTATTCCCATTACCAAACATCACGTAATGCAAAACTGTGTCCAAGGTAATGTATTTTACTCTTCCTTTGTCAAGATTCCAAGAAAAACATCTGTGTTATAAATTTTCCTCCATAATGGCTGCAGACAACCGGCAATTCCCGTTATCGGCAGTGTCAAGTGGCTAGTAAACAAGTACAGCTGACTGTATTGTAAATATTTTGTGTTTTTCATCGTCTTTCTATTGGCATATTACAGGTAAGAAATGATACATTTTCTCTATGTAAACTTCACGACGCTAAAAACGATTGAAATTATTATTTACGAAATCTTCGCAAACTATAAAAAAGATTGGGCGTCTAACATAACCCTGACAGTAACTCTGTCGGTAATTGTGCAAATAGCAGCAGAATAAGTACGGTGTAACAAAATTTCTGCCTAAAACAAAAATCTACTCCGACATAAAACAAATATTTCGTGTGGGGGAATCTTGAATAGACTCGTAGGAGGGGGGGGGGAACTAAAATAGTTGGTAACTATAAAGTTAAACGATTTTTTAATGTTCTGATTAGAAAACCCCTCTTGGGAAAAAATGGGAGGTCGATATTTGTTATAACTTTGAATTTAAACATGAACAGCAAATTCAAATGCATCTTCATCTGTTTTACTTGGTTCCATTATTTTATTTTGTGTGTAGGTCCCAGAAGGATGGCAGATCTTAAGTTGTAGAAAACTGGAAAGTCGAGGGTAGAATTAATAAGTTCAAAGACCACGAAACATCTAGAAGTTGAAATTAAATACCACAACAAAAGGTCAAACGAAAAGAAGAAGAAGAAGAAGAAGAAGAAGAAGAAGAAGGAGAAACGGAATAGAAAATGCTTGTTTCCTCCGAAGAAGAAAGAATGAAAGAAGAAGGAAAAAGGAAAACTTAGTAACTCTTGCGCGAACTTTTTTTATGAAATAAAGCCGTAATAAAAGAAAAGGCACGTTCTTGGAGGTGATATATTCCCGAGCAAGGTCAAGATATGTGGGTGGACGTGTCCTGCTGCCGGGATTTCGAGTCTTCTATACTTTGCGTCATTCATCTCTCCAGCTCGACGATTCTTTACATTTTAGTTTCTTGGGCGCGCTCAGAATTTCAGGAACCGGTCTTCACTAATTAAATCTTACTGAACCTATGCACAGATTTAACTTTGTCTCACAAAAAAAGTTTTCCCTGGCCTGAAAGAGCGAAAACCATTGTCATGAAATACAAACTAAGGAAGCGTGAACTATTCACAATGGTGGAAAATTAATTTTTAATTTTTTACTTAATGAATTGTGCTCACGCGATAAAGCATATGATTTTATAAAACCTTAAAGGAGACGAAATATACAATAAAAATCTTCCAGGAAAAACGCTGTCACTAAGGAGAGAGGACCGTATTTATTAGATGTTTTTACTAAGTATTTTCTTTTAATTGAAACAAACTCTTAGTTTTACCTCTTGTTATCTTATTCACTTATGCTAAAGTAAATACGTCAAAATGAAGAAAATTTAGTTTTTTGCTTATTTCTCGCGAAAATTTATTGAATGAAAGTAAACCAGCGGAGAGTGAACTTGTAGAATCCTCAAGGAAATAGAGGAGTTGAATATTTGATGCCTGCTTATTGGAAATCATTTAGGAACTCTTGACAATAACTTGGCTAATACACTTTTTAAAAATTGACTTAATCGCTACTATATGTAATATCCCGAGGGAATAAGGAAATGTATATTCACGATAAATTACAAATTAGTACTATACAGAAGTTCTATTTGAAACAGAGATTATATAGTAAACACAAAAAAGTATGCGCAAGAATATCTTGCTTGCCAAATACTCGTAGTGCAGAATGCGAGTATGTTATGAAGCGGTGATCTTCGTCACTGGCGACTGTTACGAGTAAATTAGTTCAGTTCAACAACAATAGACTAATAATAGTCTTGGCATACTTTTAATAACCTTTTAAAAGTCTTCGAGCACAAAAATTGGATCTTATGGGTAAACAACACAGATATAAAAAATTTTGATTTCATCAGAAATAAGTATATATAATATACTTATAAGGAAGTGCACCATATTTCAGTTACGCTAATTATAAACGAACTAATTATAGACGCTATCTAGCGGTGTCAGTATATAATGTGTCAAAATGATAGGTTTTGCAAAGTCGACCTTAACAAACAATGGACAATCCCTCTTATTATAATCTGCCTCTGTAATGTTAGTGAATTTAACTGTATTGAAGACTAAATTATTTATATAACAACAATATTTTTTGAATGTTTTGTTTTAATTGTATGAATATTTATCTTGCACTTTATTGCATTGTATAATTATGAATACAATTAAGAAATAAAAACTTCATTTAAGTATGCTCCTCAAAAAAATATTCTGCTAGTAACAGTTGAGAAGAATACTCTTCACAAAAATGTACGCTGTATTCTTCATTACTACAATGCCTCGGGAATTCATTGAAAAACCGGGAGGATAACAATACGTCATTTCATAGAAAGAAAAGAAGAAACGCAGGCAAGGAAGAACCTGAGATATTTTTACTACCATGGAGAAATACCGGGAATTTACATAACCTAAAATGAAATGATTATCAAACAATTCAGAAGATTTAACTTTGCGCTTTGTTCATTTAGAGTTCTGAGTAATATGTATACGTCTTCTACCTAGATTTGCCTCAAATTAATTCGTCTTTTCGCACATATGTGCATTCAATACAAGTAAGTGTATATATATTTTTTGCATATTTTCGAAGAAAAATATATATTATGTATTTCGTGAGATATATGGAGACTAACGTTTTTTAAAATATATTTTTCAAGATTTCCGGGCAACGTGAAATGGGCTAGTAATAAATAAAAATAACTATTTTACTGTACGAACCCTCTATAACACAATTAAATTCATAAAAACTAATAACTTAATTGTATTTATTTCCAGGATTAATTGTGTAATACTTGGTTCACAGAATTAATTAGTACATAATTATCTGTTCCATCCATCTTTGGCATATCATACACAACTCACATTTCCTGTTTAGTTATAAGGAAACGTAAGAGTTTTAACGTTACTTGATTCAAATATAGGCCAAAGGTTTATCATATTTTGTCAACAAGTGATCTACTCAAAATTTTATTGATCCTTCTAAAATAACAATACGCTTGCTACGAAAAATTAGCATTGATATTGACCATTTCTGTGAGAAAATATAATATAATTGATGCCACCACAATACTACAAAAACACCCAAGATTTTCGGGTGGAAATAACGGAAAAAATAGGAAGTAACGATATGGATCAAAATGGAAGTAACGAAAAAAATTGCATACAGTACACACTCAAATGTAGTCCCTTCCCGCGTGTTACAAAATGGTGGGTTCTATGGAGTTTCCAGTATTCCTACGCGTCATTCACTTCACCCACTAACTAATCAAAGATTTAGGGAGTGAGGTATTTATCCGAGACTGTGTTGTGTAACTGTGTTCAATGTATTGTAATACGATCTATGTAAAAATAATAATTTCTTCCTGGATTTTCCCTTAAAGATCTTTATCAAGATAAAAAACACAACTCAGAAAACTAATTGATAAAATCATATTTTTATTGGAAAATCTTATAACAAGAATTTTTTTTTAAAAGTTACCAAAATGTACATCTCTAAATAAAATGTCAAGGCATTATCTCATTTTTGAAACAAATCATATTCGATTAAATTACAGGTCAGTTGTTTTTTAATACTATATTATTTAGATAGGAATTACGATGGTAATCTCTGGTTAAATACCCTACCTTTGATTTTATGATGCTTACAGGGACATGTAGTGTGTCCAAACTCAAAAGTTGATTTTAGCAACTTGTGTTTTAAGAACATGTAAAAAGAGAGAGAGAGCAACAAGCAAACAATGAAAAGAATAGGAATAGTTCTGGTCCTGGACCAAATTTTTATTCGTCAAAACTAACATGATGGTTGAGAATTTTTTTAAATTGCAGAGTCATTTTTTAGTAGAGAGTTTACCAGTTTTGGTTCAATGAATTATATACGTGCGGTGAACTTATACCTAAGACGATGCCCATCTCTCAGTCTCGTTTTCCGTTTTGCGGCTTCGGAAAAAAATCCTGAGAACACGGTTAGCTATGATAAGATAAAATGAAAATAAGCATGTTCGGAGATGATGTGACCGATAACTTTCATTTACGAGCAGTAGCTAAGGGAAAGCCCAACTAAATCTCTTTTAGTCCGCTCTAGTAAGGGATCCTTCTTCTGTTCTATTATGCACAAGAAATCAGTGCAATGAAGCGACCCTAGTCGAATAACCAAATGTATTTTTTAATATTTCAGATATTTTAAATACAAATTCAGATTTGCAATAACAATTTTTACATGGCAAACATAGCAGTACAGAACGTTAAATTTCCCATTCTCCCCAACAAAAGGAGGTCTGCGCCTCCCCCTCCCCCGGAAAATTTTAAAAATTGATGTGCTAATTTGTATATTTTAAAACTTTCTTGAGTCTATTTTGGGTATTAGAACTTCTCAATGTCTGTACTATAAGAAAATAAATTTATATTTTGATCTGTGTTTCTTCCGACCTAATAATTTTTTGAATTGTGAATATTCGCGATTTATATTTCAAATGGCTGTCTTTACTGTCAAAATGAAATTAAATCAGTGTCGGTATTTAAATACTTTTTGAATTCTTAAAACTGGCACATTTTTCTGCTGTAGTTACGACAAAACGTAGTTTACAATTTACACCATTTTGCAGAGAACATTCCAAAACCAAATGGCATTAAAATAAAAAGAACCTCACTCCTCTCACGCGTGGCCCAGGTCTCTTGCTATATTCAACTTGAAATTTGTTTCTCAATTTCACCTCTTTTAACGTCGCATAAAATAAACTATTGTGTAAATGTAAAATTTAAAAAAATCCATAAGACAGTACCCGGACGGCGTTCCGGCGCTATAATATCCCTGATCATTAATGCTCAGCTTATTGTAAATGAATTCGCATTGTAAAAATGCATAATTGTCAAGCACCATATCTGAGGGAACACTTAGTTTCCTCTGTGTACTCTATTGTACTTCTCGTCACACCATTTTCATGTTCATCAAGCACTGAGTTCAACACATCATCCCCTTTCACTTGTATCATAATATTCACGGCAAGCGCAGGCTTGGAGAGGTTGAGAGAGCACCCTCAATGAGAATAATGGCTACCGAACAAAGTGTCGTCTGCTCGCTAATGAGTCCAGAGACAAACAGGTGAAACAGCACACGCATACACAATCAACAAAGAATGCACAACAAAATAAACAGCAAATCTCCGCTCCAGTCATTGAAATGAAAGGTAGAACTTTTGAAGGGCATTTCACTATTTAAAGTACCTAAAATTATACTCATAATTATTAAGTGGAATTTTTAACCATGCTAGGGTTTACGGGGTTGGAGAGGGCATTGATGACAGTAACAATGACAAGACCCGACACTACGATGTACCTTCTGGGTTTACCTGCGCAGTTCGATTGTACAGTTAAATAGAAACATGTATGTAACAATACTGAACAGGTTTTCTCAACTGCACTGGCGTCCTAAACGGATACACTTTAAGCACGCTATACACTATACGGTATACAATTTACCAATAAATATTGTATTCCATGTGATTTCAGATGATGTAAGTTACGTAAATTTCTCTTATACTTCTTCACGCTATTGTTATAGTACTGTATATACTAGTTAAATTCCTTTGTTCATGCATCTTGTTTTTGATTCTTCTTTTATAATAGATTATTTCTTACTTGACACAACCATGGCACGGTTATATACATTATCTCTGTAGACCTTTCCTGGTCTGGGTTTTTCTCCGGTTTTCCTCCGGGTAATGGCGGATTTTTTCATAAAGCGGGAATATCATTTAATACTCTTGTTATTATAATCTCGAATTTTGACGGCACATTATAACTACGATTCATATTGGAATAATAAATGGATGACAGTACGTATTTGATTATTTTTTTTAATTTTATAAGTATTAAATTTGCAACTGCCTTTGAATCCTTGATCGTAATTGATGGGACCCCTTTCCTTGTTTCCGAAGAGTAATTTAGTTTCTTATACCCCACGTTGTCATATGCAGTTTGCAACTGCTTTTTTGACAATAAAGCTTATTTTATTTATTTTATACCTGGCGCGTTAACTCGCACAGTTCGATAGTGCACTTAAACAGTAACATGAATGTAAGAATGCTGTATAGGTTTCCTCTATCGCAGCACTGTCCATCTTCACTAAGTCCACGGGCCATGTTCTATTAACTTTCGATTAATCGGGCCGCCACGGGATGGGGTGTGGCAAAATGTTGCAAGACGAATAGAACGAATGGATCATATTTACTTATTTGTGACGTGATATTTTGATTTTCATCAAAAAAATTATCTTATTCCAAGCTGGGAAAAATAAATTATAAATTTCTTCATTTAAAATGTTGTTTTATTATAATAAAGCGTTGTCATATCGTACCTTCATTTTGTTCGTATCTCCCAATTTGTATCATCTATTCTTCTCCCTTTTAATCGTTTTCCATCACTATTTTGTTATACATATGCGAAAGAAAATAAATAGCCTAAAATCAGTCAAAAACTTCGAGAGAAAGTATTAAGTTTAATTGTTTATATAAGAAGCCCTTATTAGTTGCTGTTAGTACGAAAAATCTAATTACTTGTATAGTACTTCACAAGAGTTTATTTATCCTGAAATTAAAGATAATCCGTTATTTTTAATTTTTATTTTTAAGTTGACATTCTTCTCAGCATGGATTCTATTAAGGATGAAGCATCCGTGAATTGTGAAATAATGTTAGGGGAAGTCAGGGAAAAGTTAAGAAGTTCTAACCGTTCCCAATATATTCATCCATGTTGCTTTAATTCACAATCTCTCAGTTGTATTATCGAAATGTATCCATACTAATATATGAATGTGTAACGCGAAAGTGTCTCTTTCTGTTTCGCTACTCAATCACGACTAAACCACTGGACAAATCGCGATGAAATTTGGCAAGAAAATAGTTTAGATGTCTAGGACGAACATAGGCTAACTTTATTTTTAAAGTGGTTGATACGAAAGATAGAAATTGATTTAGACAATAAATGTCAAATTTGGAAAAAAGAGTGTTATATCCGCTTACGCTGTCTAAACGGTTAGAGATAGGTGACTGAATGGCAATTTAAGAAGAATAGAATCAATCTTTCTCAAAATTTAATGTATTCTTTTTTTCTTTTTTTTTTTAGCATTCAGCAATGATAGAAATATCTGTAAATCGTNTGAGAAGAAGTTAAAAATTTTCAAGAATTTTGATGAAATGGTGCAGCCGCGTCACGCCACAGAATGCGAAAATTGGATCGACGCGACTCCCGCGAGATGATGTTGTGTATGGTCTTGTATTAAAGTACAGTTTCGTATTAAATTTGTATTATAATGAATTTTAAAAATCAGAATGAAGTACATGTTTTTAAAGACCAGTAAGTAAAAGTATTTTGATCTTACAGTATAGTTAGATTTTATTTTTTCCCGAGTAAAAGAAAAATTAGTCTAAGAAAAATCCTGGGCTACGCCGGATAATCAGTTAGTATTACTATAAATATCTCTGTTATGATTTAATAAAAATGAATAATATAAAATATTACACATGTATAGTATTCTCTTCCTGGATTAGCACTGTTAATACGTCTTCTTTTGATATCAAGGCGCATTTTTCTCTCTTCAAGTTTGCGTTTCTTACAAAATGGACTGCGTTACAAAGCAAATCTCGAACACCATTTTAATCTTTTCACGCCAAACCATATATGAAACTCCATTTCCCCTTCTGATGCGTATTGACACTATTTACATTAAAGTTTCGTATTTTCTTTCCTCAAATTCTTGTTTGGTTTTTTTAATTTCACTGTCGCCGATGACAAGAAAAGGTCACCACAGGTAAATCGGAGGTTAAAATGTTTTCATTCCCCATTTTTTTTGTTTATATGTAGGAACTACAATACAATTCAATGGACATTGAGAAATATATTTATTTTAATTACCGAAAAACTAGCATTGGAAATAATGACCTCTGAAACAATTTTGTATTCCAGAAAAATATATAGTTTTAATTTAATCGAAAGGAAGTGAACAATTAATCACTATCACCTCCATTTTTATGTTTTACTATTTTTAAATATATTTACTGTGTTCGAAACGGCCGTGATTTTATTGACTTGTTTTAAGAGTAATATATTCTGTCGAGGATTGTTCTCCTCAAATTCTGAAATTTTCACTTTGGGACAATGTATCATTCGATTTATTCTTTAATAGACCCAATATTAAAATAGAGGCTGTCCAATGATTAAAAAATATACTCTTTAGTTGTTTCTCTTTAACATTAGCGGAACTTAAAACATACAAATACTCCTATGTAGTTTTGGATTCTGGGTGTGCCTGTACTGCCCTCAAGAAGACAGCATAATGGCAACGGAAACGAGGGCTCTTCGACACACCCGCAAGACAAGACTACAGTCGTCACCGAGCGAGGAAGCCTGTGTATCTACGAGTACTTTATTCTGTATTTTTTCATTCACTTCAGAACATACCTTAACCATTGTTGCATGGTAAGTGCTTACTTGCGCATGAATCCTCGCTTGACTAGGTCCGTAGTCAATTTCTTGAAAATCGATAAAAGATATTGAATACTTTTAATTTTGTATCCAACATTTCTCGTGGACGTAAATTATATTTTAAGTGGGCGATATACACATACAGAATTATTCATTTATTTGTAATGCATAGTTCTAGTAGAAGATTCCTCAAACCTTGGGAAAATCTTTTGTAAAAATATTTGATAGTTATCAAAACTTGGTATCCTTTGATTGGATAAAAATATTAACCTAAAGAAGGGAGGAGAACATGAGAAACATTTCACAAATTCTTCAATTCATCATGATTAAGGGAATTGTACTTAAATAATCTTTGTCCTCAGCACAACAAGATCTCAAATATAATGCAGACTAGGGTCAAAACAAGAAAATTTCATGTAGCTTTCTGTATTATAATATGAAGAACGTTTACTTTCTATTTTGCAAGATTATTTTATTTAATTACGTTATGTTGAATGAAAATGGGACATGGGACCTTGATGAGAACTCAGGACCTTGAGCTCATGCGTTTACCAACCGCGCAACCACGCTCTGGGCCCAGTTTACCGTTGACATTCAACTTGCGACACCCACAGACCTCTGATGCGTGAATCCTCTCTTATGAGACGACTCCCTAAAGACGTACTTGATTGTGGATCGGTATTATCCAATTCTGAAGTTCACAAACACAGAAATCTCTTAAATTGCGGTGAACCTCACCGTCAGGTAACAGATAATTATGTTAATTAATCTGTTACCTGGCGGTGAGGTTCACCGCAATTTAAGAGATTTCTGTGCGATTTTATTTACTTGAATAATATAGCAGATACCACTTTCGCCCATCTGCTAGTTGAAGTAAAGTGTCACTCTTTTTTCATATTTAGCATTAAGAATTCAAACAGAACACCAGAACAGTTATGAATATTACATGAAAGTACACAATGGAGCATTGCGTAGGACACGTAAAACTCTCATCAAATCTTGTCAGAGCTTTCAATTGTCCGGACTTAAGAAATCAAGTAACATCCTTTCCAAATAAATAAGTCGAGTAACTTCGTTACTAGATGTAATTTTTAAGCGCTGATACCTCGGAAAGGATGAAGTGGAACGGAAATCGCCGCCACATCTTTTAAAGGTCTGATATTTTATTTGTGTGATTTTCTCTATGCGGTTACGCAGAAAAGGAACCAAAAATTTCTGGGACATTTGTGTATTAATGTATCCGATGTGTTATGTCGCAGACGTTTCCAATATACCGTCCCGTTCGTTGTCTCCTTCCACCAACCAGACTTCGGACGTCACCCCATGAGAACACGCGAACTCCTCGCACGATTCGTCGTCGTTCCTCGCGTGCGACGGAACACTTGAGGCGCTTTACGGGGCAGGAAATGGGATTTCTTTTCACTTCTCTTTCTCCCCGTCAGTGCCAACGAAATAAAACAGAAAAATTATTTTAGTCCTCTTCTAGTAACCACATAATTCAAAACGGAAATATAAGTGTTCTATCTTCATATCTCGAAAGAGAATAAATAATTGTTTTAATACAACTGAACATTTTCTTTTATGACGCAATCACGTTACCTTGTTAACTGAGCGCTTACATTTAGGATTGTAGTTGAACCTTCAATTGACGAAATTTAGAGTTGGAGAATAACATCAATTGACGTTGTTTTTATGTCGTGTAGCAAGTAATTTTTTGTAATAAGCTAAATTAGATATTCAACTAAACTCTGAGTAATAAATTTATGGCTGCAAGAACAAACGAATCAATATGTAAAAATTTCAATCTTTGGCATTTAGAAAATAATTGATTTAATGTTGAATCAGTGCTAATTATTAGCATGTGTGACTGAATAAATATAACAGGAAGAATTATTTTTAAATAAATTCTGTTGGTACATTATAAAGTAAATGAATTTCCGGTCTTAATTATCATTATAATTTTCGTGTACTAAATAAATTATTCAATAAATGTATTAGTTAGTGGCAAGACAGACGTTTGCATTCTCATAACTTGATAAATAATTGACATTATATGTAATATTTATATAGTTATATAGAAAGGCAGATTTTTACCTTCTCATATACGTAGTATGTAGAGAGTATTATAATCGTGAAAAAATTTCAAAGCAAAGATGTTGACGGAAATATTAGTTTCGGTGGTCCCTGACTCTGAAAAATTGGTTTTAGGCATTACTGTCCATCTGTGCGCAGCGATTCTGGGTAAAAAATTAATAAATTTAATTCACATTGACGGTAGAATTTTTCTTGTTGTCGATGCACGTACTCATTTTTTTTCTGCCTTAATACAAAGAGTACGTTACATAAAAGTCAAATTACTCTTTTATATATTTCTGAAAAACGACTTCAACGATTTTGCTTAAATTTTCTGTACATAATGAGCAATTAGTATGTATTACATCCGTATTAGCGGTATTTTGCTTGAAAATTTGGTGTAGACATGGTAGAATAATTTTTGTACACTATTTCAAGAAGCTTCTATATTATTTAGGAGAGTACATGAACCAAGAAGACGTAGAACACACTTTTGTTGAACTGAAATGATAAAATCCATGGAAGGACAGCCAACGTAGCCAAATATATCAATTTCTATCTACAACAATAATACACTAACGTTACACTTAGAACATATTTATAAGACGGAGAAGTCGCTAAATGTTCGATATTTACAGTGCAAATATATAACGGAAATCTCGGGAATAAAGCGACACCACTGTCTGCTGTACATTGAAAAGCTTGAAAGTTAACGAAAAGATAAAAAAGATAGAAGAAACTCTCATATTTGAAGAAATGGTTTCGGCTTCTTGTTTCCGAAACTATTTCTTCAAATATATGAATTTCTTTTTTTGTGTTTTATTTTCTATTTTTCTTAATTTTTAATACATATATGCATGTTTTTGCCGCGTATTTTGAATGTGTTTTATCGCGTGTGTCCAATGAATATAGCTTATTAAATATGTCATGTGTTTACATGTTCAACTTAGATGGAGAGCAGAAATGTCATTTTCCCCTTGTCGATGCTTTTTGTGTTAACATCACGTCCGGTGGTCTTCGAAATTATATCTTTGTGCAGCGGAAGTTAACGAATTAGATGCTTCAACTGCTGATCTGCTGATTATGGATGATGCTATCTCCGGGAAGGTTGTGTGTCATATTTCCATTGTGTTGCATATTATTTAATACCGAGCAAATTGTTTTACATGATGCAAAGAATTATTTTTAAAGAAATAACGGGAATACAATGGGATTTTAATATCTTGGATGATATATTTAATGAATTTTTTACGCCTTCAGTAACAGATTTTTCATGAATTCAATCTTAATTTAGTTTTTGTAATATCAGAAAAAAATTATGTAAGGGAAGTATTCTATACTTCAAGAAAGAACTCAAGCAAGGGAAACAAAAATCGGTATGAATTAAGACAAAACAATGAGAAACAGTCAGTACCATCCCTTTAACTTAGGTGATCGTACATACGACTAATTTTTACATGACAAATTAAAATTTTTAAATTACAAAGAAAATTCTTTTCGAGACTATTAACAAGACAAGAGATGGTCAGCTTGCTTTGAGATGGATAATACCTTTACAATTTGTTATCATTTGAAGTAGATTATAAATAATAGAGAATAGTTCGTCTGATTATTCAATAAATCAAATTTATCATTTTCTGACTATTTTTGTCCGAAAATGATGAAATTGTGTTATTAGATTATAAATCCTACCGAAGTAACCTTCAAAGGCCGAACTATTGAGTTTGCAAGTTGAAAACGGCTTGTATCCCAATGATAGTCAAAGAATTTCTATAATGAAAGATTCGAATAGAGTACATGACGACAAAAATATAGAGGACTTTGTCAAAAATAACCCTCTGATTATAGAATATTTTGTCGCTTAATGATGTAGATGGAGAAACGTACATGAGAAAGTATGGTTTTGCACCACTAGTTTAAATTTACATCTGAGCGTCAATTGATATTCTTAAAATTCGCATGAGGGCGAGCACTTACGTCCCATATGTCGAGGTAAGGCCTCATCCTCGTGGTCTCGAAAACACAAGGTTCATCGTCCTCTCCGCCGCTGCGATCGCTGCTATCCAGAGCGCGGTTGTCCATGGCGGCCAAGGCAGCGACAGGCGCTGCGACCACGGCGGTGGTGGTGCCAGCACGACCTGCGGCGACGGCGCTGGCTGTAGCGACTCCGCTACTGCCACTGCTGCTGCTGACGACCGCAATAGGAGGTTTACCACTTGTGCGAGAGAAGGTACCGTCACTCGAAGTGGTAGCGACGAACGGCGAGGGTTTACTCTCAATAGGGATGACGGTATGTGGGCTTGTTATTGCAGTAGAACTTCGAGTGTTTACTGGAACTGAAGTGGAAGGAGGTGCCGTGCGCGCGACGATGACCCCGGCGGTGGTCGCTACAGTGGCGACGGTGGCTACGGTCGTGACCGGGGAAGGGACGATAAGAGGAGTGACAGGTGAAGAGCGCGCCGCAACGAGGCTGGTGGTAGAGCTGGAGACTGGGGACGAAACTGCGTTGATGGAAGTGCGAGTTGTTGCTACAATAGGAGACTGAGTGGTAGTAGTGACGCGAGAAGCAGCACTTATTGGAGTGGTGGCAACGATGGGAGAGAAGGAAGAAGTAGTGGAGAAAGAACTCACTGGACTCGTGATGGGAGATGAATCTCGAAAGGATGTATTAGAAGAAGTTGTGAAAGAACTGATATTACTATATTTCGTCGCAGGAGAAGTTTTAGTCGTGCCACTTATTAAAGCAGAAGAAACTGGGCGGGCTGTTACACTGGAGGAGGTTGTTGATGTGTCAAGAATAATACATGTTGGGCTTGTGATGGAAGTCGTTAATCGCGTTGCTTCAGTAACTTGATTGGTTGAGGGTGTTATAGGTCGGCTAGATGTAGTAGTTGAACTAGTGAATGGAGTAGAGAAACGGGTAGATGAGCTTAAGGATGAAGTAACTGAAGTCTGTTTACTGCTACTAGAAACCGATGAAGACGTCGTTGGAATATACTGAGTAGTCACAGGAAGTGATGGAGTAGATGATGTGATGGGTTGGGTAGTGGCACTCACTGCTGTCGTTGAAGAGGATGGTCCTGTGGTTGAATAGTTGGAAGGGAAGGATGAAGTAGTCTTACTTGAGGTTGCAATAATAAATGGGGCAATTGGTCGGGTAGTAACAACATTGGGGGTTGTAGTATGAGTAGTAGCACTAATAGAAATCGTAGTGGAGGTGGTAAGTCGTGTGTTAGCATCTGCAGGTGAGGTAGCAGTATGTTGCTGTTTATTACCAAACGACGATTTCCTTACGGCATCCTTCGAGTTGGAGCTAGAAGTCGGTGGCTGAGTTATGGGACTGGTTCCGGAAGATGATTGAGCCTTGGGAGTAACTGCGCTAACTAGAGGTTTGTTGGATGAGGAACCAGGGGTTGTTGTGGTAGATGTGATAGTTCGAGGGGATTCACCAATTGTTGTTTTTGTGAGGATGTTACTTGCAGACGATTCACCAACTGAAGGAGTGGAAGAGCTGGAAGTTCGAGTTATTGCACTGGTAGCTACTGCAGTAGGAGTTGTTTGAGTAATTGTACTGGAGGACGATGACGGCGTGGTAGACTGTGGTGGTTTTTGACTAGATATGGGGAGTGAACTGGAAGACGTTTTGCTAGTTGTACCGTCAGTGGATTTTACAGGCTGAACAAGAGAACTGGTTGTGGATGTAGTTCGGTTTATATCAGGAGAGGAAACAATGACGGAAGAGCTAGATATAGGCTTTGAAAGTGTAATTCCTGTAGTGTTCGAAGCTAGTGGTGTTGTAGAAGTTGTAACAACAGGAGATGGGTCTTTCTTCCGTCTAATTGTGGAAGTGTCAGACTCAACAAAGGACGAAATGGGAGTATTGTTACTTGATATAGCAGTGGAAGTGACAGAAGAACTTTTTGATGGTTTCGTGGATGCACCTGAAGTTGCAATCTTCGATGGGGCGATGGTTGTCTTCGAGGGAGTTGTTGTCATTTTCGATAAAGAGTTGGTTGTTGGAGAAACAGAGGTCAAAGATTTTGCAGTGGTGGAAGTGACTTTAGTGGAAGATGAAATCGGTGCAGCAGGACTTGAAGTTGTGACCGCAACAGTACTCGAATATGTAGTCGTAACCGTACTTGAAGTGGTAGTGGCACTTTTCGAAGTGGTAGGTGCAGTTTTCGAAGCTGTAGTCGCAGTTTTCGAAGCTGTAGTCGCAGGTTTCGAAATTGTACCTGCGACTTTCGAAGTTGGAGTACTTGACGTTGTAGTAGGAGTACTTGAAGGTGTAGTTTTTGAAGTGGGCGTTGTTTTCGAAGAGGATAAAGTTTTAGAGCTAGTGGTCGTGGGTTTGGATTGTGTGACAAGTGTTTTGGATGTAGCGGACGATGCTTTTGGTGGGGTGGTCGTTGTTTTAGATGGGGTGGTCGTTGATTTGGATGGGGTGGTTGTTGCTTTCGATGGAGTGGTTGTTGCTTTCGATGGGGTGGTTGTTGCTTTGGTTGGGATGGTTGTTGCTTTGGATGGGGTGGTTGATGTTTTAGATGGGGTGGCCGTTGGTTTAGATGGAGATGTTCTGGAGGATGTAGTGGTGGTTTTGGATAGGATGTTAGTGGATTCGGGAAGGATAGTAGATTTTGAAGAGGAAGTGATGGTCTTCAAATGGTCAGATGGTGGTTTACTCGATGCAGTAGTTTTAGAGGGAACGCTTGTTGTGGATGAAGTAGGTGCACTGATGGTTTGAGTCGACGGTTTTGTAGTTTTTGTGAAAACATGTGTTTTGGATGGGGAAATTGATGGAATTGGATCAATTGTTGGCTTTGATGAAACACTAGTCAGTTTTAATGGATCACTTGGTAGTTTTGAAGTACTGATGGATTTTAATGACTCCGTGCTTGGTTTCGATGGAACACTGGTAGTCGTCACAGAATCACTAGTGTGTTTTGATGGAGCACTGGTTGTTTTTAGTGGAGCACTGGTCGTTTTTGACGAAACATTGGTCGTTTGTGATGAATCACTGGTCGTCTTTGATGGTAAATAAGTCGTTTTTGATGAAGCACTGGTCGTTTTTGATGAAGCACTGGTCGTTTTTGATAGATCACTGGTCGTTTTAGATGGAGCACTTGTTATTTTTGTTGAAGCACCTGATGCTTTAGGAGCAGCAATGGCAGTTTTAGATGGGACACTTGTTGCCTTAGACAGAGAACTTGTTGGTTTCGAAGTTGTTGCGGTCGTCGTGAAAGAAGTTGAAACAGGTGAAGTAGTTGTGACTCCAACTGGCGTGGTGGGATTAGTGGTTGTAATGGGTGCAGCTTGCTTAATCGCTGTGGGAACAGTGGGTGTAATAGAGGATGATGGTGTAACGTGAGAAGTAACAGCGGTGGTTGGGGTGGTGCGTGGGGTGGACACGTTACTTGTTATGGCGCTCGTTGTGGTTGTGGCAGCTGTGACAGGTGTGTGGGAGGAAGCTGGTTGAGAAACGCTGGAAGTGGTGCCCGTTGACGGAGGAGGTTTGTCGTGGGCAGGTTTATTTCCTCCTGGCGTATCACCGCATTTTTGTGACTCTTCTGGCGTTCTTTTGTTGGGTCCTTTCTCCCCCTCACTCGACACTTTCACACTCTGTTTCCCCTCCAGGGTACTTGCTTTAGTAAAAGTTTTATGCAATGAGATACCTCTCAGACACTTATTAACACTTTCTAGAAATATTTCCTTAATATCTAATTTGGTACGGATTCTAAATAACAATTGTAGGAAAAATAGACCAGCAAGGGATTCACATCAAAAATCAATAATCTCAAATCTATATATCTCTTTGTATACAAATACGTATGTACGATGCCGTTCAGTGCCGCTGCTCTTGAAAAAAATTTCACCTTTTTCTCTTCTGAGGTATTCGTATGAGCTACTCTTTTTTTTCTACAAAAGCTCCCTGCGTATTATCTTCCTTATGCAGCGCTTTTTAAATTCACTACATCAACCAAATCACAGTTAATTTAATAACAACTGTCGTCGACCTCTAAAACTTCTTATCCTTTGCAACAATCTTGCTTAAATATTAACACTTAAGCAAATCTAAATCGGGCACTAAGGTATTTTGACAACTTTTAACGATTCTAAATAAATTTTCTCACACCTAACAGCAACGATGAGTATAGACAAACAAGCGTTTACATATAATTCTGTTATAATTTTTACCTTTGAACAACAAGTTAACACTCAGTAACAGAAGTCTACAGCACCAACAATGCAACACCAAACATGCTTATTGAACGAATTCTATATTATTACGAAACTATTTCGAAGGTCTGGGTAATTTTTGAAGACGATCAATTCACTCCAAACCTACTGTCATTACGATTAACACATTGTCCGCGAAAAATTAGAAGCATAAAGAAACGGAAGAACTTGCTTCTGCGAATGCCAACCAAAACCGCTAGACGAATTGTTAAGACAAATGAAACAAAATGTCAATGAAGTTGTGTGTGGTTGCCGCTACCACCGCGGCCGCTTGCCAGAGATGGAGGCTGGTCAAGGCGCCGGTTGGTGTTGGGTGGCCGCGGAAGGAGTTCCCCCTCACTCGCTAATTCGACAGCAAGCAACTGGCTGGCCGGCTGCTCGAGCGACCGAAAGAGCGGGCGGGTGCACGCGCGCGCGCACAGGCGGCAGACGGATGGGTGGGTGGTCGGTGGGGCGGGGCGAGGCGCACGCGAGGGAGGATTGGTGGGGGGGGGGAGAGAAGATCGGTGGCGACGGGGGTGATGGCGACAGTGAGAACGACGCCAGCGCCGCACCACGGCCGCCACTGCGAACTCGTCCCGACGGTCGACGCACGATGGGTCTCGAGATCAATACCTGCAGCTGCCTGCTCGCTCCAGCGCCCATCACAGCCGCCAGCGCCGCGTCGTATCTCTCACCCCACCCCTCCCCTCACCAACCAACGCTTCGCTTTTGATCGGGGCTCCACGACCCACCCTGCGCTCGGAAAGCGCGCGCGCACTTGCTCGATGGCTGGTTGACGCCACCCGCCTTCCCGCCCTGCCCGAACCGTGACCTACTTCGGGTGGGCTACTGCTGATGCTGTTGGCACTGGCCAAAGTATGTTGCTGAATGCATGGCAAGCGGTAGCCGTCGGAGCCTTGATACTGAGAAATACGAATGTTACAGCATATCTGTAAGAAATGTGCGTCTCATTGAAGATAAATTGGGAGTAAATTGCTAATTGTGAGTTTAGACATCTCATAATTAAAGAACACCAATTCACTTAATTAAATATTTAAATTTAACTATTAATTAAGTTATTGAAGTGAATTTTTTCTATCACTATACATCGTTATAAGTAATATAATGACCGAAGTATAATTCACGAACACGTGTTCAAGTATTGTTCATAGAAGGTCAGCGGTTTCTGAAGGCACTCGAGATGCATTGCTTTTTAACTCAAACATCTGCTGCGTAATTTCTTTATTTATGCTCCGTGACATTTGAAAATGTAATAAAAATACTAATTTACAGTAAAAGATCCTATGTTAGAGTCATAATTTTAAAAATCTCTATTTTTATAACATATAATTTCTCTACTTTCCATAATATATCATTCATTTTGTAAACTAATTATCTGTGAACATATTTAATTCCTTTCCTCTTAAGTTCGCAGTTTGACATGGTGGTGCACGTAAAGAATATTAAAATGTTCTGTGTTCATTTCACAAGTATGGCATGTCTAACTTCTATGGAAGGACACGGGGAACCCTGCGAATGACATTTAAAACATTGTGAAATGAACTAAATTCATGAGAACACCTACGTGGAGTTTAGTACTGTCACAATTAGACTCTAGCACAAAATGTGAGCAAAATACTTTGTCATACATTATTCTGTCCCATGATTAGGTGGAAGGTTACGCTTCTAAACACCTATCACGAACGATTAAAGAAGAGGAAACAATTACAACATCGAAACTATCTGAAAAACAGAATTGAAAACAATGATTTGGGGATAATTTATATTTCGACTAAACCAAGATATTTTAGTATAACGGTTGTTGTTAATAAACGTGATGCATTAATAATAATAATAAGAAGAAGAATAGTGTCTTTATTATAGTAATTAGTCATTGTTTAAACGGCGAATCAAATGTGATGCAATTCTTTCCATCAACAGAATCGTTTTTGTACATTTAAGTACATAAATATCACGGCCCATAAAATTACTTCCAGATACGAATAGAAAGATTTTCCTGAAGCATTTCAAAAGAAGACACTAAAGGTGGTGATTGTGGGATGCAATCAGCACGATTTGCACGATATGCGGGTTGCATAGAGCTCGTGCTCCATGAATCCACAACTTGCCGGTAATCGACATTTTTTTCTTTTGCATTATGTTGTTAATAAGCAATTTAATTAATTTCAAGAGTACATAATAATTAAAGAAAATGAAATATTTGGCATATTTTATACATACATGTAGTGTTAATTTTAGGTGTCACAGGACTATTCGACGTGCACTAGTTACTTTTTCGGAGCGAAAACGTCACATTTCCGCGAGAATATAATTGAAACACGTGATATATCCCATAATGATCGAACGTTTCTACAAAAAAAACAACAACAAAGAAACACATTGGTTTAGCACTACGTTATTTATTTCTAGTGTTCCCCTCTTATCCGTTTATAATAAGCGCCGCTCGAGATAAAAGTACATTTCATAAAACAATTAGTACTGCAATATTACAAGAGCAATATTAAAGGTTATGTAATATTTAGTACGCAAGTTAAAAAAGACTTACAGACTGATAAAATATCGTTTTATATAATCTTTAATTGCGGTTAACCGTTAACGATGCATTCTCGATATTCTTGGACCGACATCTTAAATACTTTACCCTATGGTGTATAAATTTTACCATATAATATCTCCTTATAGATTCCGTATATTTTCCGCTTCGCTCTTCTTAATCCTAGTGAGAGCTCTCATTGAAGTAATGAAGTAGTTGCAAAAGTTTATTACCTTTATATAGTTAATGAACACAGAAAATAAGAATATGCTCGGATAATATTTATTTTTCACATTTATATCACTCTCTGGTGATACTGGTTCAAATCCAGATTGATCCGAGTACAATTCGCAGTGGCGGAGAAAGCAGGTTCGCGGCAGATTTCCTCTGTCCGTTTCCGCTACCTCTCATTCAACTAGAACTTTAACTCAACACTTACCCTTTACCTCATTCGCACATCACCCTTGTCATTCCCGTCATTAGGAAACCGTCTTAAGAGCAGGTGATGGTCGAATACAACGACCAGGGCACAGAGGAATCTCCGCGCGGTGTTCCCTGACAGTGTACCTAGAGAAAAATACTGAGTAACTCGTCTAATACAGAAGCTATTCTGATACATCATTCTTTCTTTTTTTTTGTGAACAGTTTATCAACATAATGGGTCAAATAGAGTCGAATCTCTTATTTCGTTGATGTACAGGTATTTATAGCAAACTAGTTGAAATGTCTCAGCGTCGCCCGGAAGTTTTGATTTGGCCTCTTGCCGACACATCTCAATATTTTTGCGTAATGTGATGGATGGAATAACAATAAATAGTAAATTTTCCATTAAAAAATCGAATAATATTATTTGTTACTTTCACAGAAACAGCTCTCCAACTCACCTTTATGAACGTTCTTGCTTAATAAATTGCTATTAACAAATAGCGGTTTTATAAACACGCGTGAAGATGTTGGCGAATAATGTACCTACCGCGCAAGTGTTCAACCTTACATGCAAACTTCATATTCATGTATCAGAAGCAAATCAGTATTGTCGAATCATAGCAATATGAATAATTAGGTACATTATAAACAAAAAAGTTTTTGTATACTTTTATGGTAAAAAGCAGAACTTCGTTCCACTTGGTATCGTTTTAAAATATTTAGTAAAAATGATATTTAAAATATTACTTTAATAAAATGTTTTTGTTTTAATGATATTCATCAGCTTTAGAAGAGTGGCTAGATGGAATGCATAAGAATTGGTGAGAACGAATCAGAAGATGCAACCTCCAACAAAAGGCGAATCGGTCCATGATGGCCCTACGGTGCGAATGCTGCTTGCAGGTCGAGGGCTGGGTGCCGACGACGGAGGTAGAGCGGGTCAAGGCCGGCACGTGGGTGGTCGATTCGAAAGGACCTGGTGCGACCCGGGCCATATTTCATCACACTCCCAATTTCAATTTAAGGGAGGAAGTTCTTGTCAGGAACTAAAAATTAAATTGTTATCACTGTTTTATCAAAGAGAGAACTTTTGTAAATGTCAATTTTTCTCTTTACTTACCCGATAGTCCAGAATGAGGTATAATCACCCAGATTATTGCGTAACTTAAAAGGAATCGTTGCATTTTAATTGAGTACCATTTGTTGTATAAATTATATCGTATTACAGTTGAATTGACGCAAGTTCAAAACAGACCTCTCAGGTGTTATTACTCCTGACCAGGGTTCGGATTTTGCATTTTTTCTTCTTAATTTTCTATTGCTTTGAGGAATCCATTTCCAGCCTCATAGACCATTTGAGTTTAACTTTATAGTGCATATAAATGCATATTTTTGAAAATATTTGTTTGAACTCTGTAATTCTTAGATTAAATTACTGTAATCAATCATAATTTACAGGTTTATTATTTAAGTATAGCTTGTACTACATGAACGAGCTCATTAGTATTATTCAACTAGACAAATTTACACTTGCACTTGTTTAGTAATAAGGAGATACATGTGTAATTTGGTTTTTTAGTGCATACTTCCATTTTCTTAGTGCATTTAATTGGATTCTTAGTGCATATTTTGGGCATTTTAAGCGCATATTTTGATCTTTTTAGTGCGTACATTCCAATTTTTAGTGCATACCGATCTGAACCCTGCTTGCTACTTCAAAACGTTGAAAGAGTGCAAAGGCAGACAACAAATTTTACTATTCAACGCAATTATATTTATATATATATATATATATATATATATATAAAAGAAAGCTTACATAAAAAAATAAAAGGTATGGTCGTAAATTTTTAATTATTTATTTAATTATATAATGGACGTTAATAGTAGTGAAATTAGGTTTATTTTCGCCATCACTGCAATGGCATTTGAAACATCTAAAAAACAACACGAGAAAAAATAAATTGTGCAAGTGACAGCAAGGGATGGAGCAGCTGTACTTGACCAAAATAAGCTCCAATCTTCGACCCTAGATAATCAGCTCCAGGCTATAGCAGTTCAAACACATTGCCAAATCATTCTAACGACATCTTCAAGGAGTAGGGATAAGTAGTTCGATTTTTAAGGAGTTCATGAAATTAATAATTTATTATCATATCTTGCTTCAGAATATAACTAATTAATTAACAGAAAAGGAATGAAATGTTCAGTGTGTGTTCTCATATATGACACTCGAATCGTCGTAGTTATTTGCTAACAAGATCCTTCATGGACAATTATTAAAACATCTTCTAAAATTTTCTTTAAAAGAATTTTAATTTTCAAAAAAGCATTTTACTTTCAACAAGGCAACGTTTAAGTAAAAAATATATGTAAATAAACGGTGTTGGTAGTGTGTTCTTACTATTATTGTAAAATACTGAAATTTTAGCTATTTATTTACTTATATTGAAAAAAGCACAAATTATATTTCAAATTCAATTTTAATTGTTAATACATTTTCACATATTCATTGTTAAATACATGAGGTCAAAAAGTATCTTCATAATGAAACTTCATTTTTGGCAAAAAAAATATGTGAAAGGAGAAACGAGACAAGTACAAAAGTTGCATTTTATAAATAACATATATGTATAAGGGGGGAAGAAGTTTGATAAATCTTCCGGGTTTTCCCATAATTGTAGAATAAAGTCCACACGGTTATTACTTTTAATTGAAAACTCGGTGAAGATTTTATTCCCGGTACTTTGAATAATATTTTACAGTTCTTTTATAAGAACATGTTTTCTTTTTACCTTTTTTGCTGTTGGATGTTAGCGTTCCATCGACGTTTCATCAAGACAAAGAACCTGAAGCTCAAATGGCAAGATAATAAAGAACGGTTTTCCTTTGATGATGAAAGAAATTCCAACATCTACAACCTTTTTACGAGTTCTGTTTCTTTTACTCCTACCGGATTTTTATGATGAAGTCCTTTAATTTATCAGGCAATGTATGTTATTAGATGTATTCTTAAAATAATAGCGATCGAAACTAGCTTCATATGCAAACGTTTTGTTATGATACTAACTTGTCGTACACATTTAATGCACAATAAATGTCAAAAAATAGTGCATTAACAAAATAGTTTCTTTATTTACCACTTTACAGCAGTATTCGGGAAAGTTCAGAAACCCCTTCATATATCTATAGTATTAAATCAAATGTTACGATTTAAAGACAATTTTTATTTCCGTTACATGCTCAAAACAGAGAATGCTTTAAATTTATTAGGATTAAATAAGTCCTACCTAAATTTTCCTTATCTGAGGTATTTTAACCCCTCTACTTTTTAATACAAGGACACTAATAACCTTGCTGCTGACGAGCCCTAAAGCTCTACAAGAAATACTTTTAATACATTTTCTTCGATAAATTCGGTTCACTTTTGTAAATAAGGTTCGTGCTGTCGTGGACTCTTTTGTAAAACTATTTTACAAAAAGACTACTTGAAATTTTAGTTCTTTTCTGCGTAACCGGATGAAGCAAATCACACGAATGAATTATTAAAAGTAATATTGGCGATTTCCAATTATTTCATCTCTTAACTCTTCCTTTCCAATATGACCGCATATAAAAACTTCAGCTAGAAAAGAAGCTATTTGACTCATTTATTTGAAAAGGATGTTCCTTCACAACTTGAGTCCTGACAAATGACATCTCTGACGCGTCTGACCTTGCTAGAGGTGAATGATATTGACACACATTGTAGTCACATATCTCGAACCATTTACGCAGTATACACGAATATGCCAGTCCAAAGATTGGTGTTTCATTTACTTCATCAACATTCCCAATCATAGTGCGGCTGATTTACACAGAGTATCCACAAACTATACACTCAAACCTTCTCCACGAAACACAGTTAATCTAGAAGTAAAATCCAGAATGCAATGTTCTGTAGTGGCAAAAAGAATCTTGCCCATACCGAATCGTCGGGTGACTTTCTTTATTAAAATGAGAATGTATTGATTTTTTGTCATCTTAGGGGTACGATTATTGCAATTTTTTAAAAACTGTGAAAAATATATCGCGTGAAATTGTTTGATGTATGACAAGAAGCTGTTTCCGTGAAAGAGCAACCCAATCAGTATATACTCGCTATAGGAACAAGATGTGAAAACTACCATTTAGAACATCTTTACAATTTGAATATGAGTTCATTAGCTCTTGTACATCCACATTTGATTTAACATAACATGAGTTTTTGTTTTCCTGAAGCTAGAACTGAACATTTATAATATCACATGATTCATTTCCCACTGCAGAGACATGCCAAGAATAGTATTTTAGGTTTCTTCTTTGAAACGTCTGGTTTTCGCTCATTTAATACAGTGGAAGAATATCAAAATCTGTGGTCGCCTGTGGAAAATACGTATATACTCCTTATTTTATCATGGTGAGGCATTCGAACAGTAATCGATTAAATAGGTAGAAGTAGTTTCTCCATTAAACATTTTCAGTGTTTAGGAAATAAAAAAAATATTAATATAAGTACCATTGGAATGTTCCTCATATAAGAACGTGGGCCACTTGTAAGTATATTTCTCACCACTAAAAAATATAAAACTTTTTATTCACTGTTCGTTCTCTTTCTCTTAGTTAAAATATACATAATTTTGTTTGAAATTTTACAATACGCTATGTTTGTGTCGGAATATAAAAAATTTTCTTTGCGTTTCTCTTCGACAGTATTGTATGCATTTGCTATTATTATTTGCTTATTGTGTATATACGAAATATTTTCTGTACGTAGTGAAATTTCTATCGTTAATTAAGTGTTTGATTAATCCTATAGAGAAATTATAAATGCTAACAATCTAACATATACTAGTTACCTTAGCAGCAATGAGTATGAGATAATGTTTTGTGTGGAAAAACTAGAAGTGACCATTTTAAGATTAAGATACAAAATAACTGAGTTACACACACCACAGCAGTTTCAGAAGATAACGTTTTTTTTTCAAACTAGGCAAACAATCGTTAGAGAGGAACCAGGCGGCGGCGGCGGCGGCGGCGGCGGGCGCAGCGACCTCTAGACCCTCCATTGACCCCTGGCCGATTCGCATGATGCGCTTGTTTACCTGAGTATCCCACGCTTCCATTAGTTTGCTGAGCATGCTGCTCCGACATTTTAGAACAAACATGCGCGTTTCATCTCGCAACCGTCTGCTTTCAACTGCGAATGTGAACTTTCCTGCTTGGCAGACAAAAACAAATTATAATACTCTGGTGTAATTCACTCTGCGTCGTCCAGAGAATGGGAAAGGGTCTCTTCACGCGCTCATCACAATTTCACGAAATTTAATAAATAGAAAATCAGTATACGACAAATATTCCAACCATAAATTGAAGAAATTTATTTCTTGATATCTTCACAGAAATATTAACCGTCTTGACTACCGCACACCCAAATTTTTAAAAAAAATACAAACATTAAAATTTGAATAGTTGCTATTATTATTTTGAACAATATTAGTACTAAAAAACGACGAATCAATTCTTTTAAAATATTACAAATATATGAGGGAAGTGCCCAAAGTTGGACTCCTCCCCAAAAGTGGACCTCCTGCCCTCCTGGCTGTGCTTCCTCTTTAAAGAGCAAGGCTCTCCAGTCCAGGAGAGAACACATCGCCCGGTTCACTTGTGTCTCATCAGTCCACCAATATGCGTTTTGACAGTAGAAAAAGGTTTTACATTGATCTATATTTTTCGTTATTTCTCCTAGATTTTGGCAGATAAGCATTTCGAACTAAATATATTCTCAAATAGTAAGGAGTAAGGTTAATGTTTGTCATTATACTGCTTCAATTAGATTTTTACTTAAAAATTTATTGGGTTAAGGGGAGACACCTGTGAAAATTTAATTTTTCAGTTTTTGTATTATATCACAATTTTACCACATAACAAATCGATTTTATTACGTAACAAATAGTGCAAAATAAATTTCCTGAAATTTATTTTGGACTATTTGTAATATTTTTATTAAAAAATTAGTGTTATTTTGCAATGTCCGTTAAAGAAATGTTCCTTGTGACAAATAAATTTGCAGATCATATTCACTTCTTACCACATCTTCTTTATACCTATGAGAAAAGAGGTTACTTATATTAATTTTAATACCAGTGTGGGTTTTTGTTTTAATTTTTAAACTTTTTGACTAACAAAAATGAAGAATTTTTTAACTATTTAAATGCTTATAGCAGAAGGAAAACTAAATTAGTCTGGGCACTCTGTATAAGTAAGGTTTATTCTTTATATATGTATCAAATATTGTAAGACCATATTTAAAAAATTATGACACGCGGGATTTTTTAAATACTCTAAGGTATGCTGCAAAAACTATATTTTGGATAAACTAGTTTTAAAATTCAAATGTATATTGTGGTTCTCACTGACCTTAGAAAAATCCAGCTGCATACCTTGGGCCCTCTACTACCTTCTTGGTATGCTCCTGCCTCATTACTTACTAATAAATATAAATAACAATATAAATTTATACATAGTATAAATATAATAACAAAACAAATACCCTATCAAACTAACTTGGAAAACTATGACCTAACAAAAAACGTCTTTACTTATAATTTACACTTATAGTGAAACAAACTCAGAAGGTTGATGCACAACTTTGAGGTTTTCCAGGAGAAGAGAATGAGAATAACATCTGGACAGAAGAGAGAAGGAAAGAGCAAAGTGAAAGAATGAAGAACTACTTGAAATCAAAGAAAGAGGCACGATGATGAATGCATGAGGTTACTTCACGCGGTCCTAGATGGCCAAAAGCGAAAAGAAGAAGTGAAACAAACTGAATAAAAACTAAAGGAAAACAGAAAATAGCGAAATAACAATAAAGGTCACTAAATATAACTGAGAATACGCTAAAGAAACGCTTACAAGAACTCTATTATACGTAACCGGACACAACACGCTGCATACAAGAATGAGCTCACTGCGGCAATAAATTAGGTTTCCAACAATGGTTTCAAGTGCTCAAACACTCTTCAGAGAGTCCTCCAAAAGTTCCTAGAAAAGACGCCGTGAAATTCCAAGTATTATTCCATTATTATATAGGAAGGAACACAGTGTGAAAAAAGGGGGCGTGGCTCACAGCGCGCATGGACATTCAAACCCTCAATTTGGGCATCTGAATGCGTCACAGACGAATGAAGGTGGCATCACACATTCGCTAGGCGTCTAGTGTGGATGGGTTGCTCGCTATTCGTCGCATCACGAACACCGGTGCTCGCTCTTTCCCGCAGCGTGTCGGTCTTTTGAGACACGTCAAAGGAAGTCGAGCATAGGCGAAAATTGACGAATGACCTGTTCGTGGTACTGTCCACATATTCGTGATTTTACGAATACCAAGTATCGCGAGAATACTAGTCGATACGAGTATTATTGCGGGTATTTAGGAGTAGATTTCAAGATATTTACAGTAAGTAATAGCTGGAAAAACTAATTATTTATAATTTTTCTCCTTGTCGTACAAAGTAATGTGTTTTTAGTAGTGATAAAATAGTGAAATTGGAAGTAATAAAGTAGTGATGGAGTATTTATTATCCCCAAAGTGGTCATACGCAGATTGCAACTGCTTTTTGACAATAAAATTTATTTGATGTGTGATTTAAACCACAAACATTTTTTTAAGTTTATTTTACATTTTTATTAAGAGTCCTAAAGTTTTACAGTAAATGATTTGACACCTAGAAATTTGAAAAATATGTTACAAATTGAAAGACAAGGTGACGTAATTCAGACTAGACAATACGGCAATATCGTAGTTCCTTTTAGAAAAACAACAATTGCACAAATAAGCGTGTTCTATGAAGGCATCAAAATGTACACTACTGATAACATTAAAGGGCCCATTTATTTTTCCAAGTCCCACGCTCTGACCAGTTTTGGATCTGTTAGGTTGGCATCGGATCTCTCTTCTTGCTTCCCCTTCGACAGGGGAAGTTTCGTTCGACCAATCGTAGGTCTATTTGAAACGGCGCTCATATTTGGAAGACTAATAGTACCGCTGGTAAATCGTAACTAGATAAAATGTTTCAGTACACCGCTATTAAAGAAATATTTTGTTTTTTTTTATTATACACATTTTGGACTTCTAAAACAAAAATATTCTGTATATTCTTGACTTCAATAAACTTTACCATTCTCTATATTTAACCGACATCTCGAGATTCGTTGTCTCGAGAGGTCTTCATAGGCAATGTAAACGATATTAGACTTTCTATAAAAAACGTTTGCGTAATACTGTGATAAAATATAGTTTTTAACAGAATTTGAATATAATTGCAAGATATCGTATGGAATTGGTATAATTCGAATCACAAATTACTTATAAATATTCCTATAATTTCTTATATTTATACAGTGAAGTAAAGAAATCAAATCTCATTGCCTACAAATGATGTGTATTGTCGAAAGTAATTTCACATAATTTGCGATTCTCTTAAGTTTTTCATATATGTGAAAAGGAATTAAATAAATATAGAAAACGTTTGTCTCAAATATGAACTAATAACACAATAGTTTAATTCTCGAGTTATAAATAATATAAAACTACTTAAGGAACAAATAAATTACATCTTCTAGTGACATATTTATCCACGATATAACAATTTGGTAGTAATCGTGCAACCTAAAAAAAACATCAATAATATGAAAACCTCGTTGACGAATCTTTTACAATTGAAATACTTTATATATTCTACATACTTAACTCACTCCTTATTTATAAAGTTAGTATCGATATTAAGTATTATTTATTGATTTCCAGAGCAGGGAACGAACATTGTCATTTAGAAACATTCTTTGCGGGTATATAATTTTTACGAAGCAACATGGATGTTACATTTGTGAAGATAACGTATTAGTCAGACATTCAGTATAATATTTACAGTAAATTTAAATCGAGCGAGGCAGTTAACAAGGTCGGATTTAGTTTTATATGTCAAGTTATTGTAACTTGTAGTTCCCCGTATTCCTGATTCAGTGTCATATTCTAAGGACTTGTTATTTTAAATCTAGAAATCTTCTCCAATTAACGTAACATTTTGCCGTCAATTCAACAGAGAATTTCATATTTTCAGAAAGTGTTCAACAAACATGGGATATTGTACGAAATATTTTTTTTCATTGTAATATTTATGTTACTTATGCATAATATTTTAATGGCGTTCTACTTTTTACTGGCTGTAAAATTAGAAATTTAGATCGCTGAAATTTTCCTCTCGGACAAACGACGAAGGCGCCAATGACACCTAATTTCGTTTAACAAATAGAAGAAACTTTTATATTTGATTGTCAAATGATAGAGCAGGAACAACGACGAAAAGATTTCTAATGAAACTCGCGGAGAGGAATACATTTTAGTTTTAGTGTAATATGCATTATGACTCTGAATGGCTAAACCTTCACAACATCTAGTGCTCTCTCCATTGAGCCACGCTGACTTCACTCTATTGTAATAAATATTGTTTATAATGTATTGTAACAAGTATTTTTCATAATTATTGTAATAAATATTTTTCATAATGTATTAAAAAAATTTTCTTAATGTGACCTTTATGTAAATCTTGGATAATCGCGGTGCAAACCTCTGGGACAATCTCTGATACCAATTGTGGTGATGCTTCAAATAAATAATGAAGACTTTGGAAACGTATCTGTTAGGGTGGCAAGTAATGTTAGATGGGTGGCCTTTGGTATGCTACCAAACCGAACACGTATGAATGTAATTCATAGGATACAATGTCCTCGTGAATGTCGGGTTGTAAGGTAGACAGAAATAGCTGACAGGAAAAGGGACATAAAAACCATAATTAATAAAGGAATGTAAGTTATTTTCAATCCTTTATCGATACCGGATTTATCTGAATGATAGGATGTTACATATGACACTTCATATAACACCACTACAAATTAACATGGATTGATTTACTCAAATCTACAAAAACCTTGAATTTAACAATGGCAAAGATGCATGAAAGAAAAATGGAAAACTGATACATTACTCAATTGAAGATACGACATGTAGGGAAATGCGATCCCTGGTTCACATTAATAAAAATGATTGTTCTGCGCAGCGAGCACGTGGTGAGTTCCAACTTGAGTGGTCCATGTCTAATCTTGCTCCAGGTCCTTAGATCGTTGTTGTCCATAAAAATAAATCTTGATGCTAGGAACCCCTTCGTGAATGATCGGACTTAATATCCGAATAAGATGACTTTATTGCTATAGCATCTCGTGATCACGTCGCAGCCTCAAATACCATCACAATGTATGTCTCGAATAAAATGTCTAATACATCGTCCCATTGGACGAATGCTTGTATTATCAGGTTGCCATTACCACTCACAATTATGTCTCAATATGTGCTGATGAGCACATCACTATGTTATTGTACAGCGCAACTTATTCGCACAAATCCCATTCTCTAGGGACACTCGCGACGGCTAGCTCATCAGTCGAATACTCGCGACTGACTTCTGTTCGAACTGTTCACCACCGCGGCATGGCTAGTAATGCTTTGCCGCGCAAACGGGGTCTTCACAATGACAAGAAAAAGGCGCAATTGTATTAACGCACTCATACGGAGGCGTCACTTAACTATTAAAAAGTTCATGGTCAAATTGTCTGCCAAAAAACCTGCATTGGGGCGCCAACCAAAATTACTAGAGCATATGCTGATTACGCGATTATAATGAATGTGAATGAACAGTACCTCCTGTGGCGAGGAATGTAAGTGTGATACCTAGACGCTCATTCGCTGGAATTGCCTTCCTCCACTTTGTATCTCTTTCCTTTATCTTGGCTCAACTTTGGTCAGAAGGAACTTAAAGTCCTCATGGGACATTCTGCAAAAATTCTCAAAATTTCCACTTCGTTCTCTCCTCACCTCTGAAAGTAAATTTGTACCACTCTACCTGAAGCATAAATTCTTAATCTGAATTTCTTGCTAGCAAATACAACAACTTCAGTAAAGAAATAGTCATATTTGTTCACATTATCGTCTTATAGAATACTTATTAATTAAATTCATTAAACCAAAATGTTCCATTTTCCAAGAATCACTACAACGAATTATTTAATTATATTACCCTGCACTTAGTTACATGCAGCTCAAAACTGCCTTTTGTACAATGCATTTATTTTGGAAGAAAAAGGAAGTACAGAACGATTTCTCTTATTATTGGTGTAAATATTAAGAGCGGTAAAGACAACTTAATATTCTCAGAACGAGAACAATATTATAAGAAAGAAATCTTCAATATCGTCAAATTTATCTTCTAACAATAAATATTATTAATGTTCATTGATAAAAAAGTAGTTGCAAACTGTGTGACTGGTAGTGAGTTGGTGATACAACTCTCCGGAAACAAGCAAGGGACCCTGTTGCAAACTTTGGTAGTTTTCTGTATTTAACTTACATTTCTCTGCTCTGGTTGAGAGACACCATCAACCATCTTCGTCTTCTCATTCTTTAAATTTTACTTAACAGCATTCCCGAAGACACAACAACGTATGAAGCAGCAAGTGTGTCTATTTCCGATTCACTCTCCATCCTCTTGATCACAACTGACCACAACACTGCACACGAACATTCGTTATTCCCACAGCGAGCATGTGCTTGGCAAATTGCTTATGTCTCGATCAGTGTGCTCGCAAACAGGCAAATACACGGGAAATACTCCGAGCAAGTCGCTGTTGCTCGTGATTCGCTTTTCGGTTGCTCGGAGTTCGCCGAATAGCGAATGTGTGGTAAGGCCTAGAAGCAGTTGCCCATGTTTCGCAGGCGTAAAGCGCAAGACTGCGAATACAGACTTTGCAGATTAGGAGTTTCACCTTCAGCCGGATCCTGCTATTAGTGAAGATAGGAGATAGGCGGGCAAGGGTGCTATTCATTTTGGAGTGGATAGATTTCGCATGATCTTTCCAGCAAAGTTTCCATCGTGACACAAAGATACTTGACATTTGTGGACCAGGCCACAGGGGTGTCTTTGACCTTGAGCGACGGCAAGTTTTGGAAGACTATGCCGGTCAGATGTTTGCCAGTGAAGATTATTGCCTGGCACTTGGAGGGGTTCAAGGTAAGACCATTAGAGGAACTCCAAGTTTCCAGGCGAGAGGTAGAAGATTGATGATTAGAGATAGCGAGAGGAAGACTGAATGCACCGACCGCATACGCGATATCATCAGCTTAGAGGAATTCAAAAACATGCCGAGGGTCAGGAAGATCGTGAAGAAAAAGAGAGAAAAGAGTGGGTGTCCAGACACTACCATGTGAAACCCCAGCGCAGATGGGGAGGATGGTGGACAGGGAAAGGTGGTAACGAACCTGAAAGTATCGACCGGAAAGGTAACTGCGCAGGAGGTGGTGAAATCCAGGAGAAACTAAGGAACTTGGTTTTCTGAAGGAGTAAGTGATAACGGATCGTGTCCAAGGCGAAAGAGAAGTCAAATAATATCGCAGGAATGGAAATTCTCCGAGAGAGGGTGGAGGTTAAATCGTGTGCCAGTCGCAAAATCTGCAGAGCTGCAAACTTATTGCGCCGGAATTCGAACTGGGTGGGATGAATAGCAGTTGTGTATTCAAGGAGAGGAATAATATTGAGGA